>JAUMJL010001400.1:0-344970 GCA_033558185.1 Dromococcyx pavoninus | reverse complement strand
GGACTGAGGGAACCTAAAATGGGCTGAAGAACCTAAATATGGATTGAGGAATACACATGGACTGAGGGAGCCTAAAATGGATTGAGGAACCAAAAAATAGGCTGAGGAACCCAAAAATTGTTTGAGGAACCTAAAAATGGGCTGAGAAACCCAAAAATGGAATGAGGGACCCAAAAATAGATTGAGGAGCCCAAAAAAGGACTGAGGGATCCCCAAAAAGACTGAGGGACCCAAGAACGGATTGAGAAGCCCCAAAAAAGACTAAGGAAAACCCCAAATGGCCTGAAAAAAGCAAAAATGGATTCAGGAACCCAATAATGAACTGCGGGACTCAAAAATAGATTGAGGAGCCCAGAAAAAAACCTGAGGGACCCCAAAAAGTCCTGAGGGATTCAAAAATGGACTGAGGAACCCGAAAATGGGCTGCGAGAACCAAATATGGGCTGAGGGACTCAAAAATGGATTGAGGAACCCCAAAATGGTCTGAGATACCCAAAAATGGATTGACGAACCTAAAACTGGACTGAGGGACCCCAAAATGCATTGAGAAATCCAACAATGGGCTGAGAAAACCAAGAATGGATTGAGGAAACCCAAAATGGGCTGAGGGACCCAAAAATGGATTGAGGAATCCAAAAATGGGCTGACGGTGCCAAAAATGGGCTGAGGGACACAAAATTGGACTGAGGGACCCAAAAAAGGGCTGAGAGACCAAAAATGGATTGCGAGACCCAAAAATGGATTGAGGGACCCAAAAATGGACTGAGGAACCCAACAATGGATTGAAGGACCCCAAAATGGGCTTAGGGAGCCAAAAATGGATTGAGGAATGCAGAAATGGCCTGACAGAACCAAAAATGGATTGAGGAATGCAAAAATGGCCTGACAAACCCAGAAATAGACTGAGGGAACCAAAAGTGGGATGAGAAAACCAAAAATGGACTGGGGAATCTAAAAATGGTGTGAGAAACCCAAAAGGGACACAACAATGGATTGAGGAAACCAAAAATGGACTGAGGGAACCCGAACTGGTCTGAGGAAACTCAAAATGGTCTGACATACCCAAAAATACATTGAGGAAATCAAAAATGGATTGAGGAACCCATAATGGGCTGCAGAAACCCAAATATGGGTTGAGGAACCCCAAAATGACCTGAGATACCCCAAAAACAGGTTGAGGAATTCAAAAATACGCTGAGGGACCCAAAAACGAATTGAGGAAACCAAAAATGGGCTGAGGGACACAAAATTGGACTGAGGGACCCAAAAATGGGTGAGAGACCAAAAATGGATTGTGAGACCCATAAATGGATTGAGGAACACCAAAAATGGGCTGAGAAAAACAAAAATGGACTGAGGGAACCTAAAATGGGCTCAAGAACCCAAATATGGATTGAGGAAAACACATGGACTGAGGGAGCCTAAAATGGATTGAGGAACCAAAAAATAGGCTGAGGAAACCAAAAATTGTTTCAGGAACCTAAAAATGGGCTGAGAAACCCAAAAATGGAATGAGGGACCCAAAAATAGATTGAGGAGCCCAAAAAAGGACTGAGGGATCCCCAAAAAGACTGAGGGACCCAAGAACGGATTGAGGAGCCCAAAAAAAACTGAGGAAAACCCCAAATGGCCTGAAAAATCAACAATGGATTCAGGAACCCAATAATGAACTGCGGGACTCAAAAATAGATTGAGGAGCCCAGAAAAAAACCTGAGGGACCCCAAAAAGTCCTGAGGGATTCAAAAATGGACTGAGGAACCCGAAAATGGGCTGCGAGAACCAAATATGGGCTGAGGGACTCAAAAATGGATTTAGGAACCCCAAAATGGTCTGAGATAACCAAAAATAGATTGAGGAACCTAAAACTGGACTGAGGGACCCCAAAATGCATTGAGAAATCCAACAACGGGCTGAGAAAACCGAGAATGGATTGAGGAAACCAAAAATAGACTGAGGGACACAAAAATGGATTGAGGAAACCAAAATTGGGCTGAGGGACCCAAAAATGGATTGAGGAATCCAAAAATGGATTGAAGGACCCCAAAATGGGCTTAGGGAGCCAAAAATGGATTGAGGAATGCAGAAATGTCCTGACAAAACCAAAAATGGATTGAGGAATGCAAAAATGGCCTGACAAACCCAGAAATAGACTGAGGGAACCAAAAGTGGGATGAGAAAACCAAAAATGGACTGGGGAATCTAAAAATGGTGTGAGAAACCCAAAAGGGACACAACAATGGATTGAGGAAACCAAAAATGGACTGAGGGAACCCGAACTGGTCTGAGGAAACTCAAAATGGTCTGACATACCCAAAAATACATTGAGGAACTCAAAAATGGATTGAGGAACCCATAATGGGCTGCAGAAACCCAAATATCGGTTGAGGAACCCCAAAATGACCTGAGATACCCAAAAAACGGGTTGAGGAATTCAAAAATACGCTGAGGGACCCAAAAACGAATTGAGGAAACCAAAAATGGGCTGAGAAACCCAAAAACGGTTTGAGGAACCCAAAAATGGGCAGAGGGACTTCAAATGGGCTGAGGAATCCAAAAACGGTCTGAGAAACCCAAAAATGGACGGAGAGACACAAAAATCGGCCGGGGGGTCCAAAAATGGATTGAGGAAACAAAAAAATGTCTGAACGACCCCAAAATGGTCTGAGAAATTCAAGAATGGATTCAGATACCCATAAATGGATTGAGGAACACCAAAAATGGGCTGAGAAAAACAAAAATGGACTGAGGGAACCTAAAATGGGCTGAAGAACCCAAATATGGATTGAGGAAAACACATGGACTGAGGGAGCCTAAAATGGATTGAGGAACCAAAAAATAGGCTGAGGAACCCAAAAATTGTTTCAGGAACCTAAAAATGGGCTGAGAAACCCAAAAATGGAATGAGGGAACCCGAACTGGTCTGAGGAAACTCAAAATGGTCTGACATACCCAAAAATACATTGAGGAACTCAAAAATGGATTGAGGAACCCATAATGGGCTGCAGGAACCCAAATATGTGTTGAGGAACCCCAAAATGACCTGAGATACCCCAAAAACAGGTTGAGGAATTCAAAAATACGCTGAGGGACCCAAAAACGAATTGAGGAAACCAAAAATGGGCTGAGGGACACAAAATTGGACTGAGGGACCCAAAAATGGGTGAGAGACCAAAAATGGATTGTGAGACCCATAAATGGATTGAGGAACACCAAAAATGGGCTGAGAAAAACAAAAATGGACTGAGGGAACCTAAAATGGGCTGAAGAACCCAAATATGGATTGAGGAAAACACATGGACTGAGGGAGCCTAAAATGGATTGAGGAACCAAAAAATAGGCTGAGGAAACCAAAAATTGTTTCAGGAACCTAAAAATGGGCTGAGAAACCCAAAAATGGAATGAGGGACCCAAAAATAGATTGAGGAGCCCAAAAAAGGACTGAGGGATCCCCAAAAAGACTGAGGGACCCAAGAACGGATTGAGGAGCCCAAAAAAAACTGAGGAAAACCCCAAATGGCCTGAAAAAAGCAAAAATGGATTCAGGAACCCAATAATGAACTGCGGGACTCAAAAATAGATTGAGGAGCCCAGAAAAAAACCTGAGGGACCCCAAAAAGTCCTGAGGGATTCAAAAATGGACTGAGGAACCCGAAAATGGGCTGCGAGAACCAAATATGGGCTGAGGGACTCAAAAATGGATTGAGGAACCCCAAAATGGTCTGAGATAACCAAAAATAGATTGAGGAACCTAAAACTGGACTGAGGGACCCCAAAATGCATTGAGAAATCCAACAACGGGCTGAGAAAACCGAGAATGGATTGAGGAAACCAAAAATAGACTGAGGGACACAAAAATGGATTGAGGAAACCAAAATTGGGCTGAGGGACCCAAAAATGGATTGAGGAATCCAAAAATGGATTGAAGGACCCCAAAATGGGCTTAGGGAGCCAAAAATGGATTGAGGAATGCAGAAATGTCCTGACAAAACCAAAAATGGATTGAGGAATGCAAAAATGGCCTGACAAACCCAGAAATAGACTGAGGGAACCAAAAGTGGGATGAGAAAACCAAAAATGGACTGGGGAATCTAAAAATGGTGTGAGAAACCCAAAAGGGACACAACAATGGATTGAGGAAACCAAAAATGGACTGAGGGAACCCGAACTGGTCTGAGGAAACTCAAAATGGTCTGACATACCCAAAAATACATTGAGGAACTCAAAAATGGATTGAGGAACCCATAATGGGCTGCAGAAACCCAAATATCGGTTGAGGAACCCCAAAATGACCTGAGATACCCAAAAAACGGGTTGAGGAATTCAAAAATACGCTGAGGGACCCAAAAACGAATTGAGGAAACCAAAAATGGGCTGAGAAACCCAAAAACGGTTTGAGGAACCCAAAAATGGGCAGAGGGACTTCAAATGGGCTGAGGAATCCAAAAACGGTCTGAGAAACCCAAAAATGGACGGAGAGACACAAAAATCGGCCGGGGGGTCCAAAAATGGATTGAGGAAACAAAAAAATGTCTGAACGACCCCAAAATGGTCTGAGAAATTCAAGAATGGATTCAGATACCCATAAATGGATTGAGGAACACCAAAAATGGGCTGAGAAAAACAAAAATGGACTGAGGGAACCTAAAATGGGCTGAAGAACCCAAATATGGATTGAGGAAAACACATGGACTGAGGGAGCCTAAAATGGATTGAGGAACCAAAAAATAGGCTGAGGAACCCAAAAATTGTTTGAGGAACCTAAAAATGGGCTGAGAAACCCAAAAATGGAATGAGGGACCCAAAAATAGATTTAGGAGCCCAAAAAAGGACTGAGGGATCCCCAAAAAGACTGAGGGACACAAGAACGGATTGAGGAGACCAAAAAAAGACTGAGGAAAACCCCAAATGGCCTGAAAAAAGCAAAAATGGATTCAGGAACCCAATAATGAACTGCGGGACTCAAAAATAGATTGAGGAGCCCAGAAAAAAACCTGAGGGACCCCAAAAAGTCCTGAGGGATTCAAAAATGGGCTGAGGAACCCGAAAATGGGCTGCGAGAACCAAATATGGGCTGAGGGACTCAAAAATGGATTGAGGAACCCCAAAATGGTCTGAGATAACCAAAAATGGATTGAGGAACCTAAAACTGGACTGAGGGACCCCAAAATGCATTGAGAAATCCAACAACGGGCTGAGAAAACCAAGAATGGATTGAGGAAACCAAAAATAGACTGAGGGACACAAAAATGGATTGAGGAAACCAAAATTGGGCTGAGGGAACCAAAAATGGATTGAGGAATCCAAAAATGGATTGAAGGACCCCAAAATGGGCTTAGGGAGCCAAAAATGGATTGAGGAATGCAGAAATGGCCTGACAAAACCAAAAATGGATTGAGGAATGCAAAAATGGCCTGACAAACCCAGAAATAGACTGAGGGAATCAAAAGTGGGATGACAAAACCAAAAATGGACTGGGGAATCTAAAAATGGTGTGAGAAACCCAGAAGGGACACAACAATGGATTGAGGAAACCAAAAATGGACTGAGGGAACCCGAACTGGTCTGAGGAAACTCAAAATGGTCTGACATACCCAAAAATACATTGAGGAACTCAAAAATGGATTGAGGAACCCATAATGGGCTGCAGAAACCCAAATATGGGTTGAGGAACCCCAAAATGACCCGAGATACCCAAAAAACAGGTTGAGGAATTCAAAAATACGCTGAGGGACCCAAAAACGAATTGAGGAAACCAAAAATGGGCTCAGGGACACAAAATTGGACTGAGGGACCCAAAAATGGGTGAGAGACCAAAAATGGATTGTGAGACCCATAAATGGATTGAGGAACACCAAAAATGGGCTGAGAAAAACAAAAATGGACTGAGGGAACCTAAAATGGGCTGAAGAACCCAAATATGGATTGAGGAAAACACATGGACTGAGGGAGCCTAAAATGGATTGAGGAACCAAAAAATAGGCTGAGGAAACCAAAAATTGTTTCAGGAACCTAAAAATGGGCTGAGAAACCCAAAAATGGAATGAGGGACCCAAAAATAGATTGAGGAGCCCAAAAAAGGACTGAGGGATCCCCAAAAAGACTGAGGGACCCAAGAACGGATTGAGGAGCCCAAAAAAAACTGAGGAAAACCCCAAATGGCCTGAAAAAAGCAACAATGGATTCAGGAACCCAATAATGAACTGCGGGACTCAAAAATAGATTGAGGAGCCCAGAGAAAAACCTGAGGGACCCCAAAAAGTCCTGAGGGATTCAAAAATGGACTGAGGAACCCGAAAATGGGCTGCGAGAACCAAATATGGGCTGAGGGACTCAAAAATGGATTGAGGAACCCCAAAATGGTCTGAGATAACCAAAAATGGATTGAGGAACCTAAAACTGGACTGAGGGACCCCAAAATGCATTGAGAAATCCAACAACGGGCTGAGAAAACCGAGAATGGATTGAGGAAACCAAAAATAGACTGAGGGACACAAAAATGGATTGAGGAAACCAAAATTGGACTGAGGGACCCAAAAATGGATTGAGGAATCCAAAAATGGATTGAAGGACCCCAAAATGGGCTTAGGGAGCCAAAAATGGATTGAGGAATGCAGAAATGTCCTGACAAAACCAAAAATGGATTGAGGAATGCAAAAATGGCCTGACAAACCCAGAAATAGACTGAGGGAACCAAAAGTGGGATGACAAAACCAAAAATGGACTGGGGAATCTAAAAATGGTGTGAGAAACCCAAAAGGGACACAACAATGGATTGAGGAAACCAAAAATGGACTGAGGGAACCCGAACTGGTCTGAGGAAACTCAAAATGGTCTGACATACCCAAAAATACATTGAGGAACTCAAAAATGGATTGAGGAACCCATAATGGGCTGCAGAAACCCAAATATCGGTTGAGGAACCCCAAAATGACCTGAGATACCCAAAAAACGGGTTGAGGAATTCAAAAATACGCTGAGGGACCCAAAAACGAATTGAGGAAACCAAAAATGGGCTGAGAAACCCAAAAACGGTTTGAGGAACCCAAAAATGGGCAGAGGGACTTCAAATGGGCTGAGGAATCCAAAAACGGTCTGAGAAACCCAAAAATGGACGGAGAGACACAAAAATCGGCCGGGGGGTCCAAAAATGGATTGAGGAAACAAAAAAATGTCTGAACGACCCCAAAATGGTCTGAGAAATTCAAGAATGGATTCAGATACCCATAAATGGATTGAGGAACACCAAAAATGGGCTGAGAAAAACAAAAATGGACTGAGGGAACCTAAAATGGGCTGAAGAACCCAAATATGGATTGAGGAAAACACATGGACTGAGGGAGCCTAAAATGGATTGAGGAACCAAAAAATAGGCTGAGGAACCCAAAAATTGTTTCAGGAACCTAAAAATGGGCTGAGAAACCCAAAAATGGAATGAGGGACCCAAAAATAGATTGAGGAGCCCAAAAAAGGACTGAGGGATCCCCAAAAAGACTGAGGGACACAAGAACGGATTGAGGAGACCAAAAAAAGACTGAGGAAAACCCCAAATGGCCTGAAAAAAGCAAAAATGGATTCAGGAACCCAATAATGAACTGCGGGACCCAAAAATAGATTGAGGAGCCCAGAAAAAAACCTGAGGGACCCCAAAAAGTCCTGAGGGATTCAAAAATGGGCTGAGGAACCCGAAAATGGGCTGCGAGAACCAAATATGGGCTGAGGGACTCAAAAATGGATTGAGGAACCCCAAAATGGTCTGAGATACCCAAAAATGGATTGAGGAACCTAAAACTGGACTGAGGGACCCCAAAATGCATTGAGAAATCCAACAACGGGCTGAGAAAACCGAGAATGGTTTGAGGAAACCAAAAATAGACTGAGGGACACAAAAATGGATTGAGGAAACCAAAATTGGGCTGAGGGACCCAAAAATGGATTGAGGAATCCAAAAATGGATTGAAGGACCCCAAAATGGGCTTAGGGAGCCAAAAATGGATTGAGGAATGCAGAAATGTCCTGACAAAACCAAAAATGGATTGAGGAATGCAAAAATGGCCTGACAAACCCAGAAATAGACTGAGGGAACCAAAAGTGGGATGAGAAAACCAAAAATGGACTGGGGAATCTAAAAATGGTGTGAGAAACCCAAAAGGGACACAACAATGGATTGAGGAAACCAAAAATGGACTGAGGGAACCCGAACTGGTCTGAGGAAACTCAAAATGGTCTGACATACCCAAAAATACATTGAGGAACTCAAAAATGGATTGAGGAACCCATAATGGGCTGCAGAAACCCAAATATCGGTTGAGGAACCCCAAAATGACCTGAGATACCCAAAAAACGGGTTGAGGAATTCAAAAATACGCTGAGGGACCCAAAAACGAATTGAGGAAACCAAAAATGGGCTGAGAAACCCAAAAACGGTTTGAGGAACCCAAAAATGGGCAGAGGGACTTCAAATGGGCTGAGGAATCCAAAAACGGTCTGAGAAACCCAAAAATGGACGGAGAGACACAAAAATCGGCCGGGGGGTCCAAAAATGGATTGAGGAAACAAAAAAATGTCTGAACGACCCCAAAATGGTCTGAGAAATTCAAGAATGGATTCAGATACCCATAAATGGATTGAGGAACACCAAAAATGGGCTGAGAAAAACAAAAATGGACTGAGGGAACCTAAAATGGGCTGAAGAACCCAAATATGGATTGAGGAAAACACATGGACTGAGGGAGCCTAAAATGGATTGAGGAACCAAAAAAATAGGCTGAGGAACCCAAAAATTGTTTCAGGAACCTAAAAATGGGCTGAGAAACCCAAAAATGGAATGAGGGACCCAAAAATAGATTGAGGAGCCCAAAAAAGGACTGAGGGATCCCCAAAAAGACTGAGGGACCCAAGAACGGACTGAGGAGCCCAAAAAAAACTGAGGAAAACCCCAAATGGCCTGAAAAAAGCAACAATGGATTCAGGAACCCAATAATGAACTGCGGGACTCAAAAATAGATTGAGGAGCCCAGAGAAAAACCTGAGGGACCCCAAAAAGTCCTGAGGGATTCAAAAATGGACTGAGGAACCCGAAAATGGGCTGCGAGAACCAAATATGGGCTGAGGGACTCAAAAATGGATTGAGGAACCCCAAAATGGTCTGAGATAACCAAAAATGGATTGAGGAACCTAAAACTGGACTGAGGGACCCCAAAATGCATTGAGAAATCCAACAACGGGCTGAGAAAACCGAGAATGGATTGAGGAAACCAAAAATAGACTGAGGGACACAAAAATGGATTGAGGAAACCAAAATTGGACTGAGGGACCCAAAAATGGATTGAGGAATCCAAAAATGGATTGAAGGACCCCAAAATGGGCTTAGGGAGCCAAAAATGGATTGAGGAATGCAGAAATGTCCTGACAAAACCAAAAATGGATTGAGGAATGCAAAAATGGCCTGACAAACCCAGAAATAGACTGAGGGAACCAAAAGTGGGATGAGAAAACCAAAAATGGACTGGGGAATCTAAAAATGGTGTGAGAAACCCAAAAGGGACACAACAATGGATTGAGGAAACCAAAAATGGACTGAGGGAACCCGAACTGGTCTGAGGAAACTCAAAATGGTCTGACATACCCAAAAATACATTGAGGAACTCAAAAATGGATTGAGGAACCCATAATGGGCTGCAGAAACCCAAATATCGGTTGAGGAACCCCAAAATGACCTGAGATACCCAAAAAACGGGTTGAGGAATTCAAAAATACGCTGAGGGACCCAAAAACGAATTGAGGAAACCAAAAATGGGCTGAGAAACCCAAAAACGGTTTGAGGAACCCAAAAATGGGCAGAGGGACTTCAAATGGGCTGAGGAATCCAAAAACGGTCTGAGAAACCCAAAAATGGACGGAGAGACACAAAAATCGGCCGGGGGGTCCAAAAATGGATTGAGGAAACAAAAAAATGTCTGAACGACCCCAAAATGGTCTGAGAAATTCAAGAATGGATTCAGATACCCATAAATGGATTGAGGAACACCAAAAATGGGCTGAGAAAAACAAAAATGGACTGAGGGAACCTAAAATGGGCTGAAGAACCCAAATATGGATTGAGGAAAACACATGGACTGAGGGAGCCTAAAATGGATTGAGGAACCAAAAAATAGGCTGAGGAAACCAAAAATTGTTTCAGGAACCTAAAAATGGGCTGAGAAACCCAAAAATGGAATGAGGGACCCAAAAATAGATTGAGGAGCCCAAAAAAGGACTGAGGGATCCCCAAAAAGACTGAGGGACACAAGAACGGATTGAGGAGACCAAAAAAAGACTGAGGAAAACCCCAAATGGCCTGAAAAAAGCAAAAATGGATTCAGGAACCCAATAATGAACTGCGGGACCCAAAAATAGATTGAGGAGCCCAGAAAAAAACCTGAGGGACCCCAAAAAGTCCTGAGGGATTCAAAAATGGGCTGAGGAACCCGAAAATGGGCTGCGAGAACCAAATATGGGCTGAGGGACTCAAAAATGGATTGAGGAACCCCAAAATGGTCTGAGATACCCAAAAATGGATTGAGGAACCTAAAACTGGACTGAGGGACCCCAAAATGCATTGAGAAATCCAACAACGGGCTGAGAAAACCGAGAATGGTTTGAGGAAACCAAAAATAGACTGAGGGACACAAAAATGGATTGAGGAAACCAAAATTGGGCTGAGGGACCCAAAAATGGATTGAGGAATGCAGAAATGTCCTGACAAAACCAAAAATGGATTGAGGAATGCAAAAATGGCCTGACAAACCCAGAAATAGACTGAGGGAACCAAAAGTGGGATGAGAAAACCAAAAATGGACTGGGGAATCTAAAAATGGTGTGAGAAACCCAAAAGGGACACAACAATGGATTGAGGAAACCAAAAATGGACTGAGGGAACCCGAACTGGTCTGAGGAAATTCAAAATGGTCTGACATACCCAAAAATACATTGAGGAACTCAAAAATGGATTGAGGAACCCATAATGGGCTGCAGAAACCCAAATATCGGTTGAGGAACCCCAAAATGACCTGAGATACCCAAAAAACGGGTTGAGGAATTCAAAAATACGCTGAGGGACCCAAAAACGAATTGAGGAAACCAAAAATGGGCTGAGAAACCCAAAAACGGTTTGAGGAACCCAAAAATGGGCAGAGGGACTTCAAATGGGCTGAGGAATCCAAAAACGGTCTGAGAAACCCAAAAATGGACGGAGAGACACAAAAATCGGCCGGGGGGTCCAAAAATGGATTGAGGAAACAAAAAAATGTCTGAACGACCCCAAAATGGTCTGAGAAATTCAAGAATGGATTCAGATACCCATAAATGGATTGAGGAACACCAAAAATGGGCTGAGAAAAACAAAAATGGACTGAGGGAACCTAAAATGGGCTGAAGAACCCAAATATGGATTGAGGAAAACACATGGACTGAGGGAGCCTAAAATGGATTGAGGAACCAAAAAATAGGCTGAGGAAACCAAAAATTGTTTCAGGAACCTAAAAATGGGCTGAGAAACCCAAAAATGGAATGAGGGACCCAAAAATAGATTGAGGAGCCCAAAAAAGGACTGAGGGATCCCCAAAAAGACTGAGGGACACAAGAACGGATTGAGGAGACCAAAAAAAGACTGAGGAAAACCCCAAATGGCCTGAAAAAAGCAAAAATGGATTCAGGAACCCAATAATGAACTGCGGGACCCAAAAATAGATTGAGGAGCCCAGAAAAAAACCTGAGGGACCCCAAAAAGTCCTGAGGGATTCAAAAATGGGCTGAGGAACCCGAAAATGGGCTGCGAGAACCAAATATGGGCTGAGGGACTCAAAAATGGATTGAGGAACCCCAAAATGGTCTGAGATACCCAAAAATGGATTGAGGAACCTAAAACTGGACTGAGGGACCCCAAAATGCATTGAGAAATCCAACAACGGGCTGAGAAAACCGAGAATGGTTTGAGGAAACCAAAAATAGACTGAGGGACACAAAAATGGATTGAGGAAACCAAAATTGGGCTGAGGGACCCAAAAATGGATTGAGGAATCCAAAAATGGATTGAAGGACCCCAAAATGGGCTTAGGGAGCCAAAAATGGATTGAGGAATGCAGAAATGTCCTGACAAAACCAAAAATGGATTGAGGAATGCAAAAATGGCCTGACAAACCCAGAAATAGACTGAGGGAACCAAAAGTGGGATGAGAAAACCAAAAATGGACTGGGGAATCTAAAAATGGTGTGAGAAACCCAAAAGGGACACAACAATGGATTGAGGAAACCAAAAATGGACTGAGGGAACCCGAACTGGTCTGAGGAAACTCAAAATGGTCTGACATACCCAAAAATACATTGAGGAACTCAAAAATGGATTGAGGAACCCATAATGGGCTGCAGAAACCCAAATATGGGTTGAGGAACCCCAAAATGACCTGAGATACCCAAAAAACGGGTTGAGGAATTCAAAAATACGCTGAGGGACCCAAAAACGAATTGAGGAAACCAAAAATGGGCTGAGAAACCCAAAAACGGTTTGAGGAACCCAAAAATGGGCAGAGGGACTTCAAATGGGCTGAGGAATCCAAAAACGGTCTGAGAAACCCAAAAATGGACGGAGAGACACAAAAATCGGCCGGGGGGTCCAAAAATGGATTGAGGAAACAAAAAAATGTCTGAACGACCCCAAAATGGTCTGAGAAATTCAAGAATGGATTCAGATACCCATAAATGGATTGAGGAACACCAAAAATGGGCTGAGAAAAACAAAAATGGACTGAGGGAACCTAAAATGGGCTGAAGAACCCAAATATGGATTGAGGAAAACACATGGACTGAGGGAGCCTAAAATGGATTGAGGAATCAAAAAATAGGCTGAGGAACCCAAAAATTGTTTCAGGAACCTAAAAATGGTCTGAGAAACCCAAAAATGGACGGAGAGACACAAAAATCGGCTGAGGGAGCCAAAAATGGATTGAGGAAACAAAAAAATAACTGAACGACCCCAAAATGTTCTGAGAAATTCAAGAATGGATTCAGATACCCATAAATGGATTGAGGAACACCAAAAATGGGCTGAGAAAAACAAAAATGGACTGAGGGAACCTAAAATGGGCTGAAGAACCCAAATATGGATTGAGGAAAACACATGGACTGAGGGAGCCTAAAATGGATTGAGGAACCAAAAAATAGGCTGAGGAACCCAAAAATTGTTTCAGGAACCTAAAAATGGGCTGAGAAACCCAAAAATGGAATGAGGGACCCAAAAATAGATTGAGGAGCCCAAAAAAGGACTGAGGGATCCCCAAAAAGACTGAGGGACACAAGAACGGATTGAGGAGACCAAAATAAGACTGAGGAAAACCCCAAATGGCCTGAAAAAAGCAAAAATGGATTCAGGAACCCAATAATGAACTGCGGGACTCAAAAATAGATTGAGGAGCCCAGAAAAACACCTGAGGAACCCCAAAAAGTCCTGAGGGATTCAAAAATGGACTGAGGAACCCGAAAATGGGCTGCGAGAACCAAATATGGACTGAGGGACTCAAAAATGGATTGAGGAACCCCAAAATGGTCATAGATCCCCAAAAATGGATTGAGGAACCTAAAACTGGACTGAGGGACCCCAAAATGCATTGAGAAATCCAACAATGGGCTGAGAAATCCAAGAATGGATTGAGGAAACCAAAAATAGACTGAGGGACACAAAAATGGATTGAGGAAACCCAAAATGGGCTGAGGGACCCAAAAATGGATTGAGGAATCCAAAAATGGGCTGACGGTGCCAAAAATGGGCTGAGGGACACAAAATTGGACTGAGGGACCCAAAAATGGGCTGAGAGACCAAAAATGGATTGTGAGACCCATAAATGGATTGAGGAACACCAAAAATGGGCTGAGGAACCCGAAAATTGGCTGCGAGAACCAAATACGGACTGAGGGACTCAAAAATCGATTGAGGAACCCCAAAATGGTCAAAGATACCCAAAAATGGATTGAGGAACCTAAAACTGGACTGAGGGACCCCAAAATGCATTGAGAAATCCAACAATGGGCTGAGAAAACCAAGAATGGATTGAGGAAACCAAAAATAGACTGAGGGACACAAAAATGGATTGAGGAAACCCAAAATGGGCTGAGGGACCCAAAAATGGATTGAGGAATCCAAAAATGGGCTGACGGTGCCAAAAATGGGCTGAGGGACACAAAATTGGACTGAGGGACCCAAAAATGGGCTGAGAGACCAAAAATGGATTGCGAGACCCAAAAATGGATTGAGGGACCCAAAAATGGACTGAGGAACCCAACAATGGATTGAAGGACCCCAAAATGGGCTTAGGGAGCCAAAAATGGATTGAGGAATGCAGAAATGGCCTGACAAAACCAAAAATGGATTGAGGAATGCAAAAATGGCCTGACAAACCCAGAAATAGACTGAGGGAACCAAAAGTGGGATGAGAAAACCAAAAATGGACTGGGGAATCTAAAAATGGTGTGAGAAACCCAAAAGGGACACAACAATGGATTGAGGAAACCAAAAATGGACTGAGGGAACCCGAATTGGTCTGAGGAAACTCAAAATGGTCTGACATACCCAAAAATACATTGAGGAACTCAAAAATGGATTGAGGAACCCATAATGGGCTGCAGAAACCCAAATATGGGTTGAGGAACCCCAAAATGACCTGAGATACACCAAAAACAGGTTGAGGAATTCAAAAATACGCTGAGGGACCCAAAAACGAATTGAGGAAACCAAAAATGGGCTGAGGGACACAAAATTGGACTGAGGGACCCAAAAATGGGTGAGAGACCAAAAATGGATTGTGAGACCCATAAATGGATTGAGGAACACCAAAAATGGGCTGAGAAAAACAAAAATGGACTGAGGGAACCTAAAATGGGCTGAAGAACCCAAATATGGATTGAGGAAAACACATGGACTGAGGGAGCCTAAAATGGATTGAGGAACCAAAAAATAGGCTGAGGAAACCAAAAATTGTTTCAGGAACCTAAAAATGGGCTGAGAACCCCAAAAATGGAATGAGGGACCCCAAAATAGATTGAGGAGCCCAAAAAAGGACTGAGGGATCCCCACAAAGACTGAGGGACCCAAGAACGGATTGAGAAGCCCCAAAAACGACTGAGGAAAACCCCAAATGGCCTGAAAAAAGCAAAATGGATTGAGGAACCCAATAATGTACTGCGGGACTCAAAAATGGATTGAGGAGCCCAGAAAAAAAACTGAGGGACCCCAAAAAGTCCTGAGGGATTCAAAAATGGACTGAGGAACCCGAAAATGGGCTGCGAGAACCAAATATGGACTGAGGGACTCAAAAATGGATTGAGGAACCCCAAAATGGTCTGAGATACCCAAAAATGGATTGAGGAACCTAAAACTGGACTGAGGGACCCCAAAATGCATTGAGAAATCCAACAATGGCCTGAGAAAACCAAGAATGGACTGAGGAAACCAAAAATGGGCTGAGGGACCCAAAAATGCATTGAGGAATCCGAAAATGGGCTGGCGGTGCCAAAAATGGGCTGAGGGACACAAAATTGGACTGAGGGACCCAAAAATGGGTGAGAGACCAAACATGGATTGCGAGACCCATAAATGGATAGAGGAACACCAAAAATGGGCTGAGAAAAACAAAAATGGACTGAGGGAACCTAAAATGGGCTGAAGAACCCAAATATGGATTGAAGAAAACACATGGACTGAGGGAGCCTAACATGGATTGAGGAATCAAAAAATAGTCTGAGGAACCCAAAAATTGTTTCAGGAACCTAAAAATGGTCTGAGTAACCCAAAAATGGACGGAGAGACACAAAAATCGGCCGGGGGGGCCAAAAATGGATTGAGGAAACAAAAAAATATCTGAACGACCCCAAAATGGTCTGAGAAATTCAAGAATGGATTCAGATACCCATAAATGGATTGAGGAACACCAAAAATGGGCTGAGAAAAACAAAAATGGACTGAGGGAACCTAAAATGGGCTGAAGAACCCAAATATGGATTGAGGAAAACACATGGACTGAGGGAGCCTAAAATGGATTGAGGAACCAAAAAATAGGCTGAGGAACCCAAAAATTGTTTCAGGAACCTAAAAATGGGCTGAGAAACCCAAAAATGGAATGAGGGACCCAAAAATAGATTGAGGAGCCCAAAAAAGGACTGAGGGATCCCCAAAAAGACTGAGGGACACAAGAACGGATTGAGGAGACCAAAAAAAGACTGAGGAAAACCCCAAATGGCCTGAAAAAAGCAAAAATGGATTCAGGAACCCAATAATGAACTGCGGGACTCAAAAATAGATTGAGGAGCCCAGAAAAAAACCTGAGGGACCCCAAAAAGTCCTGAGGGATTCAAAAATGGACTGAGGAACCCGAAAATGGGCTGCGAGAACCAAATATGGGCTGAGGGACTCAAAAATGGATTGAGGAACCCCAAAATGGTCTGAGATAACCAAAAATGGATTGAGGAACCTAAAACTGGACTGAGGGACCCCAAAATGCATTGAGAAATCCAACAACGGGCTGAGAAAACCAAGAATGGATTGAGGAAACCAAAAATAGACTGAGGGACACAAAAATGGATTGAGGAAACCAAAATTGGGCTGAGGGACCCAAAAATGGATTGAGGAATCCAAAAATGGATTGAAGGACCCCAAAATGGGCTTAGGGAGCCAAAAATGGATTGAGGAATGCAGAAATGGCCTGACAAAACCAAAAATGGATTGAGGAATGCAAAAAAGGCCTGACAAACCCAGAAATAGACTGAGGGAACCAAAAGTGCGATGAGAAAACCAAAAATGGACTGGGGAATCTAAAAATGGTGTGAGAAACCCAAAAGGGACACAACAATGGATTGAGGAAACCAAAAATGGACTGAGGGAACCCGAACTGGTCTGAGGAAACTCAAAATGGTCTGACATACTTAAAAATACATTGAGGAACTCAAAAATGGATTGAGGAACCCATAATGGGCTGCAGAAACCCAAATATGGGTTGAGGAACCCCAAAATGACCTGAGATACCCAAAAAACAGGTTGAGGAATTCAAAAATACGCTGAGGGACCCAAAAACGAATTGAGGAAACCAAAAATGGGCTGAGAAACCCAAAAACGGTTTGAGGAACCCAAAAATGGGCAGAGGGACTTCAAATGCGCTGAGGAATCCAAAAACGGTCTGAGAAACCCAAAAATGGACGGAGAGACACAAAAATCGGCCGGGGGGGCCAAAAATGGATTGAGGAAACAAAAAAATATCTGAACGACCCCAAAATGGTCTGAGAAATTCAAGAATGGATTCAGATACCCATAAATGGATTGAGGAACACCAAAAATGGGCTGAGAAAAACAAAAATGGACTGAGGGAACCTAAAATGGGCTGAAGAACCCAAATATGGATTGAGGAAAACACATGGACTGAGGGAGCCTAAAATGGATTGAGGAACCAAAAAATAGGCTGAGGAAACCAAAAATTGTTTCAGGAACCTAAAAATGGGCTGAGAAACCCAAAAATGGAATGAGGGACCCAAAAATAGATTGAGGAGCCCAAAAAAGGACTGAGGGATCCCCAAAAAGACTGAGGGACACAAGAACGGATTGAGAAGCCCCAAAAACGACTGAGGAAAACCCCAAATGGCCTGAAAAAAGCAAAAATGGATTGAGGAACCCAATAATGTACTGCGGGACTCAAAAATGGATTGAGGAGCCCAGAAAAAAAACTGAGGGACCCCAAAAAGTCCTGAGGGATTCAAAAATGGACTGAGGAAACCGAAAATGGGCTGCGAGAACCAAATATGGGCTGAGGGACTCAAAAATGGATTGAGGAACCCCAAAATGGTCAAAGATACCCAAAAATGGATTGAGGAACCTAAAACTGGACTGAGGGACCCCAAAATGCATTGAGAAATCCAACAATGGGCTGAGAAAACCAAGAATGGATTGAGGAAACCAAAAATGGGCTGAGGGACCCAAAAATGCATTGAGGAATCCGAAAATGGGCTGGCGGTGCCAAAAATGGGCTGAGGGACACAAAATTGGACTGAGGGACCCAAAAATGGGTGAGAGACCAAAAATGGATTGCGAGACCCATAAATGGATTGAGGAACACCAAAAATGGGCTGAGAAAAACAAAAATGGACTGAGGGAACCTAAAATGGGCTGAAGAACCCAAATATGGATTGAGGAAAACACATGGACTGAGGGAGCCTAACATGGATTGAGGAATCAAAAAATAGTCTGAGGAACCCAAAAATTGTTTCAGGAACCTAAAAATGGTCTGAGTAACCCAAAAATGGACGGAGAGACACAAAAATCGGCTGAGGGAGCCAAAAATGGATTGAGGAAACAAAAAAATAACTGAACGACCCCAAAATGTTCTGAGAAATTCAAGAATGGATTCAGATACCCATAAATGGATTGAGGAACACCAAAAATGGGCTGAGAAATACAAAAATGGACTGAGGGAACCTAAAATGGGCTGAAGAACCCAAATATGGATTGAGGAAAACACATGGACTGAGGGAGCCTAAAATGGATTGAGGAACCAAAAAATAGGCTGAGGAACCCAAAAATTGTTTGAGGAACCTAAAAATGGGCTGAGAAACCCAAAAATGGAATGAGGGACCCAAAAATAGATTGAGGAGCCCAAAAAAAGGACTGAGGGATCCCCAAAAAGTCTGAGGGACCCAAGAACGGATTGAGGAGCCCAAAAAAGACTGAGGAAAACCCCAAATGGCCTGAAAAAAGCAAAAATGGATTCAGGAACCCAATAATGAACTGCGGGACTCAAAAATAGATTGAGGAGCCCAGAAAAAAACCTGAGGGACCCCAAAAAGTCCTGAGGGATTCAAAAATGGACTGAGGAACCCGAAAATGGGCTGCGAGAACCAAATATGGGCTAAGGGACTCAAAAATGAATTGAGGAACCCCAAAATGGTCTGAGATAACCAAAAATGGATTGAGGAACCTAAAACTGGACTGAGGGACCCCAAAATGCATTGAGAAATCCAACAACGGGCTGAGAAAACCAAGAATGGATTGAGGAAACCAAAAATAGACTGAGGGACACAAAAATGGATTGAGGAAACCAAAATTGGGCTGAGGGACCCAAAAATGGATTGAGGAATCCAAAAATGGATTGAAGGACCCCAAAATGGGCTTAGGGAGCCAAAAATGGATTGAGGAATGCAGAAATGGCCTGACAAAACCAAAAATGGATTGAGGAATGCAAAAATGGCCTGACAAACCCAGAAATAGACTGAGGGAACCAAAAGTGGGATGAGAAAACCAAAAATGGACTGGGGAATCTAAAAATGGTGTGAGAAACCCAAAAGGGACACAACAATGGATTGAGGAAACCAAAAATGGACTGAGGGAACCCGAACTGGTCTGAGGAAACTCAAAATGGTCTGACATACCCCAAAATACATTGAGGAACTCAAAAATGGATTGAGGAACCCATAATGGGCTGCAGAAACCCAAATATGGGTTGAGGAACCCCAAAATGACCTGAGATACCCAAAAAACAGGTTGAGGAATTCAAAAATACGCTGAGGGACCCAAAAACGAATTGAGGAAACCAAAAATGGGCTGAGAAACCCAAAAACGGTTTGAGGAACCCAAAAATGGACGGAGAGACACAAAAATCGGCCGGGGGGGCCAAAAATGGATTGAGGAAACAAAAAAATATCTGAACGACCCCAAAATGGTCTGAGAAATTCAAGAATGGATTCAGATACCCATAAATGGATTGAGGAACACCAAAAATGGGCTGAGAAAAACGAAAATGGACTGAGGGAACCTAAAATGGGCTGAAGAACCCAAATATGGATTGAGGAAAACAGATGGACTGAGGGAGCCTAAAATGGATTGAGGAACCAAAAAATAGGCTGAGGAACCCAAAAATTGTTTGAGGAACCTAAAAATGGGCTGAGAAACCCAAAAATGGAATGAGGGACCCAAAAATAGATTGAGGAGCCCAAAAAAGGACTGAGGGATCCCCAAAAAGACTGAGGGACACAAGAACGGATTGAGAAGCCCCAAAAACGACTGAGGAAAACCCCAAATGGCCTGAAAAAAGCAAAAATGGATTGAGGAACCCAATAATGTACTGCGGGACTCAAAAATGGATTGAGGAGCCCAGAAAAAAACCTGAGGGACCCCAAAAAGTCCTGAGGGATTCAAAAATGGACTGAGGAACCCGAAAATGGGCTGCCAGAACCAAATATGGGCTGAGGGACTCAAAAATGGATTGAGGAACCCCAAAATGGTCAAAGATACCCAAAAATGGATTGAGGAACCTAAAACTGGACTGAGGGACCCCAAAATGCATTGAGAAATCCAACAATGGGCTGAGAAAACCAAGAATGGATTGAGGAAACCAAAAATGGGCTGAGGGACCCAAAAATGCATTGAGGAATCCGAAAATGGGCTGGCGGTGCCAAAAATGGGCTGAGGGACACAAAATTGGACTGAGGGACCCAAAAATGGGTGAGAGACCAAAAATGGATTGCGAGACCCATAAATGGATTGAGGAACACGAAAAATGGGCTGAGAAAAACAAAAATGGACTGAGGGAACCTAAAATGGGCTGAAGAACCCAAATATGGATTGAGGAAAACACATAGACTGAGGGAGCCTAACATGGATTGAGGAATCAAAAAATAGTCTGAGGAACCCAAAAATTGTTTCAGGAACCTAAAAATGGTCTGAGTAACCCAAAAATGGACGGAGAGACACAAAAATCGGCTGAGGGAGCCAAAAATGGATTGAGGAAACAAAAAAATAACTGAACGACCCCAAAATGTTCTGAGAAATTCAAGAATGGATTCAGATACCCATAAATGGATTGAGGAACACCAAAAATGGGCTGAGAAAAACAAAAATGGACTGAGGGAACCTAAAATGGGCTGAAGAACCCAAATATGGATTGAGGAAAACACATGGACTGAGGGAGCCTAAAATGGATTGAGGAACCAAAAAATAGGCTGAGGAACCCAAAAATTGTTTCAGGAACCTAAAAATGGGCTGAGAAACCCAAAAATGGAATGAGGGACCCAAAAATAGATTGAGGAGCCCAAAAAAGGACTGAGGGATCCCCAAAAAGACTGAGGGACACAAGAACGGATTGAGGAGACCAAAAAAAGACTGAGGAAAACCCCAAATGGCCTGAAAAAAGCAAAAATGGATTCAGGAACCCAATAATGAACTGCGGGACTCAAAAATAGATTGAGGAGCCCAGAAAAAAACCTGAGGGACCCCAAAAAGTCCTGAGGGATTCAAAAATGGACTGAGGAACCCGAAAATGGGCTGCGAGAACCAAATACGGACTGAGGGACTCAAAAATCGATTGAGGAACCCCAAAATGGTCAAAGATACCCAAAAATGGATTGAGGAACCTAAAACTGGACTGAGGGACCCCAAAATGCATTGAGAAATCCAACAATGGGCTGAGAAAACCAAGAATGGATTGAGGAAACCAAAAATAGACTGAGGGACACAAAAATGGATTGAGGAAACCCAAAATGGGCTGAGGGACCACAAAATGGATTGAGGAATCCAAAAATGGGCTGACGGTGCCAAAAATGGGCTGAGGGACACAAAATTGGACTGAGGGACCCAAAAATGGGCTGAGAGACCAACAATGGATTGCGAGACCCAAAAATGGATTGAGGGACCCAAAAATGGACTGAGGAACCCAACAATGGATTGAAGGACCCCAAAATGGGCTTAGGGAGCCAAAAATGGATTGAGGAATGCAGAAATGGCCTGACAAAACCAAAAATGGATTGAGGAATGCAAAACTGGCCTGACAAACCCAGAAATAGACTGAGGGAACCAAAAGTGGGATGAGAAAACCAAAAATGGACTGGGGAATCTAAAAATGGTGTGAGAAACCCAGAAGGGACACAACAATGGATTGAGGAAACCAAAAATGGACTGAGGGAACCCGAACTGGTCTGAGGAAACTCAAAATGGTCTGACATACCCAAAAATACATTGAGGAACTCAAAAATGGATTGAGGAACCCATAATGGGCTGCAGAAACACAAATATGGGTTGAGGAACCCCAAAATGACCTGAGATACCCAAAAAACAGGTTGAGGAATTCAAAAATACGCTGAGGGACCCAAAAACGAATTGAGGAAACCAAAAATGGGCTGAGAAACCCAAAAACGGTTTGAGGAACCCAAAAATGGGCAGAGGGACTTCAAATGGGCTGAGGAATCCAAAAACGGTCTGAGAAACCCAAAAATGGACGGAGAGACACAGAAATCGGCCGGGGGGTCCAAAAATGGATTGAGGAAACAAAAAAATATCTGAACGACCCCAAAATGGTCTGAGAAATTCAAGAATGGATTCAGATACCCATAAATGGATTGAGGAACACCAAAAATGGGCGGAGAAAAACAAAAATGGACTGAGGGAACCTAAAATGGGCTGAAGAACCCAAATATGGATTGAGGAAAACACATGGACTGAGGGAGCCTAAAATGGATTGAGGAACCAAAAAATAGGCTGAGGAACCCAAAAATTGTTTCAGGAACCTAAAAATGGGCTGAGAAACCCAAAAATGGAGTGAGGGACCCAAAAATAGATTGAGGAGCCCAAAAAAGGACTGAGGGATCCCCAAAAAGACTGAGGGACCCAAGAACGGATTGAGGAGCCCAAACAAGACTGAGGAAAACTCCAAATGGCCTGAAAAAAGCAAAAATGGATTCAGGAACCCAATAATGAACTGCGGGACTCAAAAATAGATTGAGGAGCCCAGAAAAAAACCTGAGGGACCCCAAAAAGTCCTCAGGGATTCAAAAATGGACTGAGGAACCCGAAAATGGGCTGCGAGAACCAAATATGGACTGAGGGACTCAAAAATGGATTGAGGAACCCCAAAATGGTCTGAGATAACCAAAAATGGATTGAGGAACCTAAAACTGGACTGAGGGACCCCAAAATGCATTGAGAAATCCAACAACGGGCTGAGAAAACCAAGAATGGATTGAGGAAACCAAAAATAGACTGAGGGACCCAAGAATGGATTCAGGAAACCAAAATTGGGCTGAGGGACCCAAAAATGGATTGAGGAATCCAAAAATGGATTGAAGGACCCCAAAATGGGCTTAGGGAGCCAAAAATGGATTGAGGAATGCAGAAATGGCCTGACAAAACCAAAAATGGATTGAGGAATGCAAAACTGGCCTGACAAACCCAGAAATAGACTGAGGGAACCAAAAGTGGGATGAGAAAACCAAAAATGGACTGGGGAATCTAAAAATGGTGTGAGAAACCCAGAAGGGACACAACAATGGATTGAGGAAACCAAAAATGGACTGAGGGAACCCGAACTGGTCTGAGGAAACTCAAAATGGTCTGACATACCCAAAAATACATTGAGGAACTCAAAAATGGATTGAGGAACCCATAATGGGCTGCAGAAACACAAATATGGGTTGAGGAACCCCAAAATGACCTGAGATACCCAAAAAACAGGTTGAGGAATTCAAAAATACGCTGAGGGACCCAAAAACGAATTGAGGAAACCAAAAATGGGCTGAGAAACCCAAAAACGGTTTGAGGAACCCAAAAATGGGCAGAGGGACTTCAAATGGGCTGAGGAATCCAAAAACGGTCTGAGAAACCCAAAAATGGACGGAGAGACACAGAAATCGGCCGGGGGGTCCAAAAATGGATTGAGGAAACAAAAAAATATCTGAACGACCCCAAAATGGTCTGAGAAATTCAAGAATGGATTCAGATACCCATAAATGGATTGAGGAACACCAAAAATGGGCGGAGAAAAACAAAAATGGACTGAGGGAACCTAAAATGGGCTGAAGAACCCAAATATGGATTGAGGAAAACACATGGACTGAGGGAGCCTAAAATGGATTGAGGAACCAAAAAATAGGCTGAGGAACCCAAAAATTGTTTCAGGAACCTAAAAATGGGCTGAGAAACCCAAAAATGGAGTGAGGGACCCAAAAATAGATTGAGGAGCCCAAAAAAGGACTGAGGGATCCCCAAAAAGACTGAGGGACCCAAGAACGGATTGAGGAGCCCAAACAAGACTGAGGAAAACTCCAAATGGCCTGAAAAAAGCAAAAATGGATTCAGGAACCCAATAATGAACTGCGGGACTCAAAAATAGATTGAGGAGCCCAGAAAAAAACCTGAGGGACCCCAAAAAGTCCTCAGGGATTCAAAAATGGACTGAGGAACCCGAAAATGGGCTGCGAGAACCAAATATGGACTGAGGGACTCAAAAATGGATTGAGGAACCCCAAAATGGTCTGAGATAACCAAAAATGGATTGAGGAACCTAAAACTGGACTGAGGGACCCCAAAATGCATTGAGAAATCCAACAACGGGCTGAGAAAACCAAGAATGGATTGAGGAAACCAAAAATAGACTGAGGGACCCAAGAATGGATTCAGGAAACCAAAATTGGGCTGAGGGACCCAAAAATGGATTGAGGAATCCAAAAATGGATTGAAGGACCCCAAAATGGGCTTAGGGAGCCAAAAATGGATTGAGGAATGCAGAAATGGCCTGACAAAACCAAAAATGGATTGAGGAATGCAAAACTGGCCTGACAAACCCAGAAATAGACTGAGGGAACCAAAAGTGCGATGAGAAAACCAAAAATGGACTGGGGAATCTAAAAATGGTGTGAGAAACCCAAAAGGGACACAACAATGTATTGAGGAAACCAAAAATGGACTGAGGGAACCCGAACTGGTCTGAGGAAACTCAAAATGGTCTGACATACCCAAAAATACATTGAGGAACTCAAAAATGGATTGAGGAACCCATAATGGGCTGCAGAAACCCAAATATGGGTTGAGGAACCCCAAAATGACCTGAGATACCCAAAAAACAGGTTGAGGAATTCAAAAATACGCTGAGGGACCCAAAAACGAATTGAGGAAACCAAAAATGGGCTGAGAAACCCAAAAACGGTTTGAGGAACCCAAAAATGGGCAGAGGGACTTCAAATGGGCTGAGGAATCCAAAAACGGTCTGAGAAACCCAAAAATGGACGGAGAGACACAAAAATCGGCCGGGGGGGCCAAAAATGGATTGAGGAAACAAAAAAATATCTGAACGACCCCAAAATGGTCTGAGAAATTCAAGAATGGATTCAGATACCCATAAATGGATTGAGGAACACCAAAAATGGGCTGAGAAAAACAAAAATGGACTGAGGGAACCTAAAATGGGCTGAAGAACCCAAATATGGATTGAGGAAAACACATGGACTGAGGGAGCCTAAAATGGATTGAGGAACCAAAAAATAGGCTGAGGAACCCAAAAATTGTTTCAGGAACCTAAAAATGGGCTGAGAAACCCAAAAATGGAATGAGGGACCCAAAAATAGATTGAGGAGCCCAAAAAAGGACTGAGGGATCCCCAAAAAGACTGAGGGACACAAGAACGGATTGAGAAGCCCCAAAAACGACTGAGGAAAACCCCAAATGGCCTGAAAAAAGCAAAAATGGATTGAGGAACCCAATAATGTACTGCGGGACTCAAAAATAGATTGAGGAGCCCAGAAAAAAACCTGAGGGACCCCAAAAAGTCCTGAGGGATTCAAAAATGGACTGAGGAACCCGAAAATGGGCTGCGAGAACCAAATATGGGCTGAGGGACTCAAAAATGGATTGAGGAACCCCAAAATGGTCAAAGATACCCAAAAATGGATTGAGGAACCTAAAACTGGACTGAGGGACCCCAAAATGCATTGAGAAATCCAACAATGGGCTGAGAAAACCAAGAATGGATTGAGGAAACCAAAAATAGACTGAGGGACACAAAAATGGATTGAGGAAACCCAAAATGGGCTGAGGGACCACAAAATGGATTGAGGAATCCAAAAATGGGCTGCCGGTGCCAAAAATGGGCTGAGGGACGCAAAATTGGACTGAGGGACCCAAAAATGGGCTGAGAGACCAACAATGGATTGCGAGACCCAAAAATGGATTGAGGGACCCAAAAATGGACTGAGGAACCCAACAATGGATTGAAGGACCCCAAAATGGGCTTAGGGAGCCAAAAATGGATTGAGGAATGCAGAAATGGCCTGACAAAACCAAAAATGGATTGAGGAATGCAAAACTGGCCTGACAAACCCAGAAATAGACTGAGGGAACCAAAAGTGGGATGACAAAACCGAAAATGGACTGGGGAATCTAAAAATGGTGTAAGAAACCCAGAAGGGACACAACAATGGATTGAGGAAACCAAAAATGGACTGAGGGAACCCGAACTGGTCTGAGGAAACTCAAAATGGTCTGACATACCCAAAAATACATTGAGGAACTCAAAAATGGATTGAGGAACCCATAATGGGCTGCAGAAACACAAATATGGGTTGAGGAACCCCAAAATGACCTGAGATACCCAAAAAACAGGTTGAGGAATTCAAAAATACGCTGAGGGACCCAAAAACGAATTGAGGAAACCAAAAATGGGCTGAGAAACCCAAAAACGGTTTGAGGAACCCAAAAATGGGCAGAGGGACTTCAAATGCGCTGAGGAATCCAAAAACGGTCTGAGAAACCCAAAAATGGACGGAGAGACACAGAAATCGGCCGGGGGGGCCAAAAATGGATTGAGGAAACAAAAAAATATCTGAACGACCCCAAAATGGTCTGAGAAATTCAAGAATGGATTCAGATACCCATAAATGGATTGAGGAACACCAAAAATGGGCGGAGAAAAACAAAAATGGACTGAGGGAACCTAAAATGGGCTGAAGAACCCAAATATGGATTGAGGAAAACACATGGACTGAGGGAGCCTAAAATGGATTGAGGAACCAAAAAATAGGCTGAGGAACCCAAAAATTGTTTCAGGAACCTAAAAATGGGCTGAGAAACCCAAAAATGGAGTGAGGGACCCAAAAATAGATTGAGGAGCCCAAAAAAGGACTGAGGGATCCCCAAAAAGACTGAGGGACCCAAGAACGGATTGAGGAGCCCAAAAAAGACTGAGGAAAACCCCAAATGGCCTGAAAAAAGCAAAAATGGATTGAGGAACCCAATAATGAACTGCGGGACTCAAAAATAGATTGAGGAGCCCAGAAAAAAACCTGAGGGACCCCAAAAAGTCCTCAGGGATTCAAAAATGGACTGAGGAACCCGAAAATGGGCTGCGAGAACCAAATATGGGCTGAGGGACTCAAAAATGGATTGAGGAACCCCAAAATGGTCTGAGATAACCAAAAATGGATTGAGGAACCTAAAACTGGACTGAGGGACCCCAAAATGCATTGAGAAATCCAACAACGGGCTGAGAAAACCAAGAATGGATTGAGGAAACCAAAAATAGACTGAGGGACCCAAGAATGGATTGAGGAAACCAAAATTGGGCTGAGGGACCCAAAAATGGATTGAGGAATCCAAAAATGGATTGAAGGACCCCAAAATGGGCTTAGGGAGCCAAAAATGGATTGAGGAATGCAGAAATGGCCTGACAAAACCAAAAATGGATTGAGGAATGCAAAAATGGCCTGACAAACCCAGAAATAGACTGAGGGAATCAAAAGTGCGATGAGAAAACCAAAAATGGACTGGGGAATCTAAAAATGGTGTGAGAAACCCAGAAGGGACACAACAATGGATTGAGGAAACCAAAAATGGACTGAGGGAACCCGAACTGGTCTGAGGAAACTCAAAATGGTCTGACATACCCAAAAATACATTGAGGAACTCAAAAATGGATTGAGGAACCCATAATGGGCTGCAGAAACCCAAATATGGGTTGAGGAACCCCAAAATGACCTGAGATACCCAAAAAACAGGTTGAGGAATTCAAAAATACGCTGAGGGACCCAAAAACGAATTGAGGAAACCAAAAATGGGCTGAGAAACCCAAAAACGGTTTGAAAACCCCAAAAATGGGCAGAGGGACTTCAAATGCGCTGAGGAATCCAAAAACGGTCTGAGAAACCCAAAAATGGACGGAGAGACACAAAAATCGGCCGGGGGGGCCAAAAATGGATTGAGGAAACAAAAAAATATCTGAACGACCCCAAAATGGTCTGAGAAATTCAAGAATGGATTCAGATACCCATAAATGGATTGAGGAACACCAAAAATGGGCTGAGAAAAACAAAAATGGACTGAGGGAACCTAAAATGGGCTGAAGAACCCAAATATGGATTGAGGAAAACACATGGACTGAGGGAGCCTAAAACGGATTGAGGAACCAAAAAATAGGCTGAGGAACCCAAAAATTGTTTGAGGAACCTAAAAATGGGCTGAGAAACCCAAAAATGGAATGAGGGACCCAAAAATAGATTGAGGAGCCCAAAAAAGGACTGAGGGATCCCCAAAAAGACTGAGGGACACAAGAACGGATTGAGGAGACCAAAAAAAGACTGAGGAAAACCCCAAATGGCCTGAAAAAAGCAAAAATGGATTCAGGAACCCAATAATGAACTGCGGGACTCAAAAATAGATTGAGGAGCCCAGAAAAAAACCTGAGGGACCCCAAAAAGTCCTGAGGGATTCAAAAATGGACTGAGGAACCCGAAAATGGGCTGCGAGAACCAAATATGGGCTGAGGGACTCAAAAATGGATTGAGGAACCCCAAAATGGTCATAGATCCCCAAAAATGGATTGAGGAACCTAAAACTGGACTGAGGGACCCCAAAATGCATTGAGAAATCCAACAATGGGCTGAGAAAACCAAGAATGGATTGAGGAAACCAAAAATAGACTGAGGGACACAAAAATGGATTGAGGAAACCCAAAATGGGCTGAGGGACCACAAAATGGATTGAGGAATCCAAAAATGGGCTGACGGTGCCAAAAATGGGCTGAGGGACACAAAATTGGACTGAGGGACCCAAAAATGGGCTGAGAGACCAACAATGGATTGCGAGACCCAAAAATGGATTGAGGGACCCAAAAATGGACTGAGGAACCCAACAATGGATTGAAGGACCCCAAAATGGGCTTAGGGAGCCAAAAATGGATTGAGGAATGCAGAAATGGCCTGACAAAACCAAAAATGGATTGAGGAATGCAAAACTGGCCTGACAAACCCAGAAATAGACTGAGGGAACCAAAAGTGGGATGACAAAACCGAAAATGGACTGGGGAATCTAAAAATGGTGTAAGAAACCCAGAAGGGACACAACAATGGATTGAGGAAACCAAAAATGGACTGAGGGAACCCGAACTGGTCTGAGGAAACTCAAAATGGTCTGACATACCCAAAAATACATTGAGGAACTCAAAAATGGATTGAGGAACCCATAATGGGCTGCAGAAACACAAATATGGGTTGAGGAACCCCAAAATGACCTGAGATACCCAAAAAACAGGTTGAGGAATTCAAAAATACGCTGAGGGACCCAAAAACGAATTGAGGAAACCAAAAATGGGCTGAGAAACCCAAAAACGGTTTGAGGAACCCAAAAATGGGCAGAGGGACTTCAAATGCGCTGAGGAATCCAAAAACGGTCTGAGAAACCCAAAAATGGACGGAGAGACACAGAAATCGGCCGGGGGGGCCAAAAATGGATTGAGGAAACAAAAAAATATCTGAACGACCCCAAAATGGTCTGAGAAATTCAAGAATGGATTCAGATACCCATAAATGGATTGAGGAACACCAAAAATGGGCGGAGAAAAACAAAAATGGACTGAGGGAACCTAAAATGGGCTGAAGAACCCAAATATGGATTGAGGAAAACACATGGACTGAGGGAGCCTAAAATGGATCGAGGAACCAAAAAATAGGCTGAGGAACCCAAAAATTGTTTCAGGAACCTAAAAATGGGCTGAGAAACCCAAAAATGGAATGAGGGACCCAAAAATAGATTGAGGAGCCCAAAAAAGGACTGAGGGATCCCCAAAAAGACTGAGGGACACAAGAACGGATTGAGGAGACCAAAAAAAGACTGAGGAAAACCCCAAATGGCCTGAAAAAAGCAAAAATGGATTCAGGAACCCAATAATGAACTGCGGGACTCAAAAATAGATTGAGGAGCCCAGAAAAAAACCTGAGGGACCCCAAAAAGTCCTGAGGGATTCAAAAATGGACTGAGGAACCCGAAAATGGGCTGCGAGAACCAAATATGGGCTGAGGGACTCAAAAATGGATTGAGGAATCCCAAAATGGTCATAGATCCCCAAAAATGGATTGAGGAACCTAAAACTGGACTGAGGGACCCCAAAATGCATTGAGAAATCCAACAATGGGCTGAGAAAACCAAGAATGGATTGAGGAAACCAAAAATAGACTGAGGGACACAAAAATGGATTGAGGAAACCCAAAATGGGCTGAGGGACCACAAAATGGATTGAGGAATCCAAAAATGGGCTGACGGTGCCAAAAATGGGCTGAGGGACACAAAATTGGACTGAGGGACCCAAAAATGGGCTGAGAGACCAACAATGGATTGCGAGACCCAAAAATGGATTGAGGGACCCAAAAATGGACTGAGGAACCCAACAATGGATTGAAGGACCCCAAAATGGGCTTAGGGAGCCAAAAATGGATTGAGGAATGCAGAAATGGCCTGACAAAACCAAAAATGGATTGAGGAATGCAAAACTGGCCTGACAAACCCAGAAATAGACTGAGGGAACCAAAAGTGGGATGACAAAACCGAAAATGGACTGGGGAATCTAAAAATGGTGTAAGAAACCCAGAAGGGACACAACAATGGATTGAGGAAACCAAAAATGGACTGAGGGAACCCGAACTGGTCTGAGGAAACTCAAAATGGTCTGACATACCCAAAAATACATTGAGGAACTCAAAAATGGATTGAGGAACCCATAATGGGCTGCAGAAACACAAATAAGGGTTGAGGAACCCCAAAATGACCTGAGATACCCAAAAAACAGGTTGAGGAATTCAAAAATACGCTGAGGGACCCAAAAACGAATTGAGGAAACCAAAAATGGGCTGAGAAACCCAAAAACGGTTTGAGGAACCCAAAAATGGGCAGAGGGACTTCAAATGCGCTGAGGAATCCAAAAACGGTCTGAGAAACCCAAAAATGGACGGAGAGACACAGAAATCGGCCGGGGGGGCCAAAAATGGATTGAGGAAACAAAAAAATATCTGAACGACCCCAAAATGGTCTGAGAAATTCAAGAATGGATTCAGATACCCATAAATGGATTGAGGAACACCAAAAATGGGCGGAGAAAAACAAAAATGGACTGAGGGAACCTAAAATGGGCTGAAGAACCCAAATATGGATTGAGGAAAACACATGGACTGAGGGAGCCTAAAATGGATTGAGGAACCAAAAAATAGGCTGAGGAACCCAAAAATTGTTTCAGGAACCTAAAAATGGGCTGAGAAACCCAAAAATGGAATGAGGGACCCAAAAATAGATTGAGGAGCCCAAAAAAGGACTGAGGGATCCCCAAAAAGACTGAGGGACACAAGAACGGATTGAGAAGCCCCAAAAACGACTGAGGAAAACCCCAAATGGCCTGAAAAAAGCAAAAATGGATTCAGGAACCCAATAATGAACTGCGGGACTCAAAAATAGATTGAGGAGCCCAGAAAAAAACCTGAGGGACCCCAAAAAGTCCTCAGGGATTCAAAAATGGACTGAGGAACCCGAAAATGGGCTGCGAGAACCAAATATGGGCTGAGGGACTTAAAAATGGATTGAGGAACCCCAAAATGGTCTGAGATAACCAAAAATGGATTGAGGAACCTAAAACTGGACTGAGGGACCCCAAAATGCATTGAGAAATCCAACAACGGGCTGAGAAAACCAAGAATGGATTGAGGAAACCAAAAATAGACTGAGGGACCCAAGAATGGATTGAGGAAACCAAAATTGGGCTGAGGGACCCAAAAATGGATTGAGGAATCCAAAAATGGATTGAAGGACCCCAAAATGGGCTTAGGGAGCCAAAAATGGATTGAGGAATGCAGAAATGGCCTGACAAAACCAAAAATGGATTGAGGAATGCAAAAATGGCCTGACAAACCCAGAAATAGACTGAGGGAATCAAAAGTGCGATGAGAAAACCAAAAATGGACTGGGGAATCTAAAAATGGTGTGAGAAACCCAGAAGGGACACAACAATGGATTGAGGAAACCAAAAATGGACTGAGGGAACCCGAACTGGTCTGAGGAAACTCAAAATGGTCTGACATACCCAAAAATACATTGAGGAACTCAAAAATGGATTGAGGAACCCATAATGGGCTGCAGAAACCCAAATATGGGTTGAGGAACCCCAAAATGACCTGAGATACCCAAAAAACAGGTTGAGGAATTCAAAAATACGCTGAGGGACCCAAAAACGAATTGAGGAAACCAAAAATGGGCTGAGAAACCCAAAAACGGTTTGAAAACCCCAAAAATGGGCAGAGGGACTTCAAATGCGCTGAGGAATCCAAAAACGGTCTGAGAAACCCAAAAATGGACGGAGAGACACAAAAATCGGCCGGGGGGGCCAAAAATGGATTGAGGAAACAAAAAAATATCTGAACGACCCCAAAATGGTCTGAGAAATTCAAGAATGGATTCAGATACCCATAAATGGATTGAGGAACACCAAAAATGGGCTGAGAAAAACAAAAATGGACTGAGGGAACCTAAAATGGGCTGAAGAACCCAAATATGGATTGAGGAAAACACATGGACTGAGGGAGCCTAAGATGGATTGAGGAACCAAAAAATAGGCTGAGGAACCCAAAAATTGTTTCAGGAACCTAAAAATGGGCTGAGAAACCCAAAAATGGAATGAGGGACCCAAAAATAGATTGAGGAGCCCAAAAAAGGACTGAGGGATCCCCAAAAAGACTGAGGGACACAAGAACGGATTGAGGAGACCAAAAAAAGACTGAGGAAAACCCCAAATGGCCTGAAAAAAGCAAAAATGGATTCAGGAACCCAATAATGAACTGCGGGACTCAAAAATAGATTGAGGAGCCCAGAAAAAAACCTGAGGGACCCCAAAAAGTCCTGAGGGATTCAAAAATGGACTGAGGAACCCGAAAATGGGCTGCGAGAACCAAATATGGGCTGAGGGACTCAAAAATGGATTGAGGAACCCCAAAATGGTCATAGATCCCCAAAAATGGATTGAGGAACCTAAAACTGGACTGAGGGACCCCAAAATGCATTGAGAAATCCAACAATGGGCTGAGAAAACCAAGAATGGATTGAGGAAACCAAAAATAGACTGAGGGACACAAAAATGGATTGAGGAAACCCAAAATGGGCTGAGGGACCACAAAATGGATTGAGGAATCCAAAAATGGGCTGACGGTGCCAAAAATGGGCTGAGGGACACAAAATTGGACTGAGGGACCCAAAAATGGGCTGAGAGACCAACAATGGATTGCGAGACCCAAAAATGGATTGAGGGACCCAAAAATGGACTGAGGAACCCAACAATGGATTGAAGGACCCCAAAATGGGCTTAGGGAGCCAAAAATGGATTGAGGAATGCAGAAATGGCCTGACAAAACCAAAAATGGATTGAGGAATGCAAAACTGGCCTGACAAACCCAGAAATAGACTGAGGGAACCAAAAGTGGGATGACAAAACCGAAAATGGACTGGGGAATCTAAAAATGGTGTAAGAAACCCAGAAGGGACACAACAATGGATTGAGGAAACCAAAAATGGACTGAGGGAACCCGAACTGGTCTGAGGAAACTCAAAATGGTCTGACATACCCAAAAATACATTGAGGAACTCAAAAATGGATTGAGGAACCCATAATGGGCTGCAGAAACACAAATATGGGTTGAGGAACCCCAAAATGACCTGAGATACCCAAAAAACAGGTTGAGGAATTCAAAAATACGCTGAGGGACCCAAAAACGAATTGAGGAAACCAAAAATGGGCTGAGAAACCCAAAAACGGTTTGAGGAACCCAAAAATGGGCAGAGGGACTTCAAATGCGCTGAGGAATCCAAAAACGGTCTGAGAAACCCAAAAATGGACGGAGAGACACAGAAATCGGCCGGGGGGGCCAAAAATGGATTGAGGAAACAAAAAAATATCTGAACGACCCCAAAATGGTCTGAGAAATTCAAGAATGGATTCAGATACCCATAAATGGATTGAGGAACACCAAAAATGGGCGGAGAAAAACAAAAATGGACTGAGGGAACCTAAAATGGGCTGAAGAACCCAAATATGGATTGAGGAAAACACATGGACTGAGGGAGCCTAAAATGGATTGAGGAACCAAAAAATAGGCTGAGGAACCCAAAAATTGTTTCAGGAACCTAAAAATGGGCTGAGAAACCCAAAAATGGAGTGAGGGACCCAAAAATAGATTGAGGAGCCCAAAAAAGGACTGAGGGATCCCCAAAAAGACTGAGGGACCCAAGAACGGATTGAGGAGCCCAAAAAAGACTGAGGAAAACCCCAAATGGCCTGAACAAAGCAAAAATGGATTCAGGAACCCAATAATGAACTGCGGGACTCAAAAATAGATTGAGGAGCCCAGAAAAAAACCTGAGGGACCCCAAAAAGTCCTCAGGGATTCAAAAATGGACTGAGGAACCCGAAAATGGGCTGCGAGAACCAAATATGGGCTGAGGGACTCAAAAATGGATTGAGGAACCCCAAAATGGGCTGAGATAACCAAAAATGGATTGAGGAATCTAAAACTGGACTGAGGGACCCCAAAATGCATTGAGAAATCCAACAACGGGCTGAGAAAACCAAGAATGGATTGAGGAAACCAAAAATAGACTGAGGGACCCAAGAATGGATTGAGGAAACCAAAATTGGGCTGAGGGACCCAAAAATGGATTGAGGAATCCAAAAATGGATTGAAGGACCCCAAAATGGGCTTAGGGAGCCAAAAATGGATTGAGGAATGCAGAAATGGCCTGACAAAACCAAAAATGGATTGAGGAATGCAAAAATGGCCTGACAAACCCAGAAATAGACTGAGGGAATCAAAAGTGCGATGAGAAAACCAAAAATGGACTGGGGAATCTAAAAATGGTGTGAGAAACCCAGAAGGGACACAACAATGGATTGAGGAAACCAAAAATGGACTGAGGGAACCCGAACTGGTCTGAGGAAACTCAAAATGGTCTGACATACCCAAAAATACATTGAGGAACTCAAAAATGGATTGAGGAACCCATAATGGGCTGCAGAAACCCAAATATGAGTTGAGGAACCCCAAAATGGCCTGAGATACCCAAAAAACAGATTGAGGAATTCAAAAATACGCTGAGGGACCCAAAAACGAATTGAGGAAACCAAAAATGGGCTGAGAAACCCAAAAACGGTTTGAAAAACCCAAAAATGGGCAGAGGGACTTCAAATGCGCTGAGGAATCCAAAAACGGTCTGAGAAACCCAAAAATGGACGGAGAGACACAAAAATCGGCCGGGGGGGCCAAAAATGGATTGAGGAAACAAAAAAATATCTGAACGACCCCAAAATGGTCTGAGAAATTCAAGAATGGATTCAGATACCCATAAATGGATTGAGGAACACCAAAAATGGGCTGAGAAACCCAAAAATGAATTGAGGAACCTAAAACTGGACTGAGGGACCCCAAAATGCATTGAGAAATCCAACAATGGGCTGAGAAAACCAAGAATGGATTGAGGAAACCAAAAATGGGCTGAGGGACCCAAAAATGCATTGAGGAATTCGAAAATGGGCTGGTGGTGCCAAAAATGTGTTGAGGGACACAAAATTGGACTGAGGGACCCAAAAATGGCTGAGAGACCAAAAATTGATTGCGAGACCCATAAATGGATTGAGGAACAGCAAGAATGGGCTGAGAAAAACAAAAATGGACTGAGGGAACCTAAAATGGGCTGAAGAACCCAAATATGGATTGAGGAAAACACATGGACTGAGGGAGCCTAACATGGATTGAGGAATCAAAAAATAGTCTGAGGAACCCAAAAATTGTTTCAGGAACCTAAAAATGGTCTGAGTAACCCAAAAATGGACGGAGAGACACAAAAATCGGCTGAGGGAGCCAAAAATGGATTGAGGAAACAAAAAAATAACTGAACGACCCCAAAATGTTCTGAGAAATTCAAGAATGGATTCAGATACCCATAAATGGATTGAGGAACACCAAAAATGGGCTGAGGTAAACAAAAATGGACTGAGGGAACCTAAAATGGGCTGAAGAACCCAAATATGGATTGAGGAAAACACATGGACTGAGGGAGCCTAAAATGGATTGAGGAACCAAAAAATAGGCTGAGGAACCCAAAAATTGTTTCAGGAACCTAAAAATGGGCTGAGAAACCCAAAAATGGAATGAGGGACCCAAAAATAGATTGAGGAGCCCAAAAAAGGACTGAGGGATCCCCAAAAAGACTGAGGGACACAAGAACGGATTGAGGAGACCAAAAAAAGACTGAGGAAAACCCCAAATGGCCTGAAAAAAGCAAAAATGGATTCAGGAACCCAATAATGAACTGCGGGACTCAAAAATAGATTGAGGAGCCCAGAAAAAAACCTGAGGGACCCCAAAAAGTCCTGAGGGATTCAAAAATGGACTGAGGAACCCGAAAATGGGCTGCGAGAACCAAATATGGGCTGAGGGACTCAAAAATGGATTGAGGAACCCCAAAATGGTCATAGATCCCCAAAAATGGATTGAGGAACCTAAAACTGGACTGAGGGACCCCAAAATGCATTGAGAAATCCAACAATGGGCTGAGAAAACCAAGAATGGATTGAGGAAACCAAAAATAGACTGAGGGACACAAAAATGGATTGAGGAAACCCAAAATGGGCTGAGGGACCACAAAATGGATTGAGGAATCCAAAAATGGGCTGACGGTGCCAAAAATGGGCTGAGGGACACAAAATTGGACTGAGGGACCCAAAAATGGGCTGAGAGACCAACAATGGATTGCGAGACCCAAAAATGGATTGAGGGACCCAAAAATGGACTGAGGAACCCAACAATGGATTGAAGGACCCCAAAATGGGCTTAGGGAGCCAAAAATGGATTGAGGAATGCAGAAATGGCCTGACAAAACCAAAAATGGATTGAGGAATGCAAAACTGGCCTGACAAACCCAGAAATAGACTGAGGGAACCAAAAGTGGGATGACAAAACCGAAAATGGACTGGGGAATCTAAAAATGGTGTAAGAAACCCAGAAGGGACACAACAATGGATTGAGGAAACCAAAAATGGACTGAGGGAACCCGAACTGGTCTGAGGAAACTCAAAATGGTCTGACATACCCAAAAATACATTGAGGAACTCAAAAATGGATTGAGGAACCCATAATGGGCTGCAGAAACACAAATATGGGTTGAGGAACCCCAAAATGACCTGAGATACCCAAAAAACAGGTTGAGGAATTCAAAAATACGCTGAGGGACCCAAAAACGAATTGAGGAAACCAAAAATGGGCTGAGAAACCCAAAAACGGTTTGAGGAACCCAAAAATGGGCAGAGGGACTTCAAATGCGCTGAGGAATCCAAAAACGGTCTGAGAAACCCAAAAATGGACGGAGAGACACAGAAATCGGCCGGGGGGGCCAAAAATGGATTGAGGAAACAAAAAAATATCTGAACGACCCCAAAATGGTCTGAGAAATTCAAGAATGGATTCAGATACCCATAAATGGATTGAGGAACACCAAAAATGGGCGGAGAAAAACAAAAATGGACTGAGGGAACCTAAAATGGGCTGAAGAACCCAAATATGGATTGAGGAAAACACATGGACTGAGGGAGCCTAAAATGGATTGAGGAACCAAAAAATAGGCTGAGGAACCCAAAAATTGTTTCAGGAACCTAAAAATGGGCTGAGAAACCCAAAAATGGAGTGAGGGACCCAAAAATAGATTGAGGAGCCCAAAAAAGGACTGAGGGATCCCCAAAAAGACTGAGGGACCCAAGAACGGATTGAGGAGCCCAAAAAAGACTGAGGAAAACCCCAAATGGCCTGAACAAAGCAAAAATGGATTCAGGAACCCAATAATGAACTGCGGGACTCAAAAATAGATTGAGGAGCCCAGAAAAAAACCTGAGGGACCCCAAAAAGTCCTCAGGGATTCAAAATGGACTGAGGAACCCGAAAATGGGCTGCGAGAACCAAATATGGGCTGAGGGACTCAAAAATGGATTGAGGAACCCCAAAATGGTCTGAGATAACCAAAAATGGATTGAGGAACCTAAAACTGGACTGAGGGACCCCAAAATGCATTGAGAAATCCAACAACGGGCTGAGAAAACCAAGAATGGATTGAGGAAACCAAAAATAGACTGAGGGACCCAAGAATGGATTGAGGAAACCAAAATTGGGCTGAGGGACCCAAAAATGGATTGAGGAATCCAAAAATGGATTGAAGGACCCCAAAATGGGCTTAGGGAGCCAAAAATGGATTGAGGAATGCAGAAATGGCCTGACAAAACCAAAAATGGATTGAGGAATGCAAAAATGGCCTGACAAACCCAGAAATAGACTGAGGGAATCAAAAGTGCGATGAGAAAACCAAAAATGGACTGGGGAATCTAAAAATGGTGTGAGAAACCCAGAAGGGACACAACAATGGATTGAGGAAACCAAAAATGGACTGAGGGAACCCGAACTGGTCTGAGGAAACTCAAAATGGTCTGACATACCCAAAAATACATTGAGGAACTCAAAAATGGATTGAGGAACCCATAATGGGCTGCAGAAACCCAAATATGGGTTGAGGAACCCCAAAATGACCTGAGATACCCAAAAAACAGGTTGAGGAATTCAAAAATACGCTGAGGGACCCAAAAACGAATTGAGGAAACCGAAAATGGGCTGAGAAACCCAAAAACGGTTTGAAAACCCCAAAAATGGGCAGAGGGACTTCAAATGCGCTGAGGAATCCAAAAACGGTCTGAGAAACCCAAAAATGGACGGAGAGACACAAAAATCGGCCGGGGGGGCCAAAAATGGATTGAGGAAACAAAAAAATATCTGAACGACCCCAAAATGGTCTGAGAAATTCAAGAATGGATTCAGATACCCATAAATGGATTGAGGAACACCAAAAATGGGCTGAGAAACCCAAAAATGAATTGAGGAACCTAAAACTGGACTGAGGGACCCCAAAATGCATTGAGAAATCCAACAATGGGCTGAGAAAACCAAGAATGGATTGAGGAAACCAAAAATGGGCTGAGGGACCCAAAAATGCATTGAGGAATTCGAAAATGGGCTGGCGGTGCCAAAAATGTGTTGAGGGACACAAAATTGGACTGAGGGACCCAAAAATGGCTGAGAGACCAAAAATTGATTGCGAGACCCATAAATGGATTGAGGAACAGCAAGAATGGGCTGAGAAAAACAAAAATGGACTGAGGGAACCTAAAATGGGCTGAAGAACCCAAATATGGATTGAGGAAAACACATGGACTGAGGGAGCCTAACATGGATTGAGGAATCAAAAAATAGTCTGAGGAACCCAAAAATTGTTTCAGGAACCTAAAAATGGTCTGAGTAACCCAAAAATGGACGGAGAGACACAAAAATCGGCTGAGGGAGCCAAAAATGGATTGAGGAAACAAAAAAATAACTGAACGACCCCAAAATGGTCTGAGAAATTCAAGAATGGATTCAGATACCCATAAATGGATTGAGGAACACCAAAAATGGGCTGAGGTAAACAAAAATGGACTGAGGGAACCTAAAATGGGCTGAAGAACCCAAATATGGATTGAGGAAAACACATGGACTGAGGGAGCCTAAAATGGATTGAGGAACCAAAAAATAGGCTGAGGAACCCAAAAATTGTTTGAGGAACCTAAAAATGGGCTGAGAAACCCAAAAATGGAATGAGGGACCCAAAAATAGATTGAGGAGCCCAAAAAAGGACTGAGGGATCCCCAAAAAGACTGAGGGACACAAGAACGGATTGAGGAGACCAAAAAAAGACTGAGGAAAACCCCAAATGGCCTGAAAAAAGCAAAAATGGATTCAGGAACCCAATAATGAACTGCGGGACTCAAAAATAGATTGAGGAGCCCAGAAAAAAACCTGAGGGACCCCAAAAAGTCCTGAGGGATTCAAAAATGGACTGAGGAACCCGAAAATGGGCTGCGAGAACCAAATATGGACTGAGGGACTCAAAAATGGATTGAGGAACCCCAAAATGGTCATAGATCCCCAAAAATGGATTGAGGAACCTAAAACTGGACTGAGGGACCCCAAAATGCATTGAGAAATCCAACAATGGGCTGAGAAAACCAAGAATGGATTGAGGAAACCAAAAATAGACTGAGGGACACAAAAATGGATTGAGGAAACCCGAAATGGGCTGAGGGACCACAAAATGGATTGAGGAATCCAAAAATGGGCTGACGGTGCCAAAAATGGGCTGAGGGACACAAAATTGGACTGAGGGACCCAAAAATGGGCTGAGAGACCAACAATGGATTGCGAGACCCAAAAATGGATTGAGGGACCCAAAAATGGACTGAGGAACCCAACAATGGATTGAAGGACCCCAAAATGGGCTTAGGGAGCCAAAAATGGATTGAGGAATGCAGAAATGGCCTGACAAAACCAAAAATGGATTGAGGAATGCAAAACTGGCCTGACAAACCCAGAAGTAGACTGAGGGAACCAAAAGTGGGATGACAAAACCAAAAATGGACTGGGGAATCTAAAAATGGTGTGAGAAACCCAGAAGGGACACAACAATGGATTGAGGAAACCAAAAATGGACTGAGGGAACCCGAACTGGTCTGAGGAAACTCAAAATGGTCTGACATACCCCAAAATACATTGAGGAACTCAAAAATGGATTGAGGAACCCATAATGGGCTGCAGAAACCCAAATATGGGTTGAGGAACCCCAAAATGACCTGAGATACCCAAAAAACAGGTTGAGGAATTCAAAAATACGCTGAGGGACCCAAAAACGAATTGAGGAAACCAAAAATGGGCTGAGAAACCCAAAAACGGTTTGAGGAACCCAAAAATGGCAGAGGGACTTCAAATGGGCTGAGGAATCCAAAAACGGTCTGAGAAACCCAAAAATGGACGGAGAGACACAAAAATCGGCCGGGGGGTCCAAAAATGGATTGAGGAAACAAAAAAATGTCTGAACGACCCCAAAATGGTCTGAGAAATTCAAGAATGGATTCAGATACCCATAAATGGATTGAGGAACACCAAAAATGGGCGGAGAAAAACAAAAATGGACTGAGGGAACCTAAAATGGGCTGAAGAACCCAAATATGGATTGAGGAAAACACATGGACTGAGGGAGCCTAAAATGGATTGAGGAACCAAAAAATAGGCTGAGGAACCCAAAAATTGTTTCAGGAACCTAAAAATGGGCTGAGAAACCCAAAAATGGAGTGAGGGACCCAAAAATAGATTGAGGAGCCCAAAAAAGGACTGAGGGATCCCCAAAAAGACTGAGGGACCCAAGAACGGATTGAGGAGCCCAAAAAAGACTGAGGAAAACCCCAAATGGCCTGAAAAAAGCAAAAATGGATTCAGGAACCCAATAATGAACTGCGGGACTCAAAAATAGATTGAGGAGCCCAGAAAAAAACCTGAGGGACCCCAAAAAGTCCTGAGGGATTCAAAAATGGACTGAGGAACCCGAAAATGGGCTGCGAGAACCAAATATGGGCTGAGGGACTCAAAAATGGATTGAGGAACCCCAAAATGGTCTGAGATAACCAAAAATGGATTGAGGAACCTAAAACTGGACTGAGGGACCCCAAAATGCATTGAGAAATCCAACAACGGGCTGAGAAAACCAAGAATGGATTGAGGAAACCAAAAATAGACTGAGGGACCCAAGAATGGATTGAGGAAACCAAAATTGGGCTGAGGGACCCAAAAATGGATTGAGGAATCCAAAAATGGATTGAAGGACCCCAAAATGGGCTTAGGGAGCCAAAAATGGATTGAGGAATGCAGAAATGGCCTGACAAAACCAAAAATGGATTGAGGAATGCAAAAATGGCCTGACAAACCCAGAAATAGACTGAGGGAATCAAAAGTGCGATGAGAAAACCAAAAATGGACTGGGGAATCTAAAAATGGTGTGAGAAACCCAGAAGGGACACAACAATGGATTGAGGAAACCAAAAATGGACTGAGGGAACCCGAACTGGTCTGAGGAAACTCAAAATGGTCTGACATACCCAAAAATACATTGAGGAACTCAAAAATGGATTGAGGAACCCATAATGGGCTGCAGAAACCCAAATATGGGTTGAGGAACCCCAAAATGACCTGAGATACCCAAAAAACAGGTTGAGGAATTCAAAAATACGCTGAGGGACCCAAAAACGAATTGAGGAAACCAAAAATGGGCTGAGAAACCCAAAAACGGTTTGAGGAACCCAAAAATGGGCAGAGGGACTTCAAATGGGCTGAGGAATCCAAAAACGGTCTGAGAAACCCAAAAATGGACGGAGAGACACAAAAATCGGCCGGGGGGGCCAAAAATGGATTGAGGAAACAAAAAAATATCTGAACGACCCCAAAATGGTCTGAGAAATTCAAGAATGGATTCAGATACCCATAAATGGATTGAGGAACACCAAAAATGGGCTGAGAAAAACAAAAATGGACTGAGGGAACCTAAAATGGGCTGAAGAACCCAAATATGGATTGAGGAAAACACATGGACTGAGGGAGCCTAAAATGGATTGAGGAACCAAAAAATAGGCTGAGGAACCCAAAAATTGTTTCAGGAACCTAAAAATGGGCTGAGAAACCCAAAAATGGAATGAGGGACCCAAAAATAGATTGAGGAGCCCAAAAAAGGACTGAGGGATCCCCAAAAAGACTGAGGGACCCAAGAACGGATTGAGAAGACCAAAAAAGACTGAGGAAAACCCCAAATGGCCTGAAAAAAGCAAAAATGGATTCAGGAACCCAATAATGAACTGCGGGACTCAAAAATAGATTGAGGAGCCCAGAAAAAAAACCTGAGGGACCCCAAAAAGTCCTGAGGGATTCAAAAATGGACTGAGGAACCCAAAAATGGGCTGCGAGAACCAAATATGGGCTGAGGGACTCAAAAATGGATTGAGGAACCCCAAAATGGTCTGAGATACCCAAAAATGAATTGAGGAACCTAAAACTGGACTGAGGGACCCCAAAATGCATTGAGAAATCCAACAATGGGCTGAGAAAACCAAGAATGGATTGAGGAAACCAAAAATGGGCTGAGGGACCCAAAAATGCATTGAGGAATTCGAAAATGGGCTGGCGGTGCCAAAAATGTGTTGAGGGACACAAAATTGGACTGAGGGACCCAAAAATGGCTGAGAGACCAAAAATTGATTGCGAGACCCATAAATGGATTGAGGAACACCAAGAATGGGCTGAGAAAAACAAAAATGGACTGAGGGAACCTAAAATGGGCTGAAGAACCCAAATATGGATTGAGGAAAACACATGGACTGAGGGAGCCTAAAATGGATTGAGGAATCAAAAAATAGTCTGAGGAACCCAAAAATTGTTTCAGGAACCTAAAAATGGTCTGAGTAACCCAAAAATGGACGGAGAGACACAAAAATCGGCTGAGGGAGCCAAAAATGGATTGAGGAAACAAAAAAATAACTGAACGACCCCAAAATGTTCTGAGAAATTCAAGAATGGATTCAGATACCCATAAATGGATTGAGGAACACCAAAAATGGGCTGAGAAAAACAAAAATGGACTGAGGGAACCTAAAATGGGCTGAAGAACCCAAATATGGATTGAGGAAAACACATGGACTGAGGGAGCCTAAAATGGATTGAGGAACCAAAAAATAAGCTGAGGAACCCAAAAATTGTTTGAGGAACCTAAAAATGGGCTGAGAAACCCAAAAATGGAATGAGGGACCCAAAAATAGATTGAGGAGCCCAAAAAAGGACTGAGGGATCCCCAAAAAGACTGAGGGACACAAGAACGGATTGAGGAGACCAAAATAAGACTCAGGAAAACCACAAATGGCCTGAAAAAAGCAAAAATGGATTCAGGAACCCAATAATGAACTGCGGGACTCAAAAATAGATTGAGGAGCCCAGAAAAAAAACTGAGGGACCCCAAAAAGTCCTGAGGGATTCAAAAATGTACTGAGGAACCCGAAAATGGGCTGCGAGAACCAAATATGGACTGAGGGACTCAAAAATCGATTGAGGAACCCCAAAATGGTCAAAGATCCCCAAAAATGGATTGAGGAACCTAAAACTGGACTGAGGGACCCCAAAATGCATTGAGAAATCCAACAATGGGCTGAGAAAACCAAGAATGGATTGAGGAAACCAAAAATAGACTGAGGAACACAAAAATGGATTGAGGAAACCCAAAATGGGCTGAGGGACCCAAAAATGGATTGAGGAATCCAAAAATGGGCTGACGGTGCCAAAAATGGGCTGAGGGACACAAAATTGGACTGAGGGACCCAAAAATGGGCTGAGAGACCAAAAATGGATTGCGAGACCCATAAATGGATTGAGGAACACCAAAAATGGGCTGAGGAACCCGAAAATGGGCTGCGAGAACCAAATACGGACTGAGGGACTCAAAAATCGATTGAGGAACCCCAAAATGGTCAAAGATCCCCAAAAATGGATTGAGGAACCTAAAACTGGACTGAGGGACCCCAAAATGCATTGAGAAATCCAACAATGGGCTGAGAAAACCAAGAATGGATTGAGGAAACCAAAAATAGACTGAGGGACACAAAAATGGATTGAGGAAACCCAAAATGGGCTGAGGGACCCAAAAATGGATTGAGGAATCCAAAAATGGGCTGACGGTGCCAAAAATGGGCTGAGGGACACAAAATTGGACTGAGGGACCCAAAAATGGGCTGAGAGACCAAAAATGGATTGCGAGACCCAAAAATGGATTGAGGGACCCAAAAATGGACTGAGGAACCCAACAATGGATTGAAGGACCCCAAAATGGGCTTAGGGAGCCAAAAATGGATTGAGGAATGCAGAAATGGCCTGACAAAACCAAAAATGGATTGAGGAATGCAAAAATGGCCTGACAAACCCAGAAATAGACTGAGGGAACAAAAAGTGGGATGAGAAAACCAAAAATGGACTGGGGAATCTAAAAATGGTGTGAGAAACCCAGAAGGGACACAACAACGGATTGAGGAAACCAAAAATGGACTGAGGGAACCCGAACTGGTCTGAGGAAACTCAAAATGGTCTGACATACCCAAAAATACATTGAGGAACTCAAAAATGGATTGAGGAACCCATAATGGGCTGCAGAAACACAAATATGGGTTGAGGAACCCCAAAATGACCTGAGATACCCCAAAAACAGGTTGAGGAATTCAAAAATACGCTGAGGGACCCAAAAACGAATTGAGGAAACCAAAAATGGGCTGAGAAACCCAAAAACGGTTTGAGGAACCCAAAAATGGGCAGAGGGACTTCAAATGCGTTGAGGAATCCAAAAACGGTCTGAGAAACCCAAAAATGGACGGAGAGACACAAAAATCGGCCGGGGGGGCCAAAAATGGATTGAGGAAACAAAAAAATATCTGAACGACCCCAAAATGGTCTGAGAAATTCAAGAATGGATTCAGATACCCATAAATGGATTGAGGAACACCAAAAATGGGCTGAGAAAAACAAAAATGGACTGAGGGAACCTAAAATGGGCTGAAGAACCCAAATATGGATTGAGGAAAACACATGGACTGAGGGAGCCTAACATGGATTGAGGAACCAAAAAATAGGCTGAGGAACCCAAAAATTGTTTGAGGAACCTAAAAATGGGCTGAGAAACCCAAAAATGGAATGAGGGACCCAAAAATAGATTGAGGAGCCCAAAAAAGGACTGAGGGATCCCCAAAAAGACTGAGGGACACAAGAACGGATTGAGGAGACCAAAAAAAGACTGAGGAAAACCCCAAATGGCCTGAAAAAAGCAAAAATGGATTCAGGAACCCAATAATGAACTGCGGGACTCAAAAATAGATTGAGGAGCCCAGAAAAAAAACTGAGGGACCCCAAAAAGTCCTGAGGGATTCAAAAATAGACTGAGGAACCCGAAAATGGGCTGCGAGAACCAAATATGGACTGAGGGACTCAAAAATGGATTGAGGAACCCCAAAATGGTCAAAGATACCCAAAAATGGATTGAGGAACCTAAAACTGGACTGAGGGACCCCAAAATGCATTGAGAAATCCAACAATGGGCTGAGAAAACCAAGAATGGATTGAGGAAACCAAAAATAGACTGAGGGACACAAAAATGGATTGAGGAAACCCAAAATGGGCTGAGGGACCCAAAAATGGATTGAGGAATCCAAAAATGGGCTGACGGTGCCAAAAATGGGCTGAGGGACACAAAATTGGACTGAGGGACCCAAAAATGGGCTGAGAGACCAAAAATGGATTGCGAGACCCAAAAATGGATTGAGGGACCCAAAAATGGACTGAGGAACCCAACAATGGATTGAAGGACCCCAAAATGGGCTTAGGGAGCCAAAAATGGATTGAGGAATGCAGAAATGGCCTGACAAACCTAGAAATAGACTGAGGGAACCAAAAGTGGGATGAGAAAACCAAAAATGGACTGGGGAATCTAAAAATGGTGTGAGAAACCCAAAAGGGACACAACAATGGATTGAGGAAACCAAAAATGGACTGAGGGAACCCGAACTGGTCTGAGGAAACTCAAAATGGTCTGACATACCCAAAAATACATTGAGGAACTCAAAAATGGATTGAGGAACCCATAATGGGCTGCAGAAACCCAAATATGGGTTGAGGAACCCCAAAATGACCTGAGATACCCAAAAAACAGGTTGAGGAATTCAAAAATACGCTGAGGGACCCAAAAACGAATTGAGGAAACCAAAAATGGGCTGAGAAACCCAAAAACGGTTTGAGGAACCCAAAAATGGGCAGAGGGACTTCAAATGGGCTGAGGAATCCAAAAACGATCTGAGAAACCCAAAAATGGACGGAGAGACACAAAAATCGGCCGGGGGGGCCAAAAATGGATTGAGGAAACAAAAAAATATCTGAACGACCCCAAAATGGTCTGAGAAATTCAAGAATGGATTCAGATACCCATAAATGGATTGAGGAACACCAAAAATGGGCGGAGAAAAACAAAAATGGACTGAGGGAACCTAAAATGGTCTGAAGAACCCAAATATGGATTGAGGAAAACACATGGACTGAGGGAGCCTAAAATGGATTGAGGAACCAAAAAATAGGCTGAGGAACCCAAAAATTGTTTCAGGAACCTAAAAATGGGCTGAGAAACCCAAAAATGGAATGAGGGACCCAAAAATGAGTTTAAGGAGCCCAAAAAAAGACTGAGGGATCCCCAAAAAGACTGAGGGACCCAAGAACGGACTGAGGAGCCCAAAAAAAGACTGAGGAAAACCCCAAATGGCCTGAAAAAAGCAAAAATGGATTGAGGAACTCAATAATGAACTGAGGGACTCAAAAATGGATTGAGGAGCCCAGAAAAAAAACTGAGGGACCCCAAAGAGTCCTGAAGGATACAAAAATGGACTGAGGAAACTGAAAATGGGCTGCGAGAACCAAATATGGGCTGAGGGACTCAAAAATGGATTGAAAAACCCCAAAATGGTCTGAGATACCCAAAAATGGATTGAGGAACCTAAAACTGGACTGAGGGACCCCAAAATGCATTGAGAAATCCAACAATGGGCTAAGAAAACCAAGAATGGATTGAGAAAACCAAAAATAGACTGAGGGACACAAAAATGGATTGAAAAAACCAAAAATGGGCTGAGGGACCCAAAAATGGATTGAGGAATCCAAAAATGGGCTGACAGACCCAAAAAAGGGCTGAGGGAACCAAAAATGCATTGAGTAATCTAAAAATGGGCTGACGGTGCCAAAAATGCATTGAGGAATCCAAAAATGGGTTGAAGGTGCCAAAAATGGGCTGAGAGACCAAAAATTGATTGTGAGACCCAAAAATGGATTGAGGGACCCAAAAATGGACTGAGGAACCCAACAATGGATTGAAGGACCCCAAAATGGGCTTACGGAGCCAAAAATGGATTGAGGAATGCAGAAATGGCCTGACAAAACCAAAAATGGATTGAGGAATGCAAAAATGGCCTGACAAACCCAGAAATAGACTGAGGGAACCAAAAGTGGGATGAGAAAACCAAAAATGGACTGGGGAAACTAGAAATGGTGTGGGAAACCCAAAAGGGACACAACAATGGATTGAGGAAACCAAAAATGGACTGAGGGAACCCGAACTGGTCTGAGGAAACTCAAAATGGTCTGACATACCCAAAAATACATTGAGGAACTCAAAAATGGATTGAGGAACCCATAACGGGCTGAAGAAACCCAAATATGGGTTGAGGAACCCCAAAATGACCTGAGATACCCAAAAAATAGGTTGAGGAATTCAAAAATACGCTGAGGGACCCAAAAACGAATTGAGGAAACCAAAAATGGGCTGAGAAACCCAAAAACGGTTTGAGGAACCCAAAAATGGGCAGAGGGACTTCAAATGGGCTGAGGAATCCAAAAATGGTCTGAGAATCCCAAAAATGGACGGAGAGACACAAAAATCGGCTGAGGGAGCCAAAAATGGATTGAGGGACCCAAAATTGGGCTGAGGGACGCCAAAAATGGTTTGAGGAATGCAAAAATAACCTGACAAACCCAGAAATAGACTGAGGGAACCAAAATGGGATGAGAAAAGCAAAAATGGACTGAGGAATCTAAAATGGTGTGAGAAACCCAAAAGTGGACTGAGGGAACCAGAAATTAGCTGAGGAACCTCAAAATGGTCTGACATACCCAAAAATAGATTGAGAAACTCAAAAATGGATTGAGAAACCCAATAATGGGCTGAAGAAACCCAAATATGGTTTGAGGAACCCCAAAATGGCCTGAGATACCCAAAAATAGGTTGAGGAATTCAAAAATAGGCTGAGGGACCCAAAAATGGATTGAGGAAACAAGAAAAAGACAAAGGGACCACAAAATAGGCTCAGAAACCCAAGAATGGATTGAGGAAAACACATAGACTGAGGGACCCTAAAATGCATTAAGAAACCCAAAAATGGGCTGAGGGACCCAAAAATGGATTGAGGAGACCAAAAACACACTGAGGGAAACCCAAACGGCCTGAAGAATGCAAAAATGGATTGAGGAACCCAATAATGGGCTGAGGAACCAAAAAACGGATTGAGGAGCCCAGAAAAAGACTGAGGAACCCCAAAATGGCGTGAAGGACGCAAAGATGGATTGAGGAAACCAAAAATGGGCTGCGGGAACCAAATATGGACTGAGGGACCCAAAAATGGATTGAGAAACCCAAATATCAGCTGAAAACCCTAAAACTGGGCTGAGGAACCCGAAATGGTCTGAGATACCCAAAAATGGATTGATGAACCTAAAACTGGACGGAGGGACCCTAAAATGCATTGAGAAATCCAAAAATGGGCTGAGAAAACAAAAAATGGACTGAGGAAACCAAAAAAAGACTGAGGGACGCACAAATGGATTGAGGAAACCAAAAATGGACTGACGGACCCAAAAATGGATTGCAGAATCCAAAAATGGTCTGAAGGACCCAAAAAAGGGATGAGAAACCCAAAAGTGGATGCTGAGGGACCCAAAAATGGGATGAGAAACCCAAAAATGGTTTGAAGGACCCAACATGGGCTGAGGGACCAAAAATGGATTGAGGGACCCAAAAATGGACTGAGGGACCCAAAAATGGATTGAGGAATCCAAAAATGGGCTGCCGGACCCAAAAAAGGGCTGAGGGACCAAAAATGCATTGAGGAATCCAAAAATGGGCTGAGGGACACAAAATTGGACTGAGGGACCCAAAAATGGGCTGAGAGACCAAAAATGGATTGTGAGACCCAAAAATGGATTGAGGGACCCAAAAATGGACTGAGGAACCCAACAATGGATTGAAGGACCCCAAAATGGGCTTACGGAGCCAAAAATGGATTGAGGAATGCAGAAATGGCCTGACAAAACCAAAAATGGATTGAGGAATGCAAAAATGGCCTGACAAACCCAGAAATAGACTGAGGGAACCAAAAGTGCGATGAGAAAACCAAAAATGGACTGGGGAAACTAAAAATGGTGTGGGAAACCCAAAAGGGACACAACAATGGATTGAGGAAACCAAAAATGGACTGAGGGAACCCGAACTGGTCTGAGGAAACTCAAAATGGTCTGACATACCCAAAAATACATTGAGGAACTCAAAAATGGATTGAGGAACCCATAACGGGCTGAAGAAACCCAAATATGGGTTGAGGAACCCCAAAATGACCTGAGATACCCAAAAAACAGGTTGAGGAATTCAAAAATACGCTGAGGGACCCAAAAACGAATTGAGGAAACCAAAAATGGGCTGAGAAACCCAAAAACGGTTTGAGGAACCCAAAAATGGGCAGAGGGACTTCAAATGGGCTGAGGAATCCAAAAATGGTCTGAGAAACCCAAAAATGGACGGAGAGACACAAAAATCGGCTGAGGGAGCCAAAAATGGATTGAGGAAACAAAACCCAGCCAGCATGTGTTTAGGAGGGGTAGGTCCTGCCTGACCAACCTGATCTCCTTTTATGACCATGTGACTCGCCTGGTGGATGAGAGGAATGCTGTGGATATGGTATACCTGGGCTTTAGCAAGGCCTTTGACACTGTCCTCCACAGTAGACTCCTAGGGAAAATGGCAGCCTGTGGCTTAGATGGGAGCACTCTGTGCTGGGTTAGAAATTGGCTGGATGGCCGAGCCCAAAGAGTGGTGGTGAATGGTGTCTCATCCAGTTGGTGGCCGGTCACCAGTGGTGTCCCCCAGGGATCGGTGTTGGGTCCGGTCCTGTTTAATATCTTTATTGATGATCTGGATGAGGGGATTGAGTCCATCATCAGCAAGTTTGCAGATGATACCAAGCTGGGAAGAAGGGTTGATCTGTTAGAGGGTAGGATGGCCCTGCAGAGGGACCTGGACAGATTGGAGAGATGGGCTGATTCTAATGGGATGATGTTTAATAAGTCCAAATGTCGGGTACTTCATTTTGGACACAACAATCCCATGCAGAGCTACAGACTGGGGACAGAGTGGCTGGAGAGTAGTCAGGCAGAAAAGGACCTGGGAGTGCTGGTTGACAGGAAGCTCAACATGAGCCAGCAGTGTGCCCAGGTGGCCAAGAAGGCCAATGGCGTTCTGGCCTGCATCAGGAATAGTGTAGTCAGCAGAACCAGAGAAGTTATTGTTCCCCTGTTCTCGGCACTAGTCAGGCCTCATCTGGAATATCGTGTACAGTTCTGGGCCCCCCAGTTTGGGAAAGATGTTAGGATACTGGAATGTGTTCAGAGGAGGGCAACGAAGATGGTGAAGGGGCTGGAGCATAAGCCCTACGAGGAGCAACTGAGGGAGTTGGTGCTGTTTATTCTAAAGAAGAGGAGGCTCAGGGGAGACCTCATTGCTCTCTACAACTACCTAAAAGGAGGTTGTAGTCGGGCAGGGGTTGGTCTCTTCTCTCAGGTGACCAGTGACAGAACTAGAGGGCATGGACTCAAGCTTCGTCAGGGAAAGTTTGGGCTTGATGTGAGGAAGAAGTTCTTCACTGAAAGGGTGATCGGCCATTGGAATGCGTTGCCCAGGGAGGTGGTGGAGTCGCCGACCCTGGAGGTGTTTAAGGGGAGATTGGATGTGGCACTGAGTGCCATGGTTTAGGTGATGGTTGGTGTTAGTGTTGGGTTATAGGTTGGACTTGATGATCTCAGAGGTCCTTTCCAACTTTGTGATACTGTGATACTGTGATAATGCTGAGAGTTGATCTCGGCCCTGCCTTGCAGACGAGACAGCTACAACAAAGCTGTGCAAATTATGCTACTTTTCCTGCATAGTCACTCTTTGACATTACCGGGCATCATTTTCTCAGTGAGATGCCTCTGGAATTTGATCTTTGCTTTTGAAAAGAATCAGACAATAAAGATAAATGAAAGCGGCTCACACATTTATGCAATAAGATAAATATTGTTTTCATTTACACGTAACAACATCTCATTTTTCCATTTTACCTCTCATATATCGCACTCATATTTCTCTTACTCTTTGGGAATTTAATATTGAATCAAATATTTTTCTCATATAGAAGATTTTTGCATCAGAAATGCTACTGAATTAATAATTAGGGTACTTAAAGAAAGGACAAACCTCTCTTTTCTACTTTAACCATCTAAGAATACTTGCAGAAGGTGTTCACAATTACTAAGTATTTTGTGATTTATGTTGATAAGTATTTTTTCCCCCTTATGGCTGGACACAGTGAATGGGTGAACATCTTGATTTCTGATTTAATTTGAAAATGACTCCAAGCATCCTGCAACCTACTCAGCTAAATTAATCTTTCCATATAACGCATAATTTCTCATTATTCATGAAAATCCTGAAGAGCAATATCCTATAATTCTCTACAGTAGGAGTCTCTGGCCTTCTTAAATTAGAGGCAACCGTACTCAGCAATGAAGAGAATTTCCAACACACACAACATACTAAACTTCTAGTGTTCTTTAGGAAGAAATCATTCCCCGCATGTGTCACCCCAAACTGCACCTAAAATTCAGGGGAATTTGGCCTACAACTTTTAAGACCAAGCTATAATACTACAGATACATTGTGCAAAAACTTGCTACTCTGAAATGTATAAGATTAAGGCTCTTTACTCCTAATATCTCAAAATTCTAATTAGCTCCTTGGATAACTGAATTTTAAAGAATAAATTTTGCCTTCTGCTAGAAATGGAAACCAAATTAGAAAAGTTAAAAAAATGTGCATTCTCTAATAATTCTGTGGCATGAAAACTACAGAATCTGTAGCAGAATCTTCTCTCTTGCCCTGCTGGTGCCACTCTTTTGGATGCAGCACAGGACATGCCTGGTTTCTCAGATGAAAGCGTGCTTTGCTGGCTCATGTCCAGCTCTTAGTCCACCAGGACCCCAAGTCCCTCTACACAGGCCATCGTTCTCCTAGCGGGTAATTGTGCTTGAGCTTGTCCCAACCTAGGAGTAGGACCTTGCATTTGGCCTTGTTGAACCTCATGAACTCAAACAGGACCATTTCTTCCGCCTGTCCGGTTGGGCAAGGAATGCACATCAGAATCTTCAATCAGCTGCTCATAGCCTTCTATTTGCAATCTTGTAAATACAAACCAGTTGGACGAGAGCCATGGGGGCTCCGCCAGAAACAGCCCAGTCCACCCTGTTCGAGAGCGTCAGCTCGACCTGACTCAGCGCTGCCTGGCACAGGCAGAATCAGGCAGGGCAGTACAGGAACGCAGGCTGGGAGACTGTTGGTAAAAAGAGAAGCAGTCGCATACCCAGACACTGGGAGGGGACAGATGAGGGTCTGCAAGTCAATGTCCCTCGGTCAGTAAGGGCAAGCCAGCCTTCTTCAACAAGAGACCTTATCCATTGCAAAGACTTAGGCATCATGGGCCAAGTGCAACCTTCCTGAAGCGCTCCTTACGTGTCAGCAAGGTCACCGGTGCCAACTCATTGAGCTCTAGCTTCACCTCAGGTTGCTGCTCATCCTGCTTCTCCGGGCACAGGCGTTGGGCACTGCTCTACTTGGAGAACATGGGGCCCATGCAGTTCCAATCCCCCTGCCAGTGGCAGGGACAACCTCCCACTAGAACAGGCTGCTCAAGGCCCCATCCAACCTGGCCTTGAACACCTCCAGGGAGGGGGCAGCCACCACTTTCCTGGGCAACCCGTGCCACGGTCTCCCCACCCTCATTGTGAAGAATTTCTTCCTAATGTCTGATCTAAATCTTCCCCCTTCAAATTTAAAATCATACCCCCTCGTCTTATCAGTACAAGCCCTTGTAAAAAGCCCCTCCCCATCATTCCTGTAGCCTCTTTGGAAGGCCACTATGAGGTCTCTCGGAGGCTTCTCTTCTCCAGCTGAACAAGCCCAACTTTCTCAGCCTGTCCTCATAGCAGAAGTGCTCCAGCCCTCTGGGCACCTTTGTAGCCTCCTCTGAACCTGGTCCAACAGTTCCATGTCTTTCTTCGGTTGGGGATGCCAGAAATGGACACAATGCTCCAGGTGGGGTCTCAGAAGAGCGGAATAGAGGGGCAGAACCCCTCCCTCACCCTGCTGGCCACTCTGCTTTGGAAGCAGCCCAGGACGCTCTTTGGCCCTCTGGGCTGCGAGCGCATGTTGCCGGCTCATGTCGAGATTCTCCTCAGCCAGCACCCCAAGTCCTTCTCCTCAGGGCTGCTATCAAGCACATCACCCCCCATCCTGTATTGATGCCACGGGTTGCCCCAACCCAGGTGAAGAACCTTGCACTTGGCCTTATTGAACGTCATGAGGTTCACACAGCCCCACTTCTACAGCCTGTCCAGTCCCTCTGGATGCCATCCCATCTTTCTGGCATGACCACTGCCCCACTCAGCTTGGCATCATCAAAAACGTGCTTTAACTTTTGGTCAGCACTGAAGGTTGGGTTCTGGGCTTCCAGGGGACAGCAGTTTTGGGGCCAGGACAATGCTTGGAGCAGGTCAGCTTGCAAGGCAAGATGATGATCAGCAGTGGCACCAGGAGCTGTGCCATGCTGTGCTGATGCCAAGGGGACTGTGCCTGCCCGGGGCCTAGAGTGGTTTCTACCACCTCAGTGGTGTCACTGGGACTGCCCTCAGCAAGGGGTTCAGCCCTCCCCCCCCCTGACCCCCGGCACTGGGCACTGCCCCGAGGGAGACCTCACTCTGCGCCTTTTGAAGTCCAGACCAGCCAAAGGAACGCCACTCCCCCAGGCACCGCTGGCTGCGTTGGTCCCAAGGTGTGGGGGTGGGATGGGAGATGGACAATAAAGAGAGAAGGAGTTTCCAGGCCCTTTCTGGCCTTCTGCTGACCCCCCCTGTGTCCAGGGAGCCATCCAGGCACCTCAGGGTCTCATCAGAAGGCACATGCCCAAGCAGGGCAAGCTTTCTGCAGGGTCCCCAGGGACTTGGTATGTGGTGGGGACATCACTGCAGGGGGTGACGATGGCGCCCACGGCTGCTCCCATGCGCGGGTAGCAGAGGCGTCGGAAATGGGGGGCGAGCGCAGAGGCTGACGGGAGTTGTAGTTTCTCACTGCGCAGATAGCATGGCTGACTCTGTTTTTGTCTCTTCCGGGAGGCGAGCCTGGGGCTCCTGCAGGGCATCACGGGTATCGTAGTTCTAGCGCCCCATCCCGGCCGTGCTGTGGGAGGAGACCCCAGGGAGCTAAAAACTACCAAAATGGCGGCAAGGAAGTTGCCGGGAGGGTGCGCAGGAGCTCCGGGTAGCCACATCGCCCTCGTGTCAGCGCTGTGAAGCACACGCGGAATCAGTGCTGCCGACGGCTTCCCCGTCAGCCAGGATGCCGGGGACGCTTCAAGTCCGTAGAGGCTTGTGAGGCAGCCACAGAACAGAGGCAAGTGGGAGCAGCAGTGGTTCGGTTCCCCCCTGCTGAGCTTGGGCAGACAGCGAGCGGGACAGCGACGCCAGCCTGGGGCCTGAGGCCCGGCAGGAGCTGCTCGGGGTGGTCTTCAGGGGGCAGCTCAGCACCAACGCCGAGCTCTCCTTGCCTGGCGCCCGGCCTCCCGCCGCCCTCACCCCCGCCCGGGCCACCACCACACGGTTGCTCTGTGCAGGGACGGGGTCGTGTTGAAAGGGCCCAGGGGCCGGGGCCACGCTGGAAGGCAGCAACAGAGCGGGGAGTGACCGGGCTGGGCGGGGGCAGCGCGGGGGCTTCCGGGAGCGGTGGGGGGGAGCAGCGCGGGGTCTCCCGGGAGCGGGTGGGGGGCAGCGTGGCCGCAGGGCATTGCGGAGGAGTGGGCGGGGTCCGGAGCACCCCGAGAGTTGGGGGGCTCCGGAGGAAACTCAGGTCACGGTGGCGCCGCTGACTGGGTCTTGTGGCCGAGGGGCAGTGGGGCTGGGGTCTCTGGCTGCGGGGGAATCCCTGCGCGGCTCCCGCAGCCCCGAGCGGGGAAGGGTCGCCCGCGGTGAGGGGAATCGCGTGGCGCTACTCCCCATGGCGCTTGAGAAGCTGTCAAAGATGTTGGAGATAAACTCGGCGTCCCTGGGAAGAGCAGCACCACTGCTGCCCCCGGTGTTGCAGGGGATCTCAAATGTCTTTATCAAGTTCCCTTTTTCCAGACTAATGCTGATAAAGGAATTGTGGGGAAGGGAGGTTTGTCCACAGCCTCAGCCAGTGGAATAACTTGAAATTTGCCCTGCTTTGAATTTAAAAGGATCTTTGTGCACACAGCCGGTGCTTAGATTTACTTTGCATGTGGGAAGTGAAAGGAGAGCTTGATTTCCAGCTCCAAACCAAAGATCCTTCCAAACATCAGACACCCTGGTTAACTTTGTTATCGTCTTAATGTTACTTCTGTAGCCAAGAAGTTTGAGACCCAATTGAGTGTAAAAGTTTAACACCTTCCTGTTTTTTCTATAATATTCTGTATCCCTCTTGGTGCCGTATGAAACAAGCCAGGATTGCAGGTATTGATTCTAGTAATTTCATTTCACGAAAGCAACTGCTTGTTACATTGTGTTTGTCACAATTTCCTCTTGACTGTGGCTCATTATTTATTGCATTCTGATTTAATAGATTAGTCAGTCTTGCTCTCCATAGTGTCTAAAGCTATCTGATGTTACCAGCTAACGTCTGTAGCCTTCATAAATGAAGCTTTAGAATTTTCATAACGGAATATGAACCAGTTTTTTTGTATTAGAACAAATGTTGGATTACGTGTTCTCTATGGCTATTTTCATCAGAAATTGTGTCCTGTGTTCTATGCAGGCAGGCGATCTGTAAGTGCATTAAAATACAGTTCCTGTGAGCCATAGGCAGGCGCTTGGGTTCCATTTAGGAAAAAAGGTATATGCTAAGGGTCACAGGTGTAAAGAATTACAGCTAAAAATAAAGTTAGGTAGCTTGAGATTGTGCTGAATCTTCAAAATTCATTCTGGTGTGTTTTTCAGCTATTGCAACCTGCATCCAGTCCTTTTTAAAGTGTGCAGTCAATCAATAGTGTGTCTGAAAACTGCATTGAGGTTTTGAATGTTATTAGAATACCTTTGTTTTTTCTCCCTGGCTACTTTTGTAAGGTTTCTTCTGAGGCTTCCAATATTTACCCTTCTTTTTTTGGTAGGATTTAAAGTACATTTTCTGGCTTGATCATTATATTTACTTCTTCATGCTTTGCTTTTCTCTCCTTTTGCTACTTCTGAGGCCTGTGATGAGCTTTGTCTTTCTAGAGACTAGAGATGACTTCGCTGGTCATCTGGAATGATCAGGATAGCTTTTCTTTTCCATCTTAGCTGCTCAGTACATTTCCTGCACAGCTTGTTTGCATTCATCTTGCTTCTGTATCTTCTTTAAGGTTTGGAATTTTGAGTTTCTTCCTGAAACTCAAACTTAGATTAAGCAGAAAAAAATTGGCAGTTAAAAACCAAAACAAACGAAAAACTCCCCAACAAAATCAAGAAACTACTCCTTTTCTAACTGGAATTCTATACTACTTGTGTGCTTTTCCAGGTCTGATGTATTCATTTGCAGAAAGTAAATGAGTCTTGTCCTTGCAGATGTTTGTACAAGGTGACAACTCCTTTCCTGGCTGGGAGAATCAGGTGGAGCTTGCTCTGGAAGTAAGTCAGTGGTGCTGAACAGGTTACTTTTCAGCAACCCAGTTTGCTTTTGCTCCCGCAGGGAATTGGGTGTTCCGTGGCACTTGTTCTTCATCACATTGTGCGGGATAAAAAAGTATTTATTGAGGTCTGAGTACTATTTTTTGTTGGGAAGAATCTGAATTAATCTTGATCCTTAAGAAGAAGCTAAAAAGCTGGGTGTCACTTTGAAGGCTTAAGTGGCCTGAAGTTGAGTTCTAGTAACCCTTTAATTCTTAGCACTTTCTCTTGGTGAGGTTTTGTGCTGTGGATAGCAGTTGTTGGATTGGCAAACTCAGCTAAATTAAGGCAAGGTGTGATAGTCAATAAAATGACAGTAGATTGTGTTAGGATCTCTCAACAGAGCTGCACCTTGCAGTTCCACTCTTCTGGAGCACCTGTGACTTATTTCTGTACTAGAAGACAGAACAGGACTGAAGTAGAGCTTGCTGTGAAAACCAGGAACTTCATTTCCACAGCAGTCATACCCAATGCAGGCATGGGTGGGCTGTCTGAGGAGCGCAAGCAGGACCAAGCAGGACTTGGAGCCTGAGGCTGCCTTTGGAGCAGCAGGCATTGCCCCAGCAGGACACAGTAGTGGGACCCTGCAGCCTGCCCCGCATCCTCTTCCCGCAGCTGCTCAGGTGTTTCCAGCTTTCAGGACTTGCAGGAGCTGCTGCACCCGAGAGAGAAAGCCCACCAGCTTCTGCAGGGGACAATGGTAGGAGCTGAACCTGCTCGGCTGTGATGGTCCTGGCTGGGGTGTCTGTGCTGGGGCAGGGACTCTGCTGCCTGCCAGGGTCAGCGCTCAGCCTGCCTAGGGAGCTCCCCTTGGCGCTGTGGGGAGAAGCTGTGGGTGTAGAGCTGAGATGTGAGAGTGTGCAGGGTGAGGGCACCGAGCAGGGTGCTCATGGTGTAGATTCAGGTGTCATGGTGAAGGGAGCAAAGACAACAGAGCAAAAGAGAGGGACCTGGTGTGTGCCACATTCCCTCCACATCCTGGAGAACCGGTCCCAGGAAAATCGTGCAAGATGTGTCCCACATACTGGACATTTCCATGTCTGGATGTACCTCCAAGCCGTGAGGAGGGACTTTTACTGCATGGTCACCTCTGTCCTCACTTTTGCTCAGTGATACCCAACTCCACCACCATAATTAATAAACAGAGAACCTACTTCCTACTGACATTTGCTGCACACCAGTCCCACAGTTCTTGCCACTGCTGCTCTCTCAGCCAAGCGCTTTCTCAGACAGCTCCAAACAGATCAGGAGCTCATGGCCCTGTCCCAACAAATACTGAGAAAGTCCATTGATTGGGATCTCTGAGCTGCCCTGGGTCCTTGCTCAGTGCTCTGCCCTGAAAGGTCTTTCACAAGCCCAGCTCTCTCAGCCTCTCCTTGTCCGTAATGTGCTTCAGGACCCAACCATCCCTCTGGCCAATACAGGACTCGCTCCAGGCTGTGCAGGGTCTTCTTTGTGCGGGGGAGCCCCGTATTGGACACAACAGCCCCGATGTTAATCTTGGCCAGCAGTCAGACACCCCCCCAGCTGCTCCCATATTGCCCTGACTCATAGAATCACAGAATCATAGAATGGTTTGCGTTGGAACAGGTCTTAAGGATCAACCATTTCCACCCTCACTGCCACGGGCAGGGACATCTCCCACCACCCACCAGACCTGATTTAAACATACCGAAAAGCGCGTGTAGAATAAGTTGAATTAAGCTATGTGTGTCACTAATTAAAATCATTGCAACTTGAGTGGACCTTAAAGGCAAAAATCTGTTCCTTTTAAAAGAAACACAGAAAAATACTCTAGGAATACTTAAAATTGTTATAGCCTTCAGGATTCTGGCCTAAAAGTGCCAGAGAGTGGCTACACTCCTTATAGGAAAGTTTATTTGCAGTTTATTTTTATTTTCATGTAGTTCTTACGTGAATGCCTGGAAGTGACACTGCTAATGAAGATCTGCTAATATATCCTATATAAACACTAAGATTCCTCTCATTCGTCTAATTTTTTTTCAAGTCAGTTTTAATGACTGAAAAAATGACTGCTGAGGAAAATGTAATTCTCTTTCCACAGAACAGACAATGTTATGGATTGCATTTTTGTCAGCTCTTATGTAGTTAGGAACTAGCCCAAAGTCATGTGTATTTTGTGTGTGCAAAGATCCGTAACACTTCACCAGACTGTAAAACTAAACAGAAAACAGCTTGTATCCCTTTTGATTTTTTTCAGTCTTGATGTTCCCAGGACTGTTGTTTGCTCTCTCTTGTTAGAATATTGGCAGGAACCCGAACCAAGCCTAGAATGTAAAAAGCACATGGGAAATCTCCGTAACTCATGCACTCACATCTTTGAATTTGCAAAGAATACAACCAACACCTACCCTGGTGCTGGGTTCAGCCTGTAAAAAAGACCTAACATGACAGTAATGAAAAACGACCGAGGGAAGAAACCCAAACTGCTGTGTGGTCTGCTTGTAGGAGTAAGCAATATTTTGCCATGCTGTTGCAAGGCAATTTTGTTAACATACTGATGGTACTGCTGTAACTGATAGATATTAAAAACAAGCAGTTACCACACATTGTATGGTATACATACAAATGCATGTTTTAATGGACTACTACTTTGTAGAGAGAATTATTAAACCACCCTAGGATAAGGATGTATGTGTGACTAGGCTGCTTTAATAGGACTTCATGTCACTGGGAAGACAGATCTCAAAGGGTGTTGAAGAAAATCAGAAGCTGTAGCAGAGTTTTCCAAAAGATCCAACACAAAACGAGGAGAGCAGAGGCTTTAAGGTGGAGGCACAGTTTAACACTTGAAGCCCCAACTGAATAAGTACAAATCACAGATGATAAATTTCTGATCACTAGAAAACCGCAGCCTTGAGAGCAGGGACAAACCAGTCATAGAGCACAAGTAGAACATGTACAGAGTTTTGAAATTCCTTCTGCAGTTCCTGGGGATTATCAGGGTAGACGGAAACTTTTTGACTGTACGCGTGACTCCAAGGAAATTAATCATTAATGAGCCTTACTTCAGAATAGGGTATGAAGGACTGATCACTTTGATGATCTGTAATACTACAAATTATGTATTTATTAGCATGGAAAGGAAATGTGACTCTGCTTGTGTGTGGTACTCCACCCTTGAAGTTGGCAAGCTATGTGGAGCATACCTCTGTTTCCCTGTCATGCTTCAAAAACGGATGTTACAAAAACCTTAAACGTTTAAGGGAAAGAAAAAAATTATTCTTCTGACCTTTTGAAAGTAGTTTACAGAATGGCGATCAAATCTTTTTAGAATTATATATCAGCAAAGGGACTTCAGCAGATACAAAACCCAGTGCAAATATATTCATAAACTCTTTTGGCTTTGCTGCCCAAACATGTTTAACCATGACTAAGAGGAATTTTCTAGCTATCCTTTCATTTTGAGAGTTGACCGTGTACAGAAATTCTTAAGGATTGACATATATTTTTAAAGATAAGACATAGATGAAACCTTTTTATCTATGAAGACTAGGAAACTCTGACTAAAAGTTTTAATGTTTTTGCAAATTCTTCATAAGGGCACAGAGTTAAGAACACCTATGCTCAAAATATGTGCTCTTACTTTAACCCAATGGACTGTTTTAAATATAGATGAAGAAGTAAAAATCAGTCTACATCTACTTGAATAAGATCCATCACCAAGCCTTCTGTACAGCTCATGTTACTGCCTCACACATTACGCTATTTCAAGGAAAACACATCTATTTCAGAACCTTCTCCTGATCTTACAAAAACTAGTCTGGGTCTCTGCATTCACTTCAGTAAGAATCTGTTATAATGTTGTGAACAGGAATTCCTGAAAGGCTTTACCTGAATAGTATTTTTCAGTGTTTCTGACACAGTGATTTTCTTTCAAAGCGTGCTATCCTTACATTTTTCATTCCTAAATAATAATGTCACACTGTACTTTTGCCCTTACCTTGGAGGTACTTGGAGGTACCTTAAAGCAGAGGGGAAGGAGTGAAAGCCAAATGCTCTTCCTGTGCAATAACAGATGAAGAGGCCCAACTCAGCAGAGCCTGCCATACACAGATTTCTGCATCCAAACAGCTTCAGAATCATGAAGACTTACCTTGTTGTTTCTGTTCTCTGCCTTTAACTTCTGTCTCTGGTTTTACAGAACCACAAGGAGATTGATGAAGCACTTGGAGCAGTGGAATCCTAGCCCTGGAGATTTTCAGTGTTCGGTTTGTTACAACCTGACTCTTCCTCAAGTAGGAGGTTGGATCCGACAATCTTCAGCAGTTCACTAGTGGTGGGACAGACGAGGAGAAGTTAGTTAAAGACTCTGCAGTTATCATATCTGTTCACTCACACAAGGAGGAATTAATTAAATTGTGATAAAATACATTATGGGAAAATTCGCAGTATACTAAAACCAAGTATCAAATATCTAGAAAACCTGAAGAGGCCCAAGTTTGTCTTGTGGTACTGCCATGCAATCACACAGTAAGTATACTTAGACATCAGTGGTTTTACACCAAATTTGGACTTTTTTCCCTCAAAATGGAAAAAAAAATGTAATTTTTTTCAGTTCTATCAGAATTTACTAATTATTTGCCTTGATTTACTTGACCATCTGCAATTAAGGAGAGACATGGACATTGATCTTTCAATGAAGTTTAAAGCTGGTTGAAAAACACTGAATTTCTGAACCTACATTTAAAAAGAACGGTTGAAATTCTTTTTTTTTCTTCTCAAGTTAAATACTCCCGGGTGACCATAGATGATCTCCTGTGGCATTTTCATTTTGATATTTGCTCATGAATTTCCTTTTCCCGACCTTTAAAAACACTCTTCATTCTATTTCAGTGGTATAAAATGCCTGATGTGAAACTTTCAGTAACGCACATTAGCTTGCTTTGGACATCTGCCTGTTTACATATGATCTTTAAATCCACAACATATTACTGCAGGCTCCCTTGTATTACAGGCGTCTCATAGTTAATCTGTATGTTCTTTAAATGCAAAGCATGTTATATTTAGTGTTCAAACTGCAGCATTAGTAAACTGAGCCCTCATTTACCTGTGCATGTGGGTGAATTTGTTGTCTCACAAAGGCAAAGGATTCAAACAGATGGTTCAGCTTTAATGATATTTCTAATCATCTCACTTATGCCCCAAGGATACTTTCTTACACTTTATTCTCCTGTCATGATTTCTACTCATTAAAGCAAAGCGTTATTTTAAATCTACCTTTTATATTTGAACTTACCTCAGCATCAGCTTTTAAGCAACTTAATTTTTTTTATAAACACGCACTTTCCTTGTACTCTCAAAGTATAGGCACTGCCTTCAAAGGCATAGGCAGTGTATATAAAAACAATCACACCATTCAGTGGTCACTTGTGATCTTCAGTGGTGACATTAGTGGTGGTTATTATATGCTTTATTAACAGTTAAAACATCTTAAATCCAAGTTTTCTTTCTCCTGCTTATTCTTTCTCCCTGGAACCTGAAACCTTATAATGCTGTCTATTAAACAACTGAAAATTAAGATTTTATAAAACATAAATAAAAATATCAGGATCTTTGCAGCAAGTAAGTATGGTTTCAATTGTTTGGCCTTCCATATCACACAAGTCAGATTCTTGAAAAATCACTTGCTCTCTTGTGTATGTGTAACTCCTTCTGTAAGTGGGAAGAGAAACCATGTGCAAGGTAAATAATTTGCCTTGGTCTGCATACTAATGAACAGAAAAAAACAGACAACTATGTCTTAGAAAAGAGGAAATATAAGGTCACAGCAGAATTTACTTTCTTTATAGAGACATAAGCAGAAAAAAAAATCTAAAAGGACTTTCCAGAATACTCTGTTGCATAGGGAAATATCACAGCAATACCTGCTTCAGCAAGTTCACTTCCAAAATCTGTTCAAAGTTGCACTGCAAATTATGGGTCTAATCCTTGGCCGCAGTCACATGTAAGTCAAACTATAATTAAAATCTTTTTTTCCCATATTTTATATGGATATTAATTCAGAATAAGCAAAAAGCCAAGGATTCTCATTAAAAACTTTGTTTAAATCTTAATTAAAAAAAATAAACAAAACTCCTGCAGAAATGACTGCCAAAATAAATTAGGAAAGCAAATATTGACAGTTTCATTATCTGAAATAATTACCAGTAGATATAGATTATCCAGAACTAATCACAAAAAAATGAAAAAAAATCCTACTAAATTGCAATCTGAAAGTAATCATCCATAGCCATATGTATGTGCGTTCTATTAACGTCTGACAGATCAACATTGTTAGAACTAATGAGCAGAGACTATGCTTTCTAAATAACATTTTCAGTCATTGTGTTTGAAAGTCAAGTGTTTGTGCCCCATCAATAAACACAACAATGGCATGGGACAAAATTATAACTGATTAATTCATCTGAAATACAAAACCCACTAGATTTGACGAGTTCTAGAAAACTATTCTTGTTGTGTACATGGACATTTTAAAAATCGCATTATGTTGAGAACAAAAATTACTTATAAATACTCTGTGAAATAAATAAAAAGTCCTTTAAAAATGAGTTATTTACTCCTGGGTTTTTCATTCACAGAGTAGCCTAAGCAGGTGTAAAATTTTCATCTGGCAACCACTGTTCTTGCCCACACGGATGGCTTTCATATTACAGTTGTAACTTTTGTTAGAAGATGCTTAAAAAAATTATTGGAACTAAGAGAGAAATTTTCTTTCCATCTGGTTTTTGGTTGTTCTATTTGCAAGAAGAATTCTCATTTTTCTTACCTTTTCGCTTAAATCTTAATAATGTGTTTGTAAAATGGAGATTTTTGCTGTGGTTTAAAAGACGATATTTACCACTTCAATATTTCATGCTTTTGTTGTCATAATTTGTCAAGACATGCAGATTTATGTTAAATACAACCAAACATTTTAGTTGGTAACAGACTATGTTCCAACCAAACACATTTAAATGGCATCTACAGAGAATTTAATTTTATTTAGTAAAGATTAGACTGCAATCTGTCTAAATCTCAATCTTGGATCTCACACAAATATATTACCTCAGAAAACTGGCAAATCCAGCATTCTGATTTTCCTTTTTTATTACAGGGAAAAACAGAAGAGTCTGCTTTGTAAGAGCCCTTGGAAATAATTCATATTATGAAATCTGTCTACTCGTGACACAGAAATACGTGCTCACTCATCGAGCTGTGCACGTGCCCACATCAGTCCTGTTTTGTATAAACATAAACTCCCATGCTTCGATAGTCATTTTATAAATTTCCTGTTTCGTACTGGCTATGAAACCTTCATTTACAAAGATGATTTGTTTTAATTAAAAATATAAGGGAACCTGTGTCTCTGGAGTGTCTGTTGGAATGACAACCTTTTGTTTAAAACCATTATTTGCCATAAATTATTCCTGAGAAGCTTTTAAAGGCTAGACTGGGACAACTGGCCAAAAGAAGTCAGTGCTCTGGCAAAGGGATGCACAGTTCTTTATTTGACTCTTGTTTGACATTGCAGTCCCCTACCCGTGAGCAATTCTGCTGCAAGGCGCAGTAAGGACAGATCAGCATTTGGGAGGTGAGGAAAGCCCGGCAGAATGCTGAGAGTTGATCTCGGCCCTGCCTTGCAGACGAGACAGCTACAACAAAGCTGTGCAAATTATGCTACTTTTCCTGCATAGTCACTCTTTGACATTACCGGGCATCATTTTCTCAGTGAGATGCCTCTGGAATTTGATCTTTGCTTTTGAAAAGAATCAGACAATAAAGATAAATGAAAGCGTCTCACACAAGATAAGATAAATATTGTTTTCATTTACACGTAACAACATCTCATTTTTCCATATTACCTCTCATATATCGCACTCATATTTCTCTTACTCTTTGAGAATTTAATATTGAATCAAATATTTTTCTCATATAGAAGATTTTTGCATCAGAAATGCTACTGAATTAATAATTAGGGTACTTAAAGAAAGGACAAACCTCTCTTTTCTACTTTAACTGTCTAAGAACACTTGCAGAAGGTGTTCACATTTACTAAGCATTTTGTGATTTATGTTGATAAGTATTTTTTCCCCCTTATGGCTGGACACAGTGAATGGATGAACATCTTGATTTCTGATTTAATTTGAAAATGACTCCAAGCATCCTGCAACCTACTCAGCTAAATTAATCTTTCCATATAACACATAATTTCTCATTATTCATGAAAATCCTGAAGAGCAATATCCTATAATTCTCTACAGTAGGAGTCTCTGGCCTTCTTAAATTAGAGGCAACCGTACTCAGCAATGAAGTGAATTTCCAACACACACAACATACTAAACTTCTAGTGTTCTTTAGGAAGAAATCATTCCCTGCATGTGTCACCCCAAACTGCACCTAAAATTCAAGGGAACTTGGCCTACAACTTGTAAGACCAAGCTATAATACTATAAATACATTGTGCAAAAACTTGCTACTCCAAAATGTTTTAAGATTAAGGCTCTTTACTCCTAATATCTCAAAATTCTAATTAGCTCCTTGGATAACTGAATTTTAAAGAATAAAATTTGCCTTCTGCTAGAAATGGAAACCAAATTAGAAAAGTTAAAAAAATGTGCATTCTCTAATAATTCTGTGGCATGAAAACTCTACCAGGAATATCTTTTATGCTCCTTTATACTCACTTTTCCCAGTGTGGTAGCCCATTATGGACATGAGCAAGCATCACAGTATTTGTTGAAATATCATTAAAATGTATATTATTATTTCCATTCTAAAGGAGTAACAGTATCCCCGTAGAGCACTATGAGTGCTTTATTGTAACAATGTTGCATATTTGCAGATACACAACAAGAAAAGCTATTACAAGGAGGATTAAAGTGATCATAATGTTTAGAGGTTACTCTTACAGCTATAGTTCTTCCGCAACCGTTACTCTACATTGTGCTTAAATTCCTCTGAACTGCAGAGATCTTCTACAGGCAATGGATCTACTTCTTTGGAGAAAAAAACAGAAAGATCCCTGTCTCTCATAAGAAACCAGCTCTCCTAATCAAACAAATGCTATGAGTTAGAACGAACAATAATCTCTCAGAAATCTCTACAGCTTTCTTTCATCTCTCAAAATATAAGTCTATTTTGTCTTAACCCAGGATCAGCTGGAGTTTTTATCATAAGGCTTTTTAGGGATTTACTTTTAATTATAAACTTAATAAGATATCTTACGTAACAAATAGACTGGAAGAGTTCTGATATATTACCCAGAATCACCATGATTTTTTTTTTCTTTTATGCAGGTAGATAATGCTAAAATTAAACATACTGCATAATCCCAGATAATTGGACGGTAATCTTGTTTCAGTTCTTGTTTTTAAAGAATGAAGGAATATTAGTTATGGTGTTTGGCCTATGCTCATTGAGACCCAAACGCTGAGTACACACAAAGTGCAAATCAGCTGTCTCCATTCTCTTTATCTCATTAACATAGGAAATATTATATGTATAAATCATCTCAGTCATAGTAAGAAATAAAGATAATTCTTAAACAAGAAGCAATCTTATTCTGAACTATTATTCTTCATAGTGACACGCTATATAAAGCTGTTCCATCAGAAATCTCCCATCTTCTCTGTGTTCCAAACAATACAATTAAGATTACTGTTATGAGAACTTTTTTTGTAAAATTTAGCACTTACCCAGTAAACTTTCACAGTAATTAGTACGTTTTTTAGATTTATATTTCTTTAAAAATAAGAGTTGAAAATCCCACCCTTTTTAATGCTATTTATGTAATGTATATTCACAACAAGACTGTTAAATTAATCTTTGTGGTCTCGGATTAAACATACTGTAAATGTACAAAATATTGCACAGAGCAAAAGGAGAAAAAATGATTAAAAGATGTACAAGCAAAATATTCGTGCATTTTGCACAATATGGAAGAGAAGAATAATGATTAGGGAAGCTTGTTTTTACCACTCAGGGATGAAAAGTGCAACAGGAAAAATCTTCCAGATGCCATAGAGATATGTGTTTCTATGCAATAAATCAAAGAAGCAAGAATAAAAGCAGAAATACTAAAGTCTGAAAGATACATTCTGCATTCATTTTCCTTTAAAGAATAGTAAAGAATTCACAAATAAAATATATACTTTATTACCCATCATGTTGTGCAAAAACATCTTTAAAGAAATTATCCTTTTCTGTTAACCAACATCTGACAGTACTCAGCTACAGATTACAGTTTGCATGTATTGTTGGGATTATTCTGCCACAAATAGCATACTCACAGTTTTGGAACTCAAAGTGAAAGCAACATGGTAAAGAGAACGCAGAAACCTGTAAGAGTACAATAAATAAGATGACTAATATGGTGAAAATTTCCTAATGGCAGTGTTGATGGAAGTAGAGAAATGTTAAATTTTATGCAAATTTTTTGCCACAACTTCAAAATTTTACTAAAAGTATAAGCATAAAAATCTGTCCTATATAAAAAATTCATGAACCTGTCTGAAACCAATGTGTGTTATCATAGCTAATGCAGGTACAGCGGAACAGAAAGGGCAGGACCTGAAAGCAGAGCTGACACTTAAGCAAAAACCAAAACATTAAAGTCTCCATAACGTATAGTGCAGCATACCATAACCAGGTCCTTTTTCTTTTCATCACAAATCTTGACAACTTTGTGTATGGAAAAAGTCAAATGAAAAATGTTTGTAACACAGAAAGTAGAAACAAAGGTTTGGATACAGAAACACTTAACATCTTTAAACACTCATTTTTTATTTTGCAGGACATACCAGACATAATTAGAAATGGCTTAGTGAGCTGCAAAAAAAATGACAGTAGATGTATGTAAGAAGACTGAAAAAGCTATTATCTGAAACTAATTTGAGAGTTTATCGGGCATAAATTAGACTTTTATGGGTAAAGTTAAAGTTTTGTATTAAAAGCAATACATTGAAATACATAAAATTTCAAGGGCAATATAGTTAAAATTTCCTTGGCAAATAACTGATTTTATGTCTATGCAGCTTCTTCGTTCACAATAGCATTTGTTCAAATAGGAAACATACTAAAATAACAAATAACCAAAAATAACATAACACATAAAAAAGAGGAAAACAAGATCTCTGTCTTCCAAGAAATTTTATATTTGTCTTCCCCAACATTATCGATGCCGAAGTAGTGTCAGTCTCTGAGGAGGATGGACAAACTTCACAATAGATATACAGTTCTTGTAAGACAATGTTTTTGGAAAAAGTACATCAGAATAAATGCAATATGTCTTTCATTAACCCTAGAGAAGAATTTGTTTATAGTTTTTTGTACATTTTAAAAATTGAACAAATGCCACACTTGGGAAAATCTAATTGTTTTATACAATTATATAAGAGTTTATATTTTCACATGTTAAAAGCAGTAAGAAAGTAGTATTTCGCAGCTCAGGTTTATGTCCTGTGCGTCTAGAAGGTACCACTCCTACAATATCCCATGCAGAAAATATTATTTAGCAGTCAAACCCTTGTTTATGTAATTAAGGTTTTTGACTATTTAGGAAAAAAATAGAATTCAGGTTAAATCTGGAGCCTGTGAATAAAGAAGTTAAATTATTGGATAAATTTTTTATTACTCAATATACATAGTATTAATGCACTGTGTATTGTATAATGCATCCAAATAAACATTGGACTGAATTCATTTGTACGAGTAACCTTAATTCGAGTCTTTCCCCAGTTCTCAGTCAGCAGTCTTGAAGTCTTTTTCAACGTGACTTATATGTGAGCTCTATGCATAATGACTTCTGTAATTACAATAGTTTTCCTAAAATAATTTTGAATGCTTCAGAAAGATGATTTGTTTCGGGAAGTTAGGATTAGAATATTTCTGTAGGATCATTATGAAATATTTCTCTTGAAAAACTGTTCTTATTGCAGAATTTAATTCAGTTGATTAGATGCAAAAGACAATTTTAAAAGGAAAGATGAAATCAAGCATAAGTAGTATTGCGCTAAATAGGGTAAAATTTAGATTCCAGGCAGGAATTTTTTCATTTTAAAGATTCATATCTTAATGATCATTGGAGCATCCATTATAGTCTTTCTGGTGAGGAACAATATTTCTCTAGCTCATAATTGTTCATTTGGTAGTTAACTGGGTCCATTCTCTTCCCAGAATCCAAAGAGCTTGTAACGTCAGTGAAAAATGTTGGTACAGTGTGCAGTATGAGCACACCACAAAGGGTGGGCAAACTTCTTGGATCTAAAAAATAATAACAAGTCCTGATGGCTGAAACAACCAGAAGTCAGCACTTTCAACAAAAACAGGCATTCAATTACCTAATTCAATACCTCATTCAATGATTCAATTCAATTAGATAATTACATTGGTTTTGTATTTTCTGAACATTTACACTACCCTGAAAGGTTTGTAAAGGAAGTTTATGTCAAATTAATTGCCAAATAAATACTGGTTTATTGTATCTGTCCCTTACAACTTCCAGATATTCTTCAAATCGGGTGTTCTGAAGTCCTCGTCAGACCTATTTCTTAAAAACTATGAGAATAATATTCCATTGAAGATGTATTCCTTAACTCAAATTATATCTAATTTGCTGGTGGAGGAGGAAGAGGAAAAAGATGATGGAGGACAGATTCTTGTAAAAATTAATGTTTTTAAGAACCCAGCCATTTTGGTAGTACTTTCCTACACAAATAATGTCAAGTGATTCTGAGGGTATTTTTTTTCCCCAGTCTGGGATATTATTTCAAGTGAGAATGGAGATTATCTTCATTCATTGAAATTCTGAGTACATTGTTCTCTTTCTTAAGTGTGGCCTTGATCATTCCCAGATTTGTCCCTAAAGGGCAGTTTCCAATTTTTTAGACAAGCCCATTTATTTTTTTTTTTTGAATTAAAATGATAATATCCTGTCCATATTCCTTTGAGAAGAAGAACTTCATCTTCACATCGGCACTATGCAATGTCTTACATGTCGTAACATAACAGCAATTTTATTATTACTCAATAACTGTGTTAATTTCAAGCACGAGGTAAGAATATCTGCTACCCAGCACTTCCTTTCATACTATTCCACTCTTAAACATACAGCCTTTCTTCTTCCTTCATATAAACTTCATTACTAGATCTTTCCCACTATCACAGTCTTGCTTGTTAGTAAATAATATTGCTTCTTGTCCATGTAATAACAAGACGAGCAGCAACTTACTGGTAAACCACTTTATTTCTATGTTAGCCTCAGCTTACATAAAGCAGAGCTCTACAGTTGCAAAATCCACACTTGGCTATGTCTTAACGATTAATTTTTGCAGGCCATAGATTATTCAATTCATCTCATTTTTCAGACTAAGTGAATAAGTATATATATATTTCAGGACCTGATCAAGCGATAAAACTGTGCATTTAATATACAATAAGTACAAGGAAAGAATTTATTTAGCTTACATCTTTATGACTGAATTTCTGTATCATAGAACACAGTTAATGCCTTATTTTGAATTTAAGGTTTATGCTACGTTGAGTAGGGCTTAGTAAATCTGACACCTGGTTTCTAGGAACTACAGTGATAGATACATTAGAAATACCAAAATAGATATATTAGACAGAATTAGCACTGTATGTGCTAAGGTTGATTGATTACTTGATGAGTGTTATATTCCCCTTACTGTTCTCTAAAGCCCAGCTTTATTAACTCCAAACAATTTTCTCCAACTCTTCAATTTATGGAACAAATTGGGCCTTATTTCAGCTTTCTCTATTTAGCTGATGAAGACTTAAGAGACAGAAAACTTCTACAGATACACAGAAGTGAAATATATATATGACCCCCAGATTTTTATGAACTGAAACTTGTTTAAACATGCATATATATATATATATATGTAATTTGAAATGTTTATTTACAGGCAAATGCCTGGATATGTATATTTAATAAATTTAATTCTATGTTTTTTTCTTGCAGGATAGTCTGACCCTCGATTGAGTTCTAGTTAATGTAATTCTACAAAATCTTTACACTTTATCTTTACTAACTAACAAACTGTCACAGAGATTTTTGTTTTCATTGGTTTTGTATTAAATGTATAGCACTAAAGTCTATACCTGAGATTTATAGAGGAGAGTGCCTCTTCTCCTACTCAAAGAATTGATTTTCTATAGCAATTTAAAGGAGACACAGCATCTATAGAACAGGTAATGAATAACATCTTCATAGCCTGAGAAGCACTCTAAATAAACATTTGCAAGAATTGATCTCATCTTTGTTTTGCCCTCTGTCTTGGGAGAAGTTTTGTGTAGATCATTATTAATATAAATATAATTTTCATAACAATAACTTTGTTCTCTCTCTGCATAAAGATAAAAATTTATATTAAAATTAATTTGGTAATAGCTGTACATTTAAAGTCAAGCATAAATTCATACTTTAAACTACTACCAACAACTTGATACTTCAATTAAAAGTTATGTTTAGGAATATCGGATTGATTAAATAGTTTCAAACGGGATCTGATGCTTTTGAAAACAATCATATCATTATTACGGGAAATAAAATTAATTGTTAAGAGTTATTGTGACATTGTATAAATAAAAAGTTTTCACAATTCAAAAATTATTTGTTGTGGGAACTTGACATTTTTTATTTGTATTGTTATTTATTCATATATCTCAGTTACAGGAAGACATAAAAGTTCATTGTAAATTAGGCATTTACTATGCAAGTCCTCCTCGTTCTCCAGCCCTTGCATCATCTCCATGTCCTTCTTTGGACTCCCTCCAGCAGATGCATGTCCTTCCAGCTGTGAGCAATCCAGAACTGCACAAAGGGCTCCACGTGGCGTCTCACCTGAGCATCACCACTTCTGCAGCCGGTCCAAGTCCCTCTGGATGACACCTTAGCCTTCAGGCGTGTCACCTGTGCCCACACAGCTTGGTGTCATCTGCAAACTTGCTGAGGGTGCACTCGATCTCACTGTCTACATCATTAGTGGCACTATTAAAGAGCGCTGGTCCCAGTCGGGACTCCTGAGGGACACCACTTTTCACTGATCTCCACTTGGACATGGAGCCGTTCACCTCTACGGGCAAGGAAGCTGCCAATTTTCAGCTAAAATGGATTTTTTAAAATACTGAAGTTTATTTGAGCAGGAAGCATCCCTGCAGGAAACTCGTTTTCAGAGTCCTTTGTAAATCAACCAGTGAATGTCTCATCATTTACAAACGATAGGAAGAGGAGGACAGGAGCGTCCTGTCAACATCCAGCAACAGCACCCACTGCCAGGGCTGGGATGGCCCAGCACCTCCTTCAGCAGGCAGTGCTGGGAGGGCAGAAGAGCCCTCGGGAGCTCTGTGCTCGACGGCATGGAAGGAGGGTGCAGCTGCAGGCTGCGGGCTTTGGGCTGCAGCAGGGCAGGCCAGGCCCATCTGCAGAGATCCGGAGGAGCGGGTGCAATGGCTTGCGGACCAGTGACACGCAGGGCAGGGACTGTGACCTCTGTGATGTCATCCTCTGTGATGGGAACCTGTTTCCTAGGAGACCGCTCTACTCTCTAGGGTCAAGCACACTCTGGCCTCAGTCTGCAGGAGGACCTGGTGGAGAGAGGTGGTCTCTCTGCTGGGAGCTGCCTCTGTTTTTGACTTTGCATAAGGAACGCAGCAGCTGCCAGACAGCCCTTGTCAGTGCCCGGTTCCTCTTCTACCGGAGAGGACATACTGCTCTATGTCCAGGGTAAGTACGGTCTGTCGGAGTCTGTTTCAGTGCAGTCATTGCTCGGAGGTTAACCCGCGTGTTAGGAGCTCCAGCTTTTTAGGGTCCTCTCAACTCCTCTCCTTGTGCCTCCTAGAAGGTAGAGCCTGTGCTTTTGGATTTTTCCAGACGGGGGATGTTCCGAGCCCAGGTGGTCCTGTTTTGCTTTAAGTGAGGCAGCCTTGCTCCGAGCTCCATCACCCCGTTGGTGTTTGAGTGGCCAACCTGCCAGACACGTTCCAGCATTTTGCGCATTTCTCTTGGCAGGACCCAGCATCAGGTGCTGAAGAAGCCATGACGGAGAGAAATTCTGCTGCAGGAGATGCTGACGTGAGCCAGCAATCCCAGGCAGGGCCACCGGAGGAAGAAGCAGACTCCCAGTGCCCCATCTGCCTGAACCAAATCAGAAATGCAGCCTTCGTGGCCTATTGCCTGCATAGGTTTTGCTTCGGCTGCATCCGACATTGGGCCAGGACGAGCGATACCTGCCCAATCTGCCGGCAGCCTTTGGAGTTCCTGTTGCGCTCGGTGCGGGCAGATGATGACTACCAGGTCTACGTGCTCGGCTTGCCCGACCGCGTGCGCAGGAGAATGGCCATGGAGAGGGCCCGCAGCCGCTCCCCGCAGCGGCGCTACAACCTGCGCACGAGGCCCATCAGCAACCAACCCTCGCCTGGCAGAAGGCAGCCTGTGAGGAGCAACCGCAGACAGAGGCAGGCTGCAGCTCAGGTGCCTACCAACAACACCTCCCAGCAGGCTACGGCACCTAGCACATCCCAGGAGCCAAGTAGACAGCAGCCAACGGAGGAACCAACTCCACAGAGCTCCCCAAGAGAGCCAACCCTGCCACAGACCTACCCAAGGTTGTCAACCCCTCCGACCTCTGCAAGGGAGCCAACCCCGCCACAGATCTACCCAAGGCTGACAACCCCTCCGACCTCTGCAAGGGAGCCAACCCCACCACAGAACGACCTAAGGCTGGCAACCCCTCCGAGCTCTGCAAGGGAGCCAACCCCGCCACAGAACTACCCAAGGCTGTCAACCCCTCCGAGCTCTGAAAGGGAGCCAACCCCGCCACAGATCTACCCAAGGTTGTCAAACCCTCCGAGCTCTGCAAGGCAGCCAACCCCACCACAGAGCTATCCAAGGCTGTCAACGCCTCCGAGTTCTGCAAGAGAGCCAACCCCACCAGAGAACTACCCAAGGCTGTCAACCCCTCTGAGCTCTGCAAGGGAGCCAACCCCACCACACATCGACCCAACGTTGTCAACCCCTCTGAGCTCTGGAAGGGAGCCAACCCCACCACAGAAATACCCAAGGCTGTCATCACCTCCAAGCTCTGCAAGTGAGCCAACCCCACCACAGAACTACCCAAGGCTGTCAACTCCTCCGACCTTTGCAAGGGAGCCAACCCCACCACAGAGCTATCCAAGGCTGTCAACGCCTCCGAGCTCTGCAAGAGAGCCAACCCCACCACAGAACTACCCAAGGTTATTAACCCCTCCGACCTTTGCAAGGGAGCCAACCACACCACACATCTACCCAAGGCTGTCAACGCCTCCGAGCTCTGCAAGGCAGTCAACCCCGCCACAGAACTACCCAAGGCTGTCAACCCCTTCGAGCTCTGAAAGGGAGCCAACCCCACCAGAGAGCTATCCAAGGCTGTCAACGCCTCCGAGCTCTGCAAGAGAGCCAACCCCACCACAGAACTACCCAAGGCTCTCAACCCCTCTGAGCTCTGCAAGGGAGCCAACCACACCACACATCTACCCAACGTTATCAACTCCTCCGAGCTCTGGAAGGGAGCCAACCCTGCCAATGATCTACCCAAGGTTGTCAACACCTCCGAGCTCTGCAAGGGAGCCAACCCCGCCATAGATCTACCCAAGGTTGTCAAAACCTCTGAGCTCTGCAAGGGAGCCAAGCCCACAGCACACACCTCAGGAACCAACGCACAGATCTCCTTGAGAGGTCCAACCCTGCCACAGAGCTCTCCAAGGCTTTCAGCTTTGCCGACATCTGTGAGGGAGCCAACCCCGCGGAACGCACCTCAGGAGACAAGACCGCCGAATTCTCCCTGACAGCACCAAGCACAAGCCCGCACTCAGCTGGTCGTACCGCTGCAACAGATACCCCCAACAGCACAGAGCTGCGTCGCTGCCTCCGCATCTGCCTCTGTCCCCTCCAGTAAATACCTGGTTGCTTTCCTGGGCGTGAGTGTACGAAAAATTTCCCATTCTGTAATTTAAATACATTGCGGTCTTTAAGGTATTGTCCTTTGTCATGTGTAATTTCCATCGTCTGATCTGGCACAGCGTAGAATCTGTGATATTTTTTTGTATTTTTCTCATGACTTCTATTCTACATGGTGCGTGGGATGATGGAATGATGGAATGTGTTTGGTCACAAGGGACCTCAAAACCCATCCGATTCTAACCCCCTGCCATCGACAGGGGCCACTTCCACTGCATCAGGGTTCTCCAAGCCCCATCCTTTCTGGCCTTGAACACCTCCAGAGATGGGGTAGCCACTCCTTCTCTGGGCAACCTGTGCCAGAGCCTCCCCACCCTAACAAGGAAAACATTTATTTCTGATATCCAGTTGCTATCTCCCCTCCCTTACTTTCAAACCATTCCCATCGTCCTATCCCTGTGCTCTCTGAACAAGATCCCCTTCCCTGACCTCCCGGAGCCCCTTTCAGAACTGGGAGGCTGCTATAAAGGCTCCCCCGAGCCTGCTCTTCTCCAGGCTGAACAACCACAACTCTCCCAGCCTATATTCATAGCAGAGGTTCTCCAGCCCTCGGATCTTCTCCACGTCCTCCTCTGGACTCCCTCCAGCAGATGCATGTCCTTCCTGTTGTGAGCAATCCAGAACTGCACAAAGGGCTCCACGTGGCGTCTCACCAGAGCAGATCAAAGCAGAGCAGAGCAGAGCAGAGCAGAGCAGAGCAGAGCAGAGGGGAAGAATCTCCTCCCTTGCCCTGCTGGTGCCACTCTTTTGGATGCAGCACAGGACATGCGTGGTTTCTGGGATGCAAGAGTGCATTGCTGGCTCGTGTCCAGCTTTTAGTCCACCAAGACCCCAAGTCCCTCTCCACAGGCCTGCTCCCCACCCCATCGTTCTCCTAGCACGTAATTGTGCTTAAGCTTGCCCCAACCTAGGAGTAGGATCTTGCATTTGGCCTTGTTGAACCTCATGAACTCACACAGCACCACTTCTGCAGCCGGTCCAAGTCCCTCTGGATGACACCTTAGCCTTCAGGCGTGTCACCTGTGCCCACACAGCTTGGTGTCATCTGCAAACTTGCTGAGGGTGCACTCGATCTCACTGTCTACATCATTAGTGGCACTATTAAAGAGCGCTGGTCCCAGTCGGGACTCCTGAGGGACACCACTTTTCACTGATCTCCACTTGGACATGGAGCCATTCACCTCTACGGGCAAGGAAGCTGCCAATTTTCAACTAAAATGGATTTTTTAAAATACTGAAGTTTATTTGAGCAGGAAGCATCCCTGCAGGAAACTCGTTTTCAGAGTCCTTTGTAAATCAACCAGTGAATGTCTCATCATTTACAAACGATAGGAAGAGGAGGACAGGAGCGTCCTGTCAACATCCAGCAACAGCACCCACTGCCAGGGCTGGGATGGCCCAGCACCTCCTTCAGCAGGCAGTGCTGGGAGGGCAGAAGAGCCCTCGGGAGCTCTGTGCTCGACGGCATGCTGCAGGCTGCGGGCTTTGGGCTGCAGCAGGGCAGGCCAGGCCCATCTGCAGAGATCCGGAGGAGCGGGTGCAATGGCTTGCGGACCAGTGACACGCAGGGCAGGGACTGTGACCTCTGTGATGTCATCCTCTGTGATGGGAACCTGTTTCCTAGGAGACCGCTCTACTCTCTAGGGTCAAGCACACTCTGGCCTCAGTCTGCAGGAGGACCTGGTGGAGAGAGGTGGTCTCTCTGCTGGGAGCTGCCTCTGTTTTTGACTTTGCATAAGGAACGCAGCAGCTGCCAGACAGCCCTTGTCAGTGCCCGGTTCCTCTTCTACCGGAGAGGACATACTGCTCTATGTCCAGGGTAAGTACGGTCTGTCGGAGTCTGTTTCAGTGCAGTCATTGCTCGGAGGTTAACCCGCGTGTTAGGAGCTCCAGCTTTTTAGGGTCCTCTCAACTCCTCTCCTTGTGCCTCCTAGAAGGTAGAGCCTGTGCTTTTGGATTTTTCCAGACGGGGGATGTTCCGAGCCCAGGTGGTCCTGTTTTGCTTTAAGTGAGGCAGCCTTGCTCCGAGCTCCATCACCCCGTTGGTGTTTGAGTGGCCAACCTGCCAGACACGTTCCAGCATTTTGCGCATTTCTCTTGGCAGGACCCAGCATCAGGTGCTGAAGAAGCCATGACGGAGAGAAATTCTGCTGCAGGAGATGCTGACGTGAGCCAGCAATCCCAGGCAGGGCCGCCGGAGGAAGAAGCAGACTCCCAGTGCCCCATCTGCCTGAACCAAATCAGAAATGCAGCCTTCGTGGCCTATTGCCTGCATAGGTTTTGCTTCGGCTGCATCCGACATTGGGCCAGGACGAGCGATACCTGCCCAATCTGCCGGCAGCCTTTGGAGTTCCTGTTGCGCTCGGTGCGGGCAGATGATGACTACCAGGTCTACGTGCTCGGCTTGCCCGACCGCGTGCGCAGGAGAATGGCCATGGAGAGGGCCCGCAGCCGCTCCCCGCAGCGGCGCTACAACCTGCGCACGAGGCCCATCAGCAACCAACCCTCGCCTGGCAGAAGGCAGCCTGTGAGGAGCAACCGCAGACAGAGGCAGGCTGCAGCTCAGGTGCCTACCAACAACACCTCCCAGCAGGCTACGGCACCTAGCGCATCCCAGGAGCCAAGTAGACAGCAGCCAACGGAGGAACCAACTCCACAGAGCTCCCCAAGAGAGCCAACCCCGCCACAGAACTACCCAAGGCTGTCAACCCCTCCGACCTCTGCAAGGGAGCCAACCCCGCCACAGATCTACCCAAGGCTGTCAACGCCTCCGACCTCTGCAAGGGAGCCAACCCCACCACAGAACTACCCAAGGCTGTCAACGTCTCCGAGTTCTGCAAGAGAGCCAACCCCACCAGAGAACTACCCAAGGCTGTCAACCCCTCTGAGCTCTGCAAGGGAGCCAACCCCACCACACATCGACCCAACGTTGTCAACCCCTCTGAGCTCTGGAAGGGAGCCAACCCCACCACAGAAATACCCAAGGCTGTCATCACCTCCAAGCTCTGCAAGTGAGCCAACCCCACCACAGAACTACCCAAGGCTGTCAACTCCTCCGACCTTTGCAAGGGAGCCAACCCCACCACAGAGCTATCCAAGGCTGTCAACGCCTCCGAACTCTGCAAGAGAGCCAACCCCACCAGAGAACTACCCAAGGTTATTAACCCCTCCGACCTTTGCAAGGGAGCCAACCACACCACACATCTACCCAAGGCTGTCAACGCCTCCGAGCTCTGCAAGGCAGTCAACCCCGCCACAGAACTACCCAAGGCTGTCAACTCCTCCGAGCTCTGAAAGGGAGCCAACCCCACCACAGAGCTATCCAAGGCTGTCAACGCCTCCGAGCTCTGCAAGAGAGCCAACCCCACCACAGAACTACCCAAGGTTGTCAACCCCTCCGACCTCTGCAAGGGAGCCAACCCCGCCACAGATCTACCCAAGGCTGTCAACCCCTCCGACCTCTGCAAGGGAGCCAACCCCACCACAGAATGACCTAAGGCTGGCAACCCCTCCGAGCTCTGCAAGGGAGCCAACCCCACCACAGAACTACCCAAGGCTGTCAACCCCTCCGAGCTCTGAAAGGGAGCCAACCCCGCCACAGATCTACCCAAGGTTGTCAACCCCTCCGAGCTCTGCAAGGCAGCCAACCCCACCACAGAGCTATCCAAGGCTGTCAACGCCTCCGAGTTCTGCAAGAGAGCCAACCCCACCAGAGAACTACCCAAGGCTGTCAACCCCTCTGAGCTCTGCAAGGGAGCCAACCCCACCACACATCGACCCCACGTTGTCAACCCCTCTGAGCTCTGGAAGGGAGCCAACCCCACCAGAGAAATACCCAAGGCTGTCATCACCTCCAAGCTCTGCAAGTGAGCCAACCCCACCACAGAACTACCCAAGGCTGTCAACTCCTCCGACCTTTGCAAGGGAGCCAACCCCACCACAGAGCTATCCAAGGCTGTCAACGCCTCCGAGCTCTGCAAGAGAGCCAACCCCACCACAGAACTACCCAAGGTTATTAACCCCTCCGACCTTTGCAAGGGAGCCAACCACACCACACATCTACCCAAGGCTGTCAAAGCCTCCAAGCTCTGCAAGGCAGTCAACCCCGCCACAGAACTACCCAAGGCTGTCAACTCCTCCGAGCTCTGAAAGGGAGCCAACCCCACCACAGAGCTATCCAAGGCTGTCAACGCCTCCGAGCTCTGCAAGAGAGCCAACCCCACCACAGAACTACCCAAGGCTGTCAACCCCTCTGAGCTCTGAAAGGGAGCCAACCACACCACACATCTACCCAACGTTGTCAACCCCTCCGAGCTCTGGAAGGGAGCCAACCCCACCACAGAACTACCCAAGGTTGTCAACCCCTCCGAGCTCTGCAAGGGAGCCAACCCCACCACAGAGCTATCCAAGGCTGTCAACGCCTCCGAGCTCTGCAAGAGAGCCAACCCCACCACAGAACTACCCAAGGCTCTCAACCCCTCTGAGCTCTGCAAGGGAGCCAACCACACCACACATCTACCCAACGTTATCAATTCCTCCGAGCTCTGGAAGGGAGCCAACCCTGCCAATGATCTACCCAAGGTTGTCAACACCTCCGAGCTCTGCAAGGGAGCCAACCCCGCCATAGATCTACCCAAGGTTGTCAAAACCTCCGAGCTCTGCAAGGGAGCCAAGCCCACAGCACACACCTCAGGAACCAACGCACAGATCTCCTTGAGAGGTCCAACCCTGCCACAGAGCTCTCCAAGGCTTTCAGCTTTGCCGACATCTGTGAGGGAGCCAACCCCGCGGAACGCACCTCAGGAGACAAGACCGCCGAATTCTCCCTGACAGCACCAAGCACAAGCCCGCACTCAGCTGGTCGTACCGCTGCAACAGATACCCCCAACAGCACAGAGCTGCGTCGCTGCCTCCGCATCTGCCTCTGTCCCCTCCAGTAAATACCTGGTTGCTTTCCTGGGCGTGAGTGTACGAAAAATTTCCCATTCTGTAATTTAAATACATTGCGGTTCTTAAGGTATTGTCCTTTGTCATGTGTAATTTCCATCGTCTGATCTGGCACAGCGTAGAATCTGTGATATTTTTTTGTATTTTTCTCATGACTTCTATTCTACATGGTGCGTGGGATGATGGAATGATGGAATGTGTTTGGTCACAAGGGACCTCAAAACCCATCCGATTCTAACCCCCTGCCATCGACAGGGGCCACTTCCACTGCATCAGGGTTCTCCAAGCCCCATCCTTTCTGGCCTTGAACACCTCCAGAGATGGGGTAGCCACTCCTTCTCTGGGCAACCTGTGCCAGAGCCTCCCCACCCTAACAAGGAAAACATTTATTTCTGATATCCAGTTGCTATCTCCCCTCCCTTACTTTCAAACCATTCCCATCGTCCTATCCCTGTGCTCTCTGAACAAGATCCCCTTCCCTGACCTCCCGGAGCCCCTTTCAGAACTGGGAGGCTGCTATAAAGGCTCCCCCGAGCCTGCTCTTCTCCAGGCTGAACAACCACAACTCTCCCAGCCTGTATTCATAGCAGAGGTTCTCCAGCCCTCGGATCTGCTCCACGTCCTCCTCTGGACTCCCTCCAGCAGATGCATGTCCTTCCTGTTGTGAGCAATCCAGAACTGCACAAAGGGCTCCACGTGGCGTCTCACCAGAGCAGATCAAAGCAGAGCAGAGCAGAGCAGAGCAGAGCAGAGCAGAGCAGAGGGGAAGAATCTCCTCCCTTGCCCTGATGGTGCCACTCTTCTGGATGCAGCACAGGACATGCGTGGTTTCTGGGATGCAAGAGTGCATTGCTGGCTCGTGTCCAGCTTTTAGTCCACCAAGACCCCAAGTCCCTCTCCACAGGCCTGCTCCCAACCCCATCGTTCTCCTAGCACGTAATTGTGCTTAAGCTTGCCCCAACCTAGGAGTAGGATCTTGCATTTGGCCTTGTTGAACCTCATGAACTCACACAGCACCACTTCTGCAGCCGGTCCAAGTCCCTCTGGATGACACCTTAGCCTTCAGGCGTGTCACCTGTGCCCACACAGCTTGGTGTCATCTGCAAACTTGCTGAGGATGCACTCGATCTCACTGTCTACATCATTAGTGGCACTATTAAAGAGCGCTGGTCCCAGTCGGGACTCCTGAGGGACACCACTTTTCACTGATCTCCACTTGGACATGGAGCCGTTCACCTCTACGGGCAAGGAAGCTGCCAATTTTCAGCTAAAAAGGATTTTTTAAAATACTGAAGTTTATTTGAGCAGGAAGCATCCCTGCAGGAAACTCGTTTTCAGAGTCCTTTGTAAATCAACCAGTGAATGTCTCATCATTTACAAACGATAGGAAGAGGAGGACAGGAGCGTCCTGTCAACATCCAGCAACAGCACCCACTGCCAGGGCTGGGATGGCCCAGCACCTCCTTCAGCAGGCAGTGCTGGGAGGGCAGAAGAGCCCTCGGGAGCTCTGTGCTCGACGGCATGGAAGGAGGGTGCAGCTGCAGGCTGTGGGCTTTGGGCTGCAGCAGGGCAGGCCAGGCCCATCTGCAGAGATCCGGAGGAGCGGGTGCAATGGCTTGCGGACCAGTGACACGCAGGGCAGGGACTGTGACCTCTGTGATGTCATCCTCTGTGATGGGAACCTGTTTCCTAGGAGACCGCTCTACTCTCTAGGGTCAAGCACACTCTGGCCTCAGTCTGCAGGAGGACCTGGTGGAGAGAGGTGGTCTCTCTGCTGGGAGCTGCCTCTGTTTTTGACTTTGCATAAGGAACGCAGCAGCTGCCAGACAGCCCTTGTCAGTGCCCGGTTCCTCTTCTACCGGAGAGGACATACTGCTCTATGTCCAGGGTAAGTACGGTCTGTCGGAGTCTGTTTCAGTGCAGTCATTGCTCGGAGGTTAACCCGCGTGTTAGGAGCTCCAGCTTTTTAGGGTCCTCTCAACTCCTCTCCTTGTGCCTCCTAGAAGGTAGAGCCTGTGCTTTTGGATTTTTCCAGACGAGGGATGTTCCGAGCCCAGGTGGTCCTGTTTTGCTTTAAGTGAGGCAGCCTTGCTCCGAGCTCCATCACCCCGTTGGTGTTTGAGTGGCCAACCTGCCAGACACGTTCCAGCATTTTGCGCATTTCTCTTGGCAGGACCCAGCATCAGGTGCTGAAGAAGCCATGACGGAGAGAAATTCTGCTGCAGGAGATGCTGACGTGAGCCAGCAATCCCAGGCAGGGCCACCGGAGGAAGAAGCAGACTCCCAGTGCCCCATCTGCCTGAACCAAATCAGAAATGCAGCCTTCGTGGCCTATTGCCTGCATAGGTTTTGCTTCGGCTGCATCCGACATTGGGCCAGGATGAGCGATACCTGCCCAATCTGCCGGCAGCCTTTGGAGTTCCTGTTGCGCTCGGTGCGGGCAGATGATGACTACCAGGTCTACGTGCTCGGCTTGCCCGACCGCGTGCGCAGGAGAATGGCCATGGAGAGGGCCCGCAGCCGCTCCCCGCAGCGGCGCTACAACCTGCGCACGAGGCCCATCAGCAACCAACCCTCGCCTGGCAGAAGGCAGTCTGTGAGGAGCAACCGCAGACAGAGGCAGGCTGCAGCTCAGGTGCCTACCAACAACACCTCCCAGCAGGCTACGGCACCTAGCGCATCCCAGGAGCCAAGTAGACAGCAGCCAACGGAGGAACCAACGCCACAGAGCTCCCCAAGAGAGCCAACCCCGCCACAGAACTACCCAAGGTTGTCAACCCCTCCGACCTCTGCAAGGGAGCCAACCCCACCACAGAACGACCTAAGGCTGTCAACCCCTCCGAGCTCTGCAAGGGAGCCAACCCCGCCACAGAACTACCCAAGGCTGTCAACCCCTCCGAGCTCTGAAAGGGAGCCAACCCCGCCAGAGATCTACACAAGGTTGTCAACCCCTCCGACCTCTGCAAGGGAGCCAACCCCGCCACAGAACTACCCAAGGCTGTCAACCCCTCCCAGCTCTGAAAGGGAGCCAACCCCGCCAGAGATCTACACAAGGTTGTCAACCCCTCCGAGCTCTGCAAGGCAGCCAACCCCACCACAGAGCTATCCAAGGCTGTCAACGCCTCCGAGCTCTGCAAGAGAGCCAACCCCACCAGAGAACTACCCAAGGCTGTCAACCCCTCTGAGCTCTGCAAGGGAGCCAACCCCACCACACATCGACCCAACGTTGTCAACCCCTCTGAGCTCTGGAAGGGAGCCAACCCCACCACAGAAATACCCAAGGCTGTCATCACCTCCAAGCTCTGCAAGTGAGCCAACCCCACCACAGAACTACCCAAGGCTGTCAACTCCTCCGACCTTTGCAAGGGAGCCAACCCCACCACAGAGCTATCCAAGGCTGTCAACGCCTCCGAGCTCTGCGAGAGAGCCAACCCCACCACAGAACTACCCAAGGTTATTAACCCCTCCGACCTTTGCAAGGGAGCCAACCACACCACACATCTACCCAAGGCTGTCAACGCCTCCGAGCTCTGCAAGGCAGTCAACCCCGCCACAGAACTACCCAAGGCTGTCAACCCCTCCGAGCTCTGAAAGGGAGCCAACCCCACCACAGAGCTATCCAAGGCTGTCAACGCCTCCGAGTTCTGCAAGAGAGCCAACCCCACCATAGAACTACCCAAGGCTCTCAACCCTTCTGAGCTCTGCAAGGGAGCCAACCACACCACACATCTACCCAACGTTATCAACACCTCCGAGCTCTGGAAGGGAGCCAACCCCGCCATAGATCTACCCAAGGTTGTCAAAACCTCCGAGCTCTGCAAGGGAGCCAAGCCCACAGCACACACCTCAGGAACCAACGCACAGATCTCCTTCAGAGGTCCAACCCTGCCACAGAGCTCTCCAAGGCTTTCAGCTTTGCCGACATCTGTGAGGGAGCCAACCCCGCGGAATGCACCTCAGGAGACAGGACCGCCGAATTCTCCCTGAGAGCACCAAGCATAAGCCCGCACTCAGCTGGTCGTACCGCTGCAACAGATACCCCCAACAGCACAGAGCTGCGTCGCTGCCTCCGCATCTGCCTCTGTCCCCTCCAGTAAATACCTGGTTGCTTTCCTGGGCGTGAGTGTACGAAAAATTTCCCATTCTGTAATTTAAATACATTGCGGTTCTTAAGGTATTGTCCTTTGTCATGTGTAATTTCCATCGTCTGATCTGGCACAGCGTAGAATCTGTGATATTTTTTTGTATTTTTCTCATGACTTCTATTCTACATGGTGCGTGGGATGATGGAATGATGGAATGTGTTTGGTCACAAGGGACCTCAAAACCCATCCGATTCTAACCCCCTGCCATCGACAGGGGCCACTTCCACTGCATCAGGGTTCTCCAAGCCCCATCCTTTCTGGCCTTGAACACCTCCAGAGATGGGGTAGCCACTCCTTCTCTGGGCAACCTGTGCCAGAGCCTCCCCACCCTAACAAGGAAAACATTTATTTCTGATATCCAGTTGCTATCTCCCGTCCCTTACTTTCAAACCATTCCCATCGTCCTATCCCTGTGCTCTCTGAACAAGATCCCCTTCCCTGACCTCCCGGAGCCCCTTTCAGAACTGGGAGGCTGCTATAAAGGCTCCCCCGAGCCTGCTCTTCTCCAGGCTGAACAACCACAACTCTCCCAGCCTGTATTCATAGCAGAGGTTCTCCAGCCCTCGGATCTGCTCCACGTCCTCCTCTGGACTCCCTCCAGCAGATGCATGTCCTTCCTGTTGTGAGCAATCCAGAACTGCACAAAGGGCTCCACGTGGCGTCTCACCAGAGCAGATCAAAGCAGAGCAGAGCAGAGCAGAGCAGAGCAGAGCAGAGCAGAACAGAGGGGAAGAATCTCCACCCTTGCCCTGCTGGTGCCACTCTTTTGGATGCAGCACAGGATATGCCTGGTTTCTGGGATGCAAGAGTGCATTGCTTGCTCATGTCCAGCTTTTAGTCCACCAGGACCCCAAGTCCCTCTCCACAGGCCTGCTCCCAACCCCATCGTTCTCCTAGCGGGTAATTGTGCTTGAGCTTGTCCCAACCTAGGAGCAGGACCTTGCATTTGGCCTTGTTGAACCTCATGAACTCACACAGGGCCACTTCTCCCGCCTGTCTGGGTGGGCACAGGAATGTACATCAGAGTCTTCAACCAGCTGCTCATAGCCTTCTATTTGCAATCTTGTAAATTCAAACCAGTTGGACGAGAGCCATGGGGGCTCCGCCTGAAACAGCCCAGTCCACCCTGCTCGAGAGCGTCAGCTCGACCTGACTCAGCGCTGCCTGGCACAGGCAGAATCAGGGCAGTACAGGAACGCAGGCTGGGAGACTGTTGGTAAAAAGAGAAGCAGTCGCATACCCAGACACTGGGAGGGGACAGATGAGGGTCTGCAAGTCAATGTCCCTCGGTCAGTAAGGGCAAGCCAGCCTTCTTCAACGAGAGACCTTATTCATTCCAAAGACTTAAACATAACAAGGCATCATGGGCGAAGTGCAACCTTCCTGAAGCGCTCCTTACGTGTCAGCAAGGTCACCGGTGCCAACTCATTGAGCTCTAGCTTCACCTCAGGTTGCTGCTCATCCTGCTTCTCCGGGCACAGGCGTTGGGCACTGCTCTACTTGGAGAACATGGGGCCCATGCAGTTCCAATCCCCCTGCCAGTGGCAGGGACAACCTCCCACTAGAACAGGCTGCTCAAGGCCCCATCCAACCTGGCCTTGAACACCTCCAGGAAGGGGGCAGCCACCACTTCCCTGGGCAACCCGTGCCACGGTCTCCCTACCCTCATTGTGAAGAATTGCTTCCTAATGTCTGATCAAAATCTTCCCCCTTCAAATTTAAAATCATACCCCCTCGTTGTATCAGTACAAGCCCTTGTAAAAAGCCCCTCCCCGTCATTCCTGTAGCCTCTTTGGGTACTGGAAGGCCACTATGAGGTCTCTTGGGGACTTCTCTTCTCCAGCTGAACAAGCCCAACTTTCTCAGCCTGTCCTCATAGCAGAGGTGCTCCAGCCCTCTGGGCACCTTTGTAGCCTCCTCTGGACCTGGTCCAACAGTTCCATGTCTTTCTTCGGTTGGGGATGCCAGAAATGGACACAATGCTCCAGGTGGGGTCTCAGAAGAGCGGAATAGAGGGGCAGAACCCCTCCCTCACCCTGCTGGCCACTCTGCTTTGGAAGCAGCCCAGGACGCTCTTTGGCCCTCTGGGCTGCGAGCGCATGTTGCCGACTCATGTCGAGATTCTCCTCAGCCAGCACCCCAAGTCCTTCTCCTCAGGGCTGCTATCAAGCACATCACCCCCCATCCTGTATTGATGCCACAGGTTGCCCCAACCCAGGTGAAGGACCTTGCACTTGGCTTTGTTGAACCTCATGAGATTCACACAGCCCCACTTCTACAGCCTGTCCAGGTCCCTCTGGATGCCATCCCGTCCTTCTGGCATGACCACTGTCCCGCTCAGCTTGGCGTCATCAAGAACGTGCTTTAACTTTTGGTCAGCACTGAAGGTTGGGTTCTGGGCTTCCAGGGGACAGCAGTTTTGGGGCCAGGACAATGCTTGGAGCAGGTCAGCTTGCAAGGCAAGATGATGATCAGCAGTGGCACCAGGAGCTGTGCCATGCTGTGCTGATGCCAAGGGGACTGTGCCTGCCCGGGGCCTAGAGTGGTTTCTACCACCTCAGTGGTGTCACTGGGACTGCCCTCAGCAAGGGGTTCAGCCCTCCCCCCCCCGACCCCCGGCACTGGGCACTGCCCCGAGGGAGACCTCACTCTGCGCCTTTTGAAGTCCAGACCAGCCAAAGGAACGCCACTCCCCCAGGCACCGCTGGCTGCGTTGGTCCCAAGGTGTGGGGGTGGGATGGGAGATGGACAATAAAGAGAGAAGGAGTTTCCAGGCCCTTTCTGGCCTTCTGCTGACCCCCCCTGTGTCCAGGGAGCCATCCAGGCACCTCAGGGTCTCATCAGAAGGCACATGCCCAAGCAGGGCAAGCTTTCTGCAGGGTCCCCAGGGACTTGGTATGTGGTGGGGACATCACTGCAGGGGGTGACGATGGTGCCCACGGCTGCTCCCGTGCCCTGGTCGCAGAGGCGTCGGAAATGGGGGGCGAGCGCAGAGGCTGACGGGAGTTGTAGTTTCTCACTGCGCAGATAGCATGGCTGACTCTGTTTCTGTCTCTTCCGGGAGGCGAGCCTGGGGCTCCTGCAGGGCATCACGGGTATCGTAGTTCTCGTGCCCCATCCCGGCCGTGCTGCGGGAGGAGACCCCAGGGAGCTAAAAACTACCACAATGGCGGCGAGGAAGTCGCGGGGAGGGTGCGCAGGAGCTCCGGGTAGCCGCACCGCCCTCGTGTCAGGGCTGTGAAGCACAGGCGGAATCGGTGCTGCCGCCGGCTTCCCCGTCAGCCAGGACGCCGGGGACGCTTCAAGTCCGTAGAGGCTTGTGAGGCAGCCACAGAATAGAGGCAAGTGGGAGCAGCAGTGGTTCGGTTCCCCCCTGCTGAGCTTGGGCAGACAGCGAGCGGGACAGCGACGCCAGCCTGGGGCCTGAGGCCCGGCAGGAGCTGCTCGGGGTGGTCTTCAGGGGGCAGCTCAGCACCAACGCCGAGCCCTCCTTGCCTGGCGCCCGGCCTCCCGCCGCCCTCACCCCCGCCCGGGCCGCCACCACACGGTTGCTCTGTGCAGGGACGGGGTCGTGTTGAAAGGGCCCAGGGGCCGGGGCCACGCTGGAAGGCAGCAACAGAGTGGGGAGTGACCGGGCTGGGCGGGGGCAGCGCGGGGGCTTCCGGGAGCGGTGGGGGGGAGCAGCGCGGGGTCTCCCGGGAGCGGGTGGGGGGCAGCGTGGCCGCAGGGCATTGCGGAGGAGTGGGCGGGGTCCGGAGCACCCCGAGAGTTGGGGGGCTCCGGAGGAAACTCAGGTCACGGTGGCGCCGCCGGCTGGGTCTTGTGGCCGAGGGGCAGCAGGGCTGGGGTCTCTGGCTGCGGGGGAATCCCTGCGCGGCTCCCGCAGCCCCGAGCGGGGAAGGGTCGCCCGCGGTGAGGGGAATCGCGTGGCGCTACTCCCCATGGCGCTTGAGAAGCTGTCAAAGATGTTGGAGATAAACTCGGCGTCCCTGGGAAGAGCAACACCACTGCTGCCCCCGGTGTTGCAGGGGATCTTAAATGTCTTTATCAAGTTCCCTTTTTCCAGACTAATGCTGATAAAGGAATTGTGGGGAAGGGAGGTTTGTCCACAGCCTCAGCCAGTGGAATAACTTGAAATTTGCCCTGCTTTGAATTTAAAAGGATCTTTGTGCACACAGCCGGTGCTTAGATTTACTTTGCATGTGGGAAGTGAAAGGAGAGCTTGATTTCCAGCTCCAAACCAAAGATCCTTCCAAACATCAGACACCCTGGTTAACTTTGTTATCGTGTCTTAATGTTACTTCTGTAGCCAAGAAGTTTGAGACCCAATTGAGTGTAAAAGTTTAACACCTTCCTGTTTTTTCTATAATATTCTGTATCCCTCTTGGTGCCGTATGAAACAAGCCAGGATTGCAGGTATTGATTCTAGTAATTTCATTTCACGAAAGCAACTGCTTGTTACATTGTGTTTGTCACAATTTCCTCTTGACTGTGGCTCATTATTTATTGCATTCTGATTTAATAGATTAGTCAGTCTTGCTCTCCATAGTGTCTAAAGCTATCTGATGTTACCAGCTAACGTCTGTAGCCTTCATAAATGAAGCTTTAGAATTTTCATAACGGAATATGAACCAGTTTTTTTGTATTAGAACAAATGTTGGATTACGTGTTCTCTATGGCTATTTTCATCAGAAATTGTGTCCTGTGTTCTATGCAGGCAGGCGATCTGTAAGTGCATTAAAATACAGTTCCTGTGAGCCATAGGCAGGCGCTTGGGTTCCATTTAGGAAAAAAGGTATATGCTAAGGGTCACAGGTGTAAAGAATTACAGCTAAAAATAAAGTTAGGTAGCTTGAGATTGTGCTGAATCTTCAAAATTCATTCTGGTGTGTTTTTCAGCTATTGCAGCCTGCATCCAGTCCTTTTTAAAGTGTGCAGTCAATCAATAGTGTGTCTGAAAACTGCATTGAGGTTTTGAATGTTATTAGAATACCTTTGTTTTTTCTCCCTGGCTACTTTTGTAAGGTTTCTTCTGAGGCTTCCAATATTTAACCTTCTTTTTTTGGTAGGATTTAAAGTACATTTTCTGGCTTGATCATTATATTTACTTCTTCATGCTTTGCTTTTCTCTCCTTTTGCTACTTCTGAGGCCTGTGATGAGCTTTGTCTTTCTAGAGACTAGAGATGACTTCGCTGGTCATCTGGAATGATCAGGATAGCTTTTCTTTTCCATCTTAGCTGCTCAGTACATTTCCTGCACAGCTTGTTTGCATTCATCTTGCTTCTGTATCTTCTTTAAGGTTTGGAATTTTGAGTTTCTTCCTGAAACTCAAACTTAGATTAAGCAGAAAAAAATTGGCAGTTAAAAAACAAAACAAACGAAAAACTCCCCAACAAAATCAAGAAACTACTCCTTTTCTAACTGGAATTCTATACTACTTGTGTGCTTTTTCAGGTCTGATGTATTCATTTGCAGAAAGTAAATGAGTCTTGTCCTTGCAGATGTTCGTACAAGGTGACAACTCCTTTCCTGGCTGGGAGAATCAGGTGGAGCTTGCTCTGGAAGTAAGTCAGTGGTGCTGAACAGGTTACTTTTCAGCAACCCAGTTTGCTTTTGCTCCCGCAGGGAATTGGGTGTTCCGTGGCACTTGTTCTTCATCACATTGTGCGGGATAAAAAAGTATTTATTGAGGTCTGAGTACTATTTTTTGTTGGGAAGAATCTGAATTAATCTTGATCCTTAAGAAGAAGCTAAAAAGCTGGGTGTCACTTTGAAGGCTTAAGTGGCCTGAAGTTGAGTTCTAGTAACCCTTTAATTCTTAGCACTTTCTCTTGGTGAGGTTTTGTGCTGTGGATAGCAGTTGTTGGATTGGCAAACTCAGCTAAATTAAGGCAAGGTGTGATAGTCAATAAAATGACAGTAGATTGTGTTAGGATCTCTCAACAGAGCTGCACCTTGCAGTTCCACTCTTCTGGAGCACCTGTGACTTATTTCTGTACTAGAAGACAGAACAGGACTGAAGTAGAGCTTGCTGTGAAAACCAGGAACTTCATTTCCACAGCAGTCATACCCAATGCAGGCATGGGTGGGCTGTCTGAGGAGCGCAAGCAGGACCAAGCAGGACTTGGAGCCTGAGGCTGCCTTTGGAGCAGCAGGCATTGCCCCAGCAGGACACAGTAGTGGGACCCTGCAGCCTGCCCCGCATCCTCTTCCCGCAGCTGCTCAGGTGTTTCCAGCTTTCAGGACTTGCAGGAGCTGCTGCACCCGAGAGAGAAAGCCCACCAGCTTCTGCAGGGGACAATGGCAGGAGCTGAACCTGCTCGGCTGTGATGGTCCTGGCTGGGGTGTCTGTGCTGGGGCAGGGACTCTGCTGCCTGCCAGGGTCAGCGCTCAGCCTGCCTAGGGAGCTCCCCTTGGCGCTGTGGGGAGAAGCTGTGGGTGTAGAGCTGAGATGTGAGAGTGTGCAGGGTGAGGGCACCGAGCAGGGTGCTCATGGTGTAGATTCAGGTGTCATGGTGAAGGGAGCAAAGACAACAGAGCAAAAGAGAGGGACCTGGTGTGTGCCACATTCCCTCCACATCCTGGAGAACCGGTCCCAGAAAAATCGTGCAAGATGTGTCCCACATACTGGACATTTCCATGTCTGGATGTACCTCCAAGCCGTGAGGACGGACTTTTACTGCATAGTCACCTCTGTCCTCACTTTTGCTCAGGGTACCCAACTCCACCACCATAATTAATAAAAAGAGAACCAGTTTCCTACTGACATTTGCTGCACACCAGTCCCACAGTTCTTGCCACTGCTGCTCTCTCAGCCAAGCCCTTTCTCAGACAGCTCCAAACAGATCAGGAGCTCATGGCCCTGTCCCAACAAATACTGAGAAAGTCCATTGATTGGGATCTCTGAGCTGCCCTGGGTCCTTGCTCAGTGCTTTGCCCTGAAAGGTCTTTCACAAGCCCAGCTCTCTCAGCCTCTCCTTGTCCGTAATGTTCTTCAGGACCCAACCATCTTTCTGGCCAATACAGGACTCGCTCCAGGCTGTGCAGGGTCTTCTTTGTGCGGGGGAGCCCCGTATTGGACACAACAGCTCCGATGTGTCCTGTGGTGTGTTAATCTTGGCCAGCAGCCAGACACCCCCCCAGCTGCTCCCATATTGCCCTGACTCATAGAATCACAGAATCATAGAGTGGTTTGCGTTGGAACAGGTCTTAAGGATCAACCATTTCCACCCTCACTGCCACGGGCAGGGACATCTCCCACCACCCACCAGACCTGATTTAAACATTCCGAAAAGTGCGTGTAGAATAAGTTGAATTAAGCTATGTGTGTCACTAATTAAAATCATTGCAACTTGAGTGGACCTTAAAGGCAAAAATCTGTTCCTTTTAAAAGAAACACAGAAAAATACTCTAGGAATACTTAAAATTGTTATAGCCTTCAGGATTCTGGCCTAAAAGTGCCAGAGAGTGGCTGCACTCCTTATAGGAAAGTTTATTTGCAGTTTATTTTTATTTTCATGTAGTTCTTACGTGAATGCCTGGAAGTGACACTGCTAATGAAGATCTGCTAATATATCCTATATAAACACTAAGATTCCTCTCATTCGTCTAATTTTTTTTCAAGTCAGTTTTAATGACTGAAAAAATGACTGCTGAGGAAAATGTAATTCTCTTTCCACAGAACAGACAATGTTATGGATTGCATTTTTGTCAGCTCTTATGTAGTTAGGAACTAGCCCAAAGTCATGTGTATTTTGTGTGTGCAAAGATCCGTAACACTTCACCAGACTGTAAAACTAAACAGAAAACAGCTTGTATCCCTTTTGATTTTTTTCAGTCTTGATGTTCCCAGGACTGTTGTTTGCTCTCTCTTGTTAGAATATTGGCAGGAACCCGAACCAAGCCTAGAATGTAAAAAGCACATGGGAAATCTCCGTAACTCATGCACTCACATCTTTGAATTTGCAAAGAATACAACCAACACCTACCCTGGTGCTGGGTTCAGCCTGTAAAAAAGACCTAACATGACAGTAATGAAAAACGACCGAGGGAAGAAACCCAAACTGCTGTGTGGTCTGCTTGTAGGAGTAAGCAATATTTTGCCATGCTGTTGCAAGGCAATTTTGTTAACATACTGATGGTACTGCTGTAACTGATAGATATTAAAAACAAGCAGTTACCACACATTGTATGGTATACATACAAATGCATGTTTTAATGGACTACTACTTTGTAGAGAGAATTATTAAACCACCCTAGGATAAGGATGTATGTGTGACTAGGCTGCTTTAATAGGACTTCATGTCACTGGGAAGACAGATCTCAAAGGGTGTTGAAGAAAATCAGAAGCTGTAGCAGAGTTTTCCAAAAGATCCAACACAAAACGAGGAGAGCAGAGGCTTTAAGGTGGAGGCACAGTTTAACACTTGAAGCCCCAACTGAATAAGTACAAATCACAGATGATAAATTTCTGATCACTAGAAAACCGCAGCCTTGAGAGCAGGGACAAACCAGTCATAGAGCACAAGTAGAACATGTACAGAGTTTTGAAATTCCTTCTGCAGTTCCTGGGGATTATCAGGGTAGACGGAAATTTTTTGACTGTACGCGTGACTCCAAGGAAATTAATCATTAATGAGCCTTACTTCAGAATAGGGTATGAAGGACTGATCACTTTGATGATCTGTAATACTACAAATTATGTATTTATTAGCATGGAAAGGAAATGTGACTCTGCTTGTGTGTGGTACTCCACCCTTGAAGTTGGCAAGCTATGTGGAGCATACCTCTGTTTCCCTGTCATGCTTCAAAAACGGATGTTACAAAAACCTTAAACGTTTAAGGGAAAGAAAAAAATTATTCTTCTGACCTTTTGAAAGTAGTTTACAGAATGGCGATCAAATCTTTTTAGAATTATATATCAGCAAAGGGACTTCAGCAGATACAAAACCCAGTGCAAATATATTCATAAACTCTTTTGGCTTTGCTGCCCAAACATGTTTAACCATGACTAAGAGGAATTTTCTAGCTATCCTTTCATTTTGAGAGTTGACCGTGTACAGAAATTCTTAAGGATTGACATATATTTTTAAAGATAAGACATAGATGAAACCTTTTTATCTATGAAGACTAGGAAACTCTGACTAAAAGTTTTAATGTTTTTGCAAATTCTTCATAAGGGCACAGAGTTAAGAACACCTATGCTCAAAATATGTGCTCTTACTTTAACCCAATGGACTGTTTTAAATATAGATGAAGAAGTAAAAATCAGTCTACATCTACTTGAATAAGATCCATCACCAAGCCTTCTGTACAGCTCATGTTACTGCCTCACACATTACGCTATTTCAAGGAAAACACATCTATTTCAGAACCTTCTCCTGATCTTACAAAAACTAGTCTGGGTCTCTGCATTCACTTCAATAAGAATCTGTTATAATGTTGTGAACAGGAATTCCTGAAAGGCTTTACCTGAATAGTATTTTTCAGTGTTTCTGACACAGTGATTTTCTTTCAAAGCGTGCTATCCTTACATTTTTCATTCCTAAATAATAATGTCACACTGTACTTTTGCCCTTACCTTGGAGGTACTTGGAGGTACCTTAAAGCAGAGGGGAAGGAGTGAAAGCCAAATGCTCTTCCTGTGCAATAACAGATGAAGAGGCCCAACTCAGCAGAGCCTGCCATACACAGATTTCTGCATCCAAACAGCTTCAGAATCATGAAGACTTACCTTTTTTTTTTCCTGTTCTCTGCCTTTAACTTCTGTCTCTGGTTTTACAGAACCACAAGGAGATTGATGAAGCACTTGGAGCAGTGGAATCCTAGCCCTGGAGCTTTTCAGTGTTCGGTTTGTTACAACCTGACTCTTCCTCAAGTAGGAGGTTGGATCCGACAATCTTCAGCAGTTCACTAGTGGTGGGACAGACGAGGAGAAGTTAGGTAAAGACTCTGCAGTTATCATATCTGTTCACTCACACAAGGAGGAATTAATTAAATTGTGATAAAATACATTATGGGAAAATTCGCAATATACTAAAACCAAGTATGAAATATCTAGAAAACCTGAAGAGGCCCAAGTTTGTCTTGTGGTACTGCCATGCAATCACACAGTAAGTATACTCAGACATCAGTGGTTTTACACCAAATTTGGACTTTTTTCCCTCAAAATGGAAAAAAAAATGTGATTTTTTTCAGTCCTATCAGAATTTACTAATTATTTGCCTTGATTTACTTGACCATCTGCAATTAAGGAGAGACATGGACATTGATCTTTCAATGAAGTTTAAAGCTGGTTGAAAAACACTGAATTTCTGAACCTACATTTAAAAAGAACGGTTGAAATTCTTTTTTTTTCTTCTCAAGTTAAATACTCCCGGGTGACCATAGATGATCTCCTGTGGCATTTTCATTTTGATATTTGCTCATGAATTTCCTTTTCCCGACCTTTAAAAACACTCTTCATTCTATTTCAGTGGTATAAAATGCCTGATGTGAAACTTTCAGTAACGCACATTAGCTTGCTTTGGACATCTGCCTGTTTACATATGATCTTTAAATCCACAACATATTACTGCAGGCTCCCTTGTATTACAGGCGTCTCATAGTTAATCTGTATGTTCTTTAAATGCAAAGCATGTTATATTTAGTGTTCAAACTGCAGCATTAGTAAACTGAGCCCTCATTTACCTGTGCATGTGGGTGAATTTGTTGTCTCACAAAGGCAAAGGATTCAAACAGATGGTTCAGCTTTAATGATATTTCTAATCATCTCACTTATGCCCCAAGGATATTTTCTTACACTTTATTCTCCTGTCATGATTTCTACTCATTAGAGCAAAGCGTTATTTTAAATCTGCCTTTTATATTTGAACTTACCTCAGCATCAGCTTTTAAGCAACTTAATTTTTTTTATAAACACGCACTTTCCTTGTACTCTCAAAGTATAGGCACTGCCTTCAAAGGCATAGGCAGTGTATATAAAAACAATCACACCATTCAGTGGTCACTTGTGATCTTCAGTGGTGACATTAGTGGTGGTTATTATATGCTTTATTAACAGTTAAAACATCTTAAATCCAAGTTTTCTTTCTCCTGCTTATTCTTTCTCCCTGAAACCTGAAACCTTATAATGCTGTCTATTAAACAACTGAAAATTAAGATTTTATAAAACATAAATAAAAATATCAGGATCTTTGCAGCAAGTAAGTATGGTTTCAATTGTTTGGCCTTCCATATCACACAAGTCAGATTCTTGAAAAATCACTTGCTCTCTTGTGTATGTGTAACTCCTTCTGTAAGTGGGAAAAGAAACCATGTGCAAGGTAAATAATTTGCCTTGGTCTGCATACTAATGAACAGAAAAAAACAGACAACTATGTCTTAGAAAAGAGGAAATATAAGGTCACAGCAGAATTTACTTTCTTTATAGAGACATAAGCAGAAAAAAAAATCTAAAAGGACTTTCCAGAATACTCTGTTGCATAGGGAAATATCACAGCAATACCTGCTTCAGCAAGTTCACTTCCAAAATCTGTTCAAAGTTGCACTGCAAATTATGGGTCTAATCCTTGGCCGTAGTCACATGTAAGTCAAACTATAATTAAAATCTTTTTTTCCCATATTTTATATGGATATGAATTCAGAATAAGCAAAAAGCCAAGGGTTCTCATTAAAAACTTTGTTTAAATCTTAATTAAAAAAAATAAACAAAACTCCTGCAGAAATGACTGCCAAAATAAATTAGGAAAGCAAATATTGACAGTTTCATTATCTGAAATAATTACCGGTTGATATAGATTATCCAGAACTAATCCCAAAAAAATGAAAAAAAATCCTACTAAATTGCAATCTGAAAGTAATCATCCATAGCCATATGTATGTGCGTTCTATTAACGTCTGACAGATCAACATTGTTAGAACTAATGAGCAGAGACTATGCTTTCTAAATAACATTTTCAGTCATTGTGTTTGAAAGTCAAGTGTTTGTGCCCCATCAATAAACACAACAATGGCATGGGACAAAATTATAACTGATTAATTCATCTGAAATACAAAACCCACTAGATTTGACGAGTTCTAGAAAACTATTCTTGTTGTGTACATGGACATTTTAAAAATAGCATTATGTTGAGAACAAAAATTACTTATAAATACTCTGTGAAATAAATAAAAAGTCCTTTAAAAATGAGTTATTTACTCCTGGGTTTTTCATTCACAGAGTAGCCTAAGCAGGTGTAAAATTTTCATCTGGCAACCACTGTTCTTGCCCACACGGATGGCTTTCATATTACAGTTGTAACTTTTGTTAGAAGATGCTTAAAAAAATTATTGGAACTAAGAGAGAAATTTTCTTTCCATCTGGTTTTTGGTTGTTCTTTTTGCAAGAAGAATTCTCATTTTTCTTACCTTTTCGCTTAAATCTTAATAATGTGTTTGTAAAATGGAGATTTTTGCTGTGGTTTAAAAGACAATATTTACCACTTCAATATTTCATGCTTTTGTTGTCATAATTTGTCAAGACATGCAGATTTATGTTAAATACAACCAAACATTTTCGTTGGTAACAGACTATGTTCCAACCAAACACACTTAACTGGCATCTACAGAGAATTTAATTTTATTTAGTAAAGATTAGACTGCAATCTGTCTAAATCTCAATCTTGGGTCTCACACAAATATATTACCTCAGAAAACTGGCAAATCCAGCATTCTGATTTTCCTTTTTTATTACAGGGGAAAACAGAAGAGTCTGCTTTGTAAGAGCCCTTGGAAAAGATTCATATTATGAAATCTGTCTACTCGTGACACAGAAATACGTGCTCACTCATCGAGCTGTGCACGTGCCCACATCAGTCCTGTTTTGTATAAACATAAACTCCCATGCTTCGATAGTCATTTTATAAATTTCCTGTTTCGTACTGGCTATGAAACCTTCATTTACAAAGATGATTTGTTTTAATTAAAAATATAAGGGAACCTGTGTCTCTGGAGTGTCTGTTGGAATGACAACCTTTTGTTTAAAACCATTATTTGCCATAAATTATTCCTGAGAAGCTTTGAAAGGCTAGACTGGGACAACTGGCCAAAAGAAGTCAGTGCTCTGGCAAAGGGATGCACAGTTCTTTATTTGACTCTTGTTTGACATTGCAGTCCCCTACCCGTGAGCAATTCTGCTGCAAGGCGCAGTAAGGACAGATCAGCATTTGGGAGGTGAGGAAAGCCTGGCAGAATGCTGAGAGTTGATCTCGGCCCTGCCTTGCAGACGAGACAGCTACAACAAAGCTGTGCAAATTATGCTACTTTTCCTGCATAGTCACTCTTTGACATTACCGGGCATCATTTTCTCAGTGAGATGCCTCTGGAATTTGATCTTTGCTTTTGAAAAGAATCAGACAATAAAGATAAATGAAAGCGTCTCACACATTTATGCAATAAGATAAATATTGTTTTCATTTACACGTAACAACATCTCATTTTTCCATTTTACCTCTCATATATCGCACTCATATTTCTCTTACTCTTTGGGAATTTAATATTGAATCAAATATTTTTCTCATATAGAAGATTTTTGCATCAGAAATGCTACTGATTTAATAATTAGGGTACTTAAAGAAAGGACAAACCTCTCTTTTCTACTTTAACCATCTAAGAACACTTGCAGAAGGTGTTCACAATTACTAAGTATTTTGTGATTTATGTTGATAAGTATTTTTTCCCTCTTATGGCTGAACACAGTGAATGGGTGAACATCTTGATTTCTGATTTAATTTGAAAATGACTCCAAGCATCCTGCAACCTACTCAGCTAAATTAATCTTTCCATATAACACGTAATTTCTCATTATTCATGAAAATCCTGAAGAGCAATATCCTATAATTCTCTACAGTAGGAGTCTCTGGACTTCTTAAATTAGAGGCAACCGTACTCAGCAATGAAGAGAATTTCCAGCACACACAACATACTAAACTTCTAGTGTTCTTTCGGAAGAAATCATTCCCCGCATGTGTCACCCCAAACTGCACCTAAAATTCAGGGGAACTTGGCCTACAACTTGTACGACCAAGCTATAATACTATAAATACATTGTGCAAAAACTTGCTACTCCGAAATGTTTTAAGATCAAGGCTCTTTACTCCTAATATCTCAAAATTCTAATTAGCTCCTTGGATAACTGAATTTTAAAGAATAAAATTTGCCTTCTGCTAGGAATGGAAACCAAATTAGAAAAGTTAAAAAAATGTGCATTCTCTAATAATTCTGTGGCATGAAAACTCTACCAGGAATATCTTTTATGCTCCTTTGTACTCACTTTTCCCAGTGTGGTAGTCCATTATGGACATGAGCAAGCATCACAGTATTTGTTGAAATATCATTAAAATGTATATTATTATTTCCATTCTAAAGGAGTAACAGTATCCCCGTAGAGCACTATGAGTGCTTTATTGTAACAATGCTGCATATTTGCAGATACACAACAAGAAAAACTATTACAAGGAGGATTAAAGTGATCATAACGTTTAGAGGTTACTCTTACAGCTATAGTTCTTCCGCAACCATTACTCTACATTGTGCTTAAATTCCTCTGAACTGCAGAGATCTTCTACAGGCAATGGATCTCCTTCTTTGGAGAAAAAAAAAGAAAGGTCCTTGTCTCTCACAAAAACCATCTCTCCTAATCAAACAAATGCTATGGGCAAGAACGAACAATAATCTCTCAGAAGTCTCTACAGCTTTCTTTCATCTCTCAAAATATAAGTCTATTTTGTCTTAACCCAGGATCAGCTGGAGTTTTTATCATAAGGCTTTTTAGGGATTTCCTTTTAATTATAAACTTAATAAGATATCTTACGTAACAAATAGACTGGAAGAGTTCTGATATATTACCCAGAATCACCATGATTTTTTTTCTTTTATGCAGGTAGATAATGCTAAAATTAAACATACTGCATAATCCCAGATAATTGGACGGTAATCTCGTTTCAGTTCTTGTTTTTAAAGAATGAAGGAATATTAGTTATGGTGTTTGGCCTATGCTCATTGAGACCCAAACGCTGAGTACACACAAAGTGCAAATCAGCTGTCTCCATTCTCTTTATCTCATTAACATAGGAAATATTATATGTATAAATCATCTCAGTCATAGTAAGAAATAAAGATAATTCTTAAACAAGAAGCAATCTTATTCTGAATTATTATTCTTCATAGTAACACGCAATTTAAAGCTGTTCCATCAGAAAATTCCCATCTTCTCTGTGTTCCAAACAATACAATTAAGATTACTGTTACGAGAACTTTTTTTGTAAAATTTAGCACTTACCCAGTAAACTTTCACAGTAATTAGTACGTTTTTTAGATTTATATTTCTTTAAAAATAAGAGTTGAAAATCCCACCCTTTTTAATGCTATTTATGTAATGTATATTCACAACAAGACTGTTAAATTAATCTTTGTGGTCTCGGATTAAACATACTGTAAATGTACAAAATATTGCACAGAGCAGAAGGAGAAAAAATGATTAAAAGATGTACAAGCAAAATATTCTTGCATTTTGCAACAATATGGAAGAGAAGAATAATGATTAGGGAAGCTTGTTTTTACCACACAGGGACGAAAAGTGCAACAGGAAACATCTTCCAGATGCCATAGAGATATGTGTTTCTATGCAATAAAAGCAAAGAAGCAAGAATAAAAGCAGAAATACTAAAGTCTGAAAGATACATTCTGCATTCATTTTCCTTTAAAGAATAGTAAAGAATTCACAAATAAAATATATACTTTATTACCCATCATGTTGTGCAAAAACATCTTTAAAGAAATTGTCCTTTTCTGTTAACCAACATCTGACAGTACTCAGCTACAGATTACAGTTTGCATGTATTGTTGGGATTATTCTGCCACAAATAGCATACTCACAGTTTTGGAACTCAAAGTGAAAGCAACATGGTAAAGAGAACGCAGAAACCTGTAAGAGTACAATAAATAAGATGACTAATATGGTGAAAATTTCCTAATGGCAGTGTTGATGGAAGTAGAGAAATGTTAAATTTTATGCAAATTTTTTGCCACAACTTCAAAATTTTACTAAAAGTATAAGCATAAAAATCTGTCCTATATAAAAAATTCATGAACCTGTCTGAAACCAATGTGTGTTATCATAGCTAATGCAGGTACAGCGGAACAGAAAGGGCAGGACCTGAAAGCAGAGCTGACACTTAAGCAAAAACCAAAACATTAAAGTCTCCATAACGTATAGTGCAGCATACCATAACCAGGTCCTTTTTCTTTTCATCACAAATCTTGACAACTTTGTGTATGGAAAAAGTCAAATGAAAAATGTTTGTAACACAGAAAGTAGAAACAAAGGTTTGGATACAGAAACACTTAACATCTTTAAACACTCATTTTTTATTTTGCAGGACATACCAGACATAATTAGAAATGGCTTAGTGAGCTGCAAAAAAAATGACAGTAGATGTATGTAAGAAGACTGAAAAAGCTATTATCTGAAACTAATTTGAGAGTTTATCGGGCATAAATTAGACTTTTATGGGTAAAGTTAAAGTTTTGTATTAAAAGCAATACATTGAAATACATAAAATTTCAAGGGCAATATAGTTAAAATTTCCTTGGCAAATAACTGATTTTATGTCTATACAGCTTCTTCGTTCACAATAGCAGTTGTTCAAATAGGAAACATACTAAAATAACAAATAACCAAAAATAACATAACACATAAAAAAGAGGAAAACAAGATCTCTGTCTTCCAAGAAATTTTATATTTGCCTTCCCCAACATTATGGATGCCGAAGTAGTGTCAGTCTCTGAGGAGGATGGACAGACTTCACAATAGATATACAGTTCTTGTAAGACAATGTTTTTGGAAAAAGTACATTAGAATAAATACAATATGTCTTTCGTTAACCCTAGAGAAGAATTTGTTAATAGTCTTTTGTACATTTTAAAAATTGAACAAATGCCACACTTGGGAAAATCTAATTGTTTTATACAATTATATAAAAGTTTATATTTTCACATGTTAAAAGCAGTGAGAAAGTAGTATTTCGCAGCTCAGGTTTATGTCCTGTGCGTCTAGAAGGTACCACTCCTACAATATCCCATGCAGAAAATATTATTTAGCAGTCAAACCCTTGTTTATGTAATTAAGGTTTTTGACTATTTAGGAAAAAAATAGAATTCAGGTTAAATCTTGAGCCTGTGAATAAAGAAGTTAAATTATTGGATAAATATTTTATTACTCACTGTGCATAGTATTAATGCACTGTGTATTGTATAATGCATCCAAATAAACATTGGACTGAATTCATTTGTACGAGTAACCTTAATTCGAGTCTTTCCCCAGTTCTCAGTCAGCAGTCTTGAAGTCTTTTTCAACGTGACTTATATGTGAGCTCTATGCATAATGACTTCTGTAATTACAATAGTTTTCCTAAAATAATTTTGAATGCTTCAGGAAGATGATTTATTTCGGGAAGTTAGGATTAGAATATTTCTGTAGGATCATTATGAAATATTTCTCTTGAAAAACTGTTCTTATTGCAGAATTTAATTCAGTTGATTAGATGCAAAAGACAATTTTAAAAGGAAAGATGAAATCAAGCATAAGTAGTATTGCACTAAATAGGGTAAAGTTTAGATTCCAGGCAGGAATTCTTTCATTTTAAAGATTCATATCTTAATGATCATTGGAGCATCCACTATAGTCTTTCTGGTGAGGAACAGTATTTCTCTAGCTCATAATTGTTCATTTGGTAGTTAACTGGGTCCATTCTCTTCCCAGAATCCAAAGAGCTTGTAACGTCAGTGAAAAATGTTGGTACAGTGTGCAGTATGAGCACACTACAAAGGGTGGGCAAACTTCTTGGATCTAAAAAATAATAACAAGTCCTGATGGCTGAAACAACCAGAAGTCAGCACTTTCAACAAAAACAGGCATTCAATTACCTAATTCAATACCTCATTCAATGATTCAATTCAATTAGATAATTACATTGGTTTCGTATTTACTGAACATTTACACTACCCTGAAAGGTTTGTAAAGGAAGTTTATAAGTCAAATTAATTGCCAAATAAATACTGGTTTATTGTATCTGTCCCTTACAACTTCCAGATATTCCTCAAACCGGGTGTTCTGAAGTCTTCATCAGACCTATTTCTTAAAAACTATGAGAATAATATTCCATTGAAGATGTATTCCTTAACTCAAATTATATCTAATTTGCTGGTGGAGGAGGAAGAGGAAAAAGATGATGGAGGACAGATTCTTGTAAAAATTAATGTTTTTAAGAACCCAGCCATTTTGGTAGTACTTTCCTACACAAATAATGTCAAGTGATTCTGAGGGTAATTTTTTTCCCCAGTCTGGGATATTATTTCAAGTGAGAATGGAGGTTATCTTCATTCATTAAAATTCTGAGTACATTGTTCTCTTTCTAAAGTGTGGCCTTGATCATTCCCAGATTTGTCCCTAAAGGGCAGTTTCCAATTTTTTAGACAAGCCCATTTATTTTTTTTTTTTGAATTAAAATGATAATATCCTGTCCATATTCCTTTGAGAAGAAGAACTTCATCTTCACATCGGCACTATGCAATGTCTTACATGTCGTAACATAACAGCAATTTTATTATTACTCAATAACTGTGTTAATTTCAAGCACGAGGTAAGAATATCTGCTACCCAGCACTTCCTTTCATACTATTCCACTCTTAAACATACAGCCTTTCTTCTTCCTTCATATAAACTTCATTACTAGATTTTCCCACTATCACAGTCTTGCTTCTTAGTAAATAATATTGCTTCTTGTCCATGTAATAAAAACACGAGCAGCAACTTACTGGCAAACCACTTTATTTCTTACGTAAAGCCTTATTTCAGCTTTCTCTATTTAGCTGATGAAGACTTAAGAGACAGAAAACTTCTACAGATACACAGAAGTGAAATATACATATGACCCCCAGATTTATATGAACTGAAACTTGTTTAAACAAGCATATATATATATATGTAATTTGAAATGTTTATTTACAGGCAAATGCCTGGATATGTATATTTAATAAATTTAATTCTATGTTTTTTTCTTGCAGGATAGTCTGACTCTGGATTGAGTTCTAGTTCATGTAATTCTATAAAATCTTTACACTTTTTCTTTACTAACTAACAAAATGTCACAGAGATATTTGTTTTCATTGGTTTTGTATTAAATGTATAGCACTAAAGTCTATACCTGAGATTTATAGAAGAGAGTGTCTTTTCTCCTACTCAAAGAATCGATTTCCTATAGCTGTACATTTAAGGTCAAGCATAAATTCTTAATTAAAACTACTACCAACCACTTGATACTTCAATTAAAAGTTCTGTTTAGGAACATCGGATTGATTAAATAGTTTCAAACGGGATCTGATGCTTTTGAAAACAATCATATCATTATTATGGGACATAAAATTAATTGTTAACAGTTATTGTGACATTGTATAAATAAAAACAGTTTTCACAATTCAAAAATTATTTGTTGTGGGAACTTGACATTTTTTATTTGTATTGTTATCTATTTTTATATTTCAGTTACAGGAAGTCAGAAAAGTTCACTGTAAATTAGGCATTTACTATGCACGTCCTCCCCGCTCTCCAGCCCTTGGATCATCTCGATGTCCTTCTTTGGACTCCCTGTAGCAGATGCATGTCCTTCCTGCTGTGAGCAATCCAGCACTGCTCAAAGGGCTCCACGTGGCGTCTCACGAGAGCAGAGCAGCGCAGAGCAGCGCAGAGCAGAGCAGCGCAGAGAAGGGCAGAGCAGAGCAGAGCAGAGCAGAGCAGAAGGGCAGAATCTCCTCCCTTGCCATGCTGGTGCCACTCCTTTGGATGCAACACAGGATATGCCTGGTTTCTGGGATGCAAGCGTGCATTGCTGGCTCGTGACCAGCTTTTAGTCCACCAGGACCCCAAGTCCCTCTCCACAGGCCTGCTCCCAACCCCATCATTCTCCTAGCAGGTAATTGTGCTTGAGCTTGCCCCAACCTAGGAGTAGGACCTTGCATTTGGCCTTGTTGAACCTCATGAACTCACACAGCACCACTTCTGCAGCCGGTCCAAGTCCCTCTGGATGACATCTTAGCCTTCAGGCGTGTCACCTGTGCCCACACAGCTTGGTGTCATCTGCAAACTTGCTGAGGGTGCACTCGATCTCACTGTCTACATCATTAGTGGCACTATTAAAGAGCGCTGGTCCCAGTCGGGACTCCTGAGGGACACCACTTTTCACTGATCTCCACTTGGACATGGAGCCGTTGATCTCTACGGGCAAGGAAGCTGCCAATTTTCAGCTAAGAAGGATTTTTTAACATACTGAAGTTTATTTGAGCAGGAAGCATCCCTGCAGGAAACTCGTTTTCAGAGTCCTTTGTAAATCAACCAGTGAATGTCTCGTCATTTACAAACGATGGGAAGAGGAGGACAGGAGCGTCCTGTCAACATCCGGCAACAGCACCCACTGCCAGGGCTGGGATGGCCCAGCACCTCCTTCAGCAGGCAGTGCTGGGAGGGCAGAAGAGCCCTCGGGAGCTCTGTGCTCCAGGGCATGGAAGGAGGGTGCAGCTGCAGGCTGTGGGCTTTGGGCTGGAGCAGGGCCGGCCAGGCCCATCTGCAGAGATCCGGATGAGCAGGTGCAAGGGCTTGCGGACCAGTGACACGCAGGGCAGGGACTGTGACCTCTGTGATGTCATCCTTTGTGATGTGGACCTGTGTGCTAGGAGACCGATCTACTCTCTAGGGTCAAGCACACTCTGGCGTCAGTCTGCAGGAGGACCTGAAAGAGACAGGTGGTCTCTCTGCTGGGAGCTGCCTCTGGTTTTGACTTTGCATAAGGAACGCAGCAGCTGCCAGACAGCCCTTGTCAGTGCCCGGTTCCTCTTCTACCGGAGAGGACATACTGCTCTATGTCCAGGGTAGGTCAGGTCTGTCGGAGTCTGTTTCAGTGCAGTCATTGCTCGGAGGTTAACCCGCGTGTTAGGAGCTCCAGCTTTTTAGGGTCCTCTCAACTCCTCTCCTTGTGCCTCCTAGAAAGTAGAGCCTGTGCTCCTGGATTTTTCCAGACAGGGGATGTTCCGAGCCCAGGTGGTCCTGTTTTGCTTTAAGTGAGGCAGCCTTGCTCCGAGCTCCATCATCCCGTGTGTGTTTGAGTGGCCAACCTGCCAGACACGCTCCAGAATTTTGCGCATTACTCTTGGCAGAACCCAGCATCAGGTGCTGAAGAAGCCATGGCGGAGAGAAGCTCTGCTGCAGGAGATGCTGACGTGAGCCAGCAATGCCAGGCAGGGCCGCCGGAGGAAGAAGCAGACTCCCAGTGCCCCATCTGCCTGAAGCAAATCAGAAATGCAGCCTACGTGGCCTATTGCCTGCATAGGTTTTGCTTTGGCTGCATCCGGCATTGGGCCAGGACGAGCGATACCTGCCCAATCTGCCGGCAGCCTTTGGAGTTCCTGTTGCGCTCGGTGCGGGCAGATGATGACTACCAGGTCTACGTGCTCGGCCTGCCCGACCGCGTGCGCAGGAGCATGGCCATGGAGAGGGCGCGCAGCCGCTCCCCGCAGCGGCGCTACAACCTGCGCAGGAGGCCCATAAGCAACCAACCCTCGCCTGGCAGCAGGCAGCCTGTTAGAAACAACCACAGACATGGGAAATCTGCAGCTCAGGTGCCTACCAACACCACCTCCCAGCAGGCTCCGGCACCTAGCGCATCTCGGGAGCCAAGATGACAGCAGCCACCAGAGGAACCAACACCACAGAGCTCCCCAAGAGAGCCAACCCCGCCACAGATCTACCCAAGGCTGTCAACCCCTCTGAGCTCTGCAAGGGGTCCAACCCCGCCACAGATCCACCCAACGTTGTCAACACCTCCGAGCTCTACAAGGGTGCCAAGCCCACAGCACACACCTCAGGAACCAACGCCACAGAGCTCCCTGAGAGATCGAACCCTGCCACAGAGCTCTCCAAGGGTGTCAGCTTTGCCGAGATCTTTGAGGGAGCCAATCCAGCGGAACGCACCTCAGGAGACAAGACCGCTGAGTTCTCCCTGACAGCACCAAGCACAAGCCAGCACTCAGCTGGTCGTACCGCTGCAACAGGTACACCCAACAGCACAGAGCTGCGTTGCTGCCACCGCATCTGCCTCTGCCCTTTCCAGTGAATACCTGGTTGCTTTCCTGGGTGTGTGTGTACAAAAAAATTCCCATTCTATAGTTTAAATACAGTGTGGTCTTTAAGGTATTGTCCTTTGTCATGCGTTGTAATTTCCATCGTCTGATCTGGCAGAGCAGAGATTCTGTGATATTTTTTGTGTTTTTCTGATGACTTCTATTGTATCGTACATGGTGCGTGGGATGATGGAATGAAGGAATGTGTTTGGTCGCAAGGGACCTCAAAACCCATACGATTCTAACCCCCTGCCATGGACAGGGGCCACTTCCACTCCATCAGGGTGCTCCAAGCCACATCCTTCCTGGCCTTGAATACCTCCAGGGATGGGGCAACCTCTCCTTCTCTGGGCAACCTGTGCCAGAGCCTCCCCACCCTAACAAGGAAAACATTTCTTTCTGATATCCAGTTGCTATGCCCCCTCCCTTACTTTCAAATCATTCCCGTCATCCTATCCCTGCGCTCCCTGATCAAGAGCCCCTTCCCAGATCTCCCAGAGCCCCTTTCAGAACTGGGAGGCTGCTCTAAAGGCTCCCTCGAGCCTTCTCTTCTGCAGGCTGAACAACCACAACTCTCCCAGCCTGTCCTCATAGCAGAGGTTCTCCAGCCCTTGGATCATCTCCACGTCCTTCTTTGGACTCCCTCCAGCAGATGCATGTCCTTCCTGCTGTGAGCAATCCAGAACTGCACAAAGGGCTCCACGTGGCATCTCACCAGAGCAGAGCAGAGCAGAGCAGAGCAGAGCAGAGCAGAGCAGAGCAGAGCAGAGGGGAAGAATCTCCTCCCTTGGCCTGCTGGTGCCACTCTTTTGGATGCAACACAGGATATGCCTGGTTTCTGGGATGCAAGCGTGCATTGCTGGCTCGTGACCAGCTTTTAGTCCACCAGGACCCCAAGTCCCTCTACACAGGCCTGCTCTCAACCCCATCGTTCTCCTAGTGGGTAATTGTGCTTTAGCTTGCCCCAACCTAGGAGTACAACCTTGCATTTGGCTTTGTTGAACCTCATGAACTCACACAGGGCCACTTCTCCCGCCTGTCCGGTTGGGCACATGAATGCACATCAGAGTCTTCAACCAGCTGCTATTTGCAATCTTGTAAATACAAACCAGTCGGACGAGAGCCATGGGGGCTCCGCCAGAAACAGCCCAGTCCACCCTGCTCGAGAGCGTCAGCTCGACCTGACTCAGCGCTGCCTGGCACAGGCAAAATCAGGCAGGGCAGTACAGGAACGCAGGCTGGGAGACTGTTGGTAAAAAGAGAAGCAGTCGCATACCCAGACACTGGGAGGGGACAGATGAGGGTCTGCAAGTCAATGTCCCTCGGTCAGTAAGGGCAAGCCAGCCTTCTTCAACAAGAGACCTTATCCATTGCAAAGACTTAGGCATCATGGGCCAAGTGCAACCTTCCTGAAGCGCTCCTTACGTGTCAGCAAGGTCACCGGTGCCAACTCATTGAGCTCTAGCTTCACCTCAGGTTGCTGCTCATCCTGCTTCTCCGGGCACAGGCGTTGGGCACTGCTCTACTTGGAGAACATGGGGCCCATGCAGTTCCAATCTCCCTGCCAGTGGCAGGGACAACCTCCCACTAGAACAGGCTGCTCAAGGCCCCATCCAACCTGGCCTTGAACACCTCCAGGAAGGGGGCAGCCACCACTTCCCTGGGCAACCCGTGCCACGGTCTCCCTACCCTCATTGTGAAGAATTGCTTCCTAATGTCTGATCAAAATCTTCCCCCTTCAAATTTAAAATCATACCCCCTCGTTGTATCAGTACAAGCCCTTGTAAAAAGCCCCTCCCCGTCATTCCTGTAGCCTCTTTGGGTACTGGAAGGCCACTATGAGGTCTCTTGGGGACTTCTCTTCTCCAGCTGAACAAGCCCAACTTTCTCAGCCTGTCCTCATAGCAGAGGTGCTCCAGCCCTCTGGGCACCTTTGTAGCCTCCTCTGGACCTGGTCCAACAGTTCCATGTCTTTCTTCGGTTGGGGATGCCAGAAATGGACACAATGCTCCAGGTGGGGTCTCAGAAGAGCGGAATAGAGGGGCAGAACCCCTCCCTCACCCTGCTGGCCACTCTGCTTTGGAAGCAGCCCAGGACGCTCTTTGGCCCTCTGGGCTGCGAGCGCATGTTGCCAGCTCATGTCGAGATTCTCCTCAGCCAGCACCCCAAGTCCTTCTCCTCAGGGCTGCTATCAAGCACATCACCCCCCATCCTGTATTGATGCCACAGGTTGCCCCAACCCAGGTGAAGGACCTTGCACTTGGCTTTGTTGAACCTCATGAGATTCACACAGCCCCACTTCTACAGCCTGTCCAGGTCCCTCTGGATGCCATCCCGTCCTTCTGGCATGACCACTGTCCCGCTCAGCTTGGCGTCATCAAGAACGTGCTTTAACTTTTGGTCAGCACTGAAGGTTGGGTTCTGGGCTTCCAGGGGACAGCAGTTTTGGGGCCAGGACAATGCTTGGAGCAGGTCAGCTTGCAAGGCAAGATGATGATCAGCAGTGGCACCAGGAGCTGTGCCATGCTGTGCTGATGCCAAGGGGACTGTGCCTGCCCGGGGCCTAGAGTGGTTTCTACCACCTCAGTGGTGTCACTGGGACTGCCCTCAGCAAGGGGTTCAGCCCTCCCCCCCCCTGACCCCCGGCACTGGGCACTGCCCCGAGGGAGACCTCACTCTGCGCCTTTTGAAGTCCAGACCAGCCAAAGGAACGCCACTCCCCCAGGCACCGCTGGCTGCGTTGGTCCCAAGGTGTGGGGGTGGGATGGGAGATGGACAATAAAGAGAGAAGGAGTTTCCAGGCCCTTTCTGGCCTTCTGCTGACCCCCCCTGTGTCCAGGGAGCCATCCAGGCACCTCAGGGTCTCATCAGAAGGCACATGCCCAAGCAGGGCAAGCTTTCTGCAGGGTCCCCAGGGACTTGGTATGTGGTGGGGACATCACTGCAGGGGGTGACGATGGTGCCCACGGCTGCTCCCGTGCCCTGGTCGCAGAGGCGTCGGAAATGGGGGGCGAGCGCAGAGGCTGACGGGAGTTGTAGTTTCTCACTGCGCAGATAGCATGGCTGACTCTGTTTCTGTCTCTTCCGGGAGGCGAGCCTGGGGCTCCTGCAGGGCATCACGGGTATCGTAGTTCTCGTGCCCCATCCCGGCCGTGCTGCGGGAGGAGACCCCAGGGAGCTAAAAACTACCACAATGGCGGCGAGGAAGTCGCGGGGAGGGTGCGCAGGAGCTCCGGGTAGCCGCACCGCCCTCGTGTCAGGGCTGTGAAGCACAGGCGGAATCGGTGCTGCCGCCGGCTTCCCCGTCAGCCAGGACGCCGGGGACGCTTCAAGTCCGTAGAGGCTTGTGAGGCAGCCACAGAATAGAGGCAAGTGGGAGCAGCAGTGGTTCGGTTCCCCCCTGCTGAGCTTGGGCAGACAGCGAGCGGGACAGCGACGCCAGCCTGGGGCCTGAGGCCCGGCAGGAGCTGCTCGGGGTGGTCTTCAGGGGGCAGCTCAGCACCAACGCCGAGCCCTCCTTGCCTGGCGCCCGGCCTCCCGCCGCCCTCACCCCCGCCCGGGCCGCCACCACACGGTTGCTCTGTGCAGGGACGGGGTCGTGTTGAAAGGGCCCAGGGGCCGGGGCCACGCTGGAAGGCAGCAACAGAGTGGGGAGTGACCGGGCTGGGCGGGGGCAGCGCGGGGGCTTCCGGGAGCGGTGGGGGGGAGCAGCGCGGGGTCTCCCGGGAGCGGGTGGGGGGCAGCGTGGCCGCAGGGCATTGCGGAGGAGTGGGCGGGGTCCGGAGCACCCCGAGAGTTGGGGGGCTCCGGAGGAAACTCAGGTCACGGTGGCGCCGCCGGCTGGGTCTTGTGGCCGAGGGGCAGCAGGGCTGGGGTCTCTGGCTGCGGGGGAATCCCTGCGCGGCTCCCGCAGCCCCGAGCGGGGAAGGGTCGCCCGCGGTGAGGGGAATCGCGTGGCGCTACTCCCCATGGCGCTTGAGAAGCTGTCAAAGATGTTGGAGATAAACTCGGCGTCCCTGGGAAGAGCAACACCACTGCTGCCCCCGGTGTTGCAGGGGATCTTAAATGTCTTTATCAAGTTCCCTTTTTCCAGACTAATGCTGATAAAGGAATTGTGGGGAAGGGAGGTTTGTCCACAGCCTCAGCCAGTGGAATAACTTGAAATTTGCCCTGCTTTGAATTTAAAAGGATCTTTGTGCACACAGCCGGTGCTTAGATTTACTTTGCATGTGGGAAGTGAAAGGAGAGCTTGATTTCCAGCTCCAAACCAAAGATCCTTCCAAACATCAGACACCCTGGTTAACTTTGTTATCGTGTCTTAATGTTACTTCTGTAGCCAAGAAGTTTGAGACCCAATTGAGTGTAAAAGTTTAACACCTTCCTGTTTTTTCTATAATATTCTGTATCCCTCTTGGTGCTGTATGAAACAAGCCAGGATTGCAGGTATTGATTCTAGTAATTTCATTTCACGAAAGCAACTGCTTGTTACATTGTGTTTGTCACAATTTCCTCTTGACTGTGGCTCATTATTTATTGCATTCTGATTTAATAGATTAGTCAGTCTTGCTCTCCATAGTGTCTAAAGCTATCTGATGTTACCAGCTAACGTCTGTAGCCTTCATAAATGAAGCTTTAGAATTTTCATAACGGAATATGAACCAGTTTTTTTGTATTAGAACAAATGTTGGATTACGTGTTCTCTATGGCTATTTTCATCAGAAATTGTGTCCTGTGTTCTATGCAGGCAGGCGATCTGTAAGTGCATTAAAATACAGTTCCTGTGAGCCATAGGCAGGCGCTTGGGTTCCATTTAGGAAAAAAGGTATATGCTAAGGGTCACAGGTGTAAAGAATTACAGCTAAAAATAAAGTTAGGTAGCTTGAGATTGTGCTGAATCTTCAAAATTCATTCTGGTGTGTTTTTCAGCTATTGCAACCTGCATCCAGTCCTTTTTAAAGTGTGCAGTCAATCAATAGTGTGTCTGAAAACTGCATTGAGGTTTTGAATGTTATTAGAATACCTTTGTTTTTTCTCCCTGGCTACTTTTGTAAGGTTTTTTCTGAGGCTTCCAATATTTAACCTTCTTTTTTTGGTAGGATTTAAAGTACATTTTCTGGCTTGATCATTATATTTACTTCTTCATGCTTTGCTTTTCTCTCCTTTTGCTACTTCTGAGGCCTGTGATGAGCTTTGTCTTTCTAGAGACTAGAGATGACTTCGCTGGTCATCTGGAATGATCAGGATAGCTTTTCTTTTCCATCTTAGCTGCTCAGTACATTTCCTGCACAGCTTGTTTGCATTCATCTTGCTTCTGTATCTTCTTTAAGGTTTGGAATTTTGAGTTTCTTCCTGAAACTCAAACTTAGATTAAGCAGAAAAAAATTGGCAGTTAAAAACCAAAACAAACGAAAAACTCCCCAACAAAATCAAGAAACTACTCCTTTTCTAACTGGAATTCTATACTACTTGTGTGCTTTTCCAGGTCTGATGTATTCATTTGCAGAAAGTAAATGAGTCTTGTCCTTGCAGATGTTTGTACAAGGTGACAACTCCTTTCCTGGCTGGGAGAATCAGGTGGAGCTTGCTCTGGAAGTAAGTCAGTGGTGCTGAACAGGTTACTTTTCAGCAACCCAGTTTGCTTTTGCTCCCGCAGGGAATTGGGTGTTCCGTGGCACTTGTTCTTCATCACATTGTGCGGGATAAAAAAGTATTTATTGAGGTCTGAGTACTATTTTTTGTTGGGAAGAATCTGAATTAATCTTGATCCTTAAGAAGAAGCTAAAAAGCTGGGTGTCACTTTGAAGGCTTAAGTGGCCTGAAGTTGAGTTCTAGTAACCCTTTAATTCTTAGCACTTTCTCTTGGTGAGGTTTTGTGCTGTGGATAGCAGTTGTTGGATTGGCAAACTCAGCTAAATTAAGGCAAGGTGTGATAGTCAATAAAATGACAGTAGATTGTGTTAGGATCTCTCAACAGAGCTGCACCTTGCAGTTCCACTCTTCTGGAGCACCTGTGACTTATTTCTGTACTAGAAGACAGAACAGGACTGAAGTAGAGCTTGCTGTGAAAACCAGGAACTTCATTTCCACAGCAGTCATACCCAATGCAGGCATGGGTGGGCTGTCTGAGGAGCGCAAGCAGGACCAAGCAGGACTTGGAGCCTGAGGCTGCCTTTGGAGCAGCAGGCATTGCCCCAGCAGGACACAGTAGTGGGACCCTGCAGCCTGCCCCGCATCCTCTTCCCGCAGCTGCTCAGGTGTTTCCAGCTTTCAGGACTTGCAGGAGCTGCTGCACCCGAGAGAGAAAGCCCACCAGCTTCTGCAGGGGACAATGGCAGGAGCTGAACCTGCTCGGCTGTGATGGTCCTGGCTGGGGTGTCTGTGCTGGGGCAGGGACTCTGCTGCCTGCCAGGGTCAGCGCTCAGCCTGCCTAGGGAGCTCCCCTTGGCGCTGTGGGGAGAAGCTGTGGGTGTAGAGCTGAGATGTGAGAGTGTGCAGGGTGAGGGCACCGAGCAGGGTGCTCATGGTGTAGATTCAGGTGTCATGGTGAAGGGAGCAAAGACAACAGAGCAAAAGAGAGGGACCTGGTGTGTGCCACATTCCCTCCACATCCTGGAGAACCGGTCCCAGAAAAATCGTGCAAGATGTGTCCCACATACTGGACATTTCCATGTCTGGATGTACCTCCAAGCCGTGAGGACGGACTTTTACTGCATAGTCACCTCTGTCCTCACTTTTGCTCAGGGTACCCAACTCCACCACCATAATTAATAAAAAGAGAACCAGTTTCCTACTGACATTTGCTGCACACCAGTCCCACAGTTCTTGCCACTGCTGCTCTCTCAGCCAAGCCCTTTCTCAGACAGCTCCAAACAGATCAGGAGCTCATGGCCCTGTCCCAACAAATACTGAGAAAGTCCATTGATTGGGATCTCTGAGCTGCCCTGGGTCCTTGCTCAGTGCTTTGCCCTGAAAGGTCTTTCACAAGCCCAGCTCTCTCAGCCTCTCCTTGTCCGTAATGTTCTTCAGGACCCAAACATCTTTCTGGCCAATACAGGACTCGCTCCAGGCTGTGCAGGGTCTTCTTTGTGCGGGGGAGCCCCGTATTGGACACAACAGCTCCGATGTGTCCTGTGGTGTGTTAATCTTGGCCAGCAGCCAGACACCCCCCCAGCTGCTCCCATATTGCCCTGACTCATAGAATCACAGAATCATAGAGTGGTTTGCGTTGGAACAGGTCTTAAGGATCAACCATTTCCACCCTCACTGCCACGGGCAGGGACATCTCCCACCACCCACCAGACCTGATTTAAACATTCCGAAAAGTGCGTGTAGAATAAGTTGAATTAAGCTATGTGTGTCACTAATTAAAATCATTGCAACTTGAGTGGACCTTAAAGGCAAAAATCTGTTCCTTTTAAAAGAAACACAGAAAAATACTCTAGGAATACTTAAAATTGTTATAGCCTTCAGGATTCTGGCCTAAAAGTGCCAGAGAGTGGCTGCACTCCTTATAGGAAAGTTTATTTGCAGTTTATTTTTATTTTCATGTAGTTCTTACGTGAATGCCTGGAAGTGACACTGCTAATGAAGATCTGCTAATATATCCTATATAAACACTAAGATTCCTCTCATTCGTCTAATTTTTTTTCAAGTCAGTTTTAATGACTGAAAAAATGACTGCTGAGGAAAATGTAATTCTCTTTCCACAGAACAGACAATGTTATGGATTGCATTTTTGTCAGCTCTTATGTAGTTAGGAACTAGCCCAAAGTCATGTGTATTTTGTGTGTGCAAAGATCCGTAACACTTCACCAGACTGTAAAACTAAACAGAAAACAGCTTGTATCCCTTTTGATTTTTTTCAGTCTTGATGTTCCCAGGACTGTTGTTTGCTCTCTCTTGTTAGAATATTGGCAGGAACCCGAACCAAGCCTAGAATGTAAAAAGCACATGGGAAATCTCCGTAACTCATGCACTCACATCTTTGAATTTGCAAAGAATACAACCAACACCTACCCTGGTGCTGGGTTCAGCCTGTAAAAAAGACCTAACATGACAGTAATGAAAAACGACCGAGGGAAGAAACCCAAACTGCTGTGTGGTCTGCTTGTAGGAGTAAGCAATATTTTGCCATGCTGTTGCAAGGCAATTTTGTTAACATACTGATGGTACTGCTGTAACTGATAGATATTAAAAACAAGCAGTTACCACACATTGTATGGTATACATACAAATGCATGTTTTAATGGACTACTACTTTGTAGAGAGAATTATTAAACCACCCTAGGATAAGGATGTATGTGTGACTAGGCTGCTTTAATAGGACTTCATGTCACTGGGAAGACAGATCTCAAAGGGTGTTGAAGAAAATCAGAAGCTGTAGCAGAGTTTTCCAAAAGATCCAACACAAAACGAGGAGAGCAGAGGCTTTAAGGTGGAGGCACAGTTTAACACTTGAAGCCCCAACTGAATAAGTACAAATCACAGATGATAAATTTCTGATCACTAGAAAACCGCAGCCTTGAGAGCAGGGACAAACCAGTCATAGAGCACAAGTAGAACATGTACAGAGTTTTGAAATTCCTTCTGCAGTTCCTGGGGATTATCAGGGTAGACGGAAATTTTTTGACTGTACGCGTGACTCCAAGGAAATTAATCATTAATGAGCCTTACTTCAGAATAGGGTATGAAGGACTGATCACTTTGATGATCTGTAATACTACAAATTATGTATTTATTAGCATGGAAAGGAAATGTGACTCTGCTTGTGTGTGGTACTCCACCCTTGAAGTTGGCAAGCTATGTGGAGCATACCTCTGTTTCCCTGTCATGCTTCAAAAACGGATGTTACAAAAACCTTAAACGTTTAAGGGAAAGAAAAAAATTATTCTTCTGACCTTTTGAAAGTAGTTTACAGAATGGCGATCAAATCTTTTTAGAATTATATATCAGCAAAGGGACTTCAGCAGATACAAAACCCAGTGCAAATATATTCATAAACTCTTTTGGCTTTGCTGCCCAAACATGTTTAACCATGACTAAGAGGAATTTTCTAGCTATCCTTTCATTTTGAGAGTTGACCGTGTACAGAAATTCTTAAGGATTGACATATATTTTTAAAGATAAGACATAGATGAAACCTTTTTATCTATGAAGACTAGGAAACTCTGACTAAAAGTTTTAATGTTTTTGCAAATTCTTCATAAGGGCACAGAGTTAAGAACACCTATGCTCAAAATATGTGCTCTTACTTTAACCCAATGGACTGTTTTAAATATAGATGAAGAAGTAAAAATCAGTCTACATCTACTTGAATAAGATCCATCACCAAGCCTTCTGTACAGCTCATGTTACTGCCTCACACATTACGCTATTTCAAGGAAAACACATCTATTTCAGAACCTTCTCCTGATCTTACAAAAACTAGTCTGGGTCTCTGCATTCACTTCAATAAGAATCTGTTATAATGTTGTGAACAGGAATTCCTGAAAGGCTTTACCTGAATAGTATTTTTCAGTGTTTCTGACACAGTGATTTTCTTTCAAAGCGTGCTATCCTTACATTTTTCATTCCTAAATAATAATGTCACACTGTACTTTTGCCCTTACCTTGGAGGTACTTGGAGGTACCTTAAAGCAGAGGGGAAGGAGTGAAAGCCAAATGCTCTTCCTGTGCAATAACAGATGAAGAGGCCCAACTCAGCAGAGCCTGCCATACACAGATTTCTGCATCCAAACAGCTTCAGAATCATGAAGACTTACCTTTTTTTTTTCCTGTTCTCTGCCTTTAACTTCTGTCTCTGGTTTTACAGAACCACAAGGAGATTGATGAAGCACTTGGAGCAGTGGAATCCTAGCCCTGGAGATTTTCAGTGTTCGGTTTGTTACAACCTGACTCTTCCTCAAGTAGGAGGTTGGATCCGACAATCTTCAGCAGTTCACTAGTGGTGGGACAGACGAGGAGAAGTTAGGTAAAGACTCTGCAGTTATCATATCTGTTCACTCACACAAGGAGGAATTAATTAAATTGTGATAAAATACATTATGGGAAAATTCGCAATATACTAAAACCAAGTATGAAATATCTAGAAAACCTGAAGAGGCCCAAGTTTGTCTTGTGGTACTGCCATGCAATCACACAGTAAGTATACTCAGACATCAGTGGTTTTACACCAAATTTGGACTTTTTTCCCTCAAAATGGAAAAAAAAATGTGATTTTTTTCAGTCCTATCAGAATTTACTAATTATTTGCCTTGATTTACTTGACCATCTGCAATTAAGGAGAGACATGGACATTGATCTTTCAATGAAGTTTAAAGCTGGTTGAAAAACACTGAATTTCTGAACCTACATTTAAAAAGAACGGTTGAAATTCTTTTTTTTTCTTCTCAAGTTAAATACTCCCGGGTGACCATAGATGATCTCCTGTGGCATTTTCATTTTGATATTTGCTCATGAATTTCCTTTTCCCGACCTTTAAAAACACTCTTCATTCTATTTCAGTGGTATAAAATGCCTGATGTGAAACTTTCAGTAACGCACATTAGCTTGCTTTGGACATCTGCCTGTTTACATATGATCTTTAAATCCACAACATATTACTGCAGGCTCCCTTGTATTACAGGCGTCTCATAGTTAATCTGTATGTTCTTTAAATGCAAAGCATGTTATATTTAGTGTTCAAACTGCAGCATTAGTAAACTGAGCCCTCATTTACCTGTGCATGTGGGTGAATTTGTTGTCTCACAAAGGCAAAGGATTCAAACAGATGGTTCAGCTTTAATGATATTTCTAATCATCTCACTTATGCCCCAAGGATATTTTCTTACACTTTATTCTCCTGTCATGATTTCTACTCATTAGAGCAAAGCGTTATTTTAAATCTGCCTTTTATATTTGAACTTACCTCAGCATCAGCTTTTAAGCAACTTAATTTTTTTTATAAACACGCACTTTCCTTGTACTCTCAAAGTATAGGCACTGCCTTCAAAGGCATAGGCAGTGTATATAAAAACAATCACACCATTCAGTGGTCACTTGTGATCTTCAGTGGTGACATTAGTGGTGGTTATTATATGCTTTATTAACAGTTAAAACATCTTAAATCCAAGTTTTCTTTCTCCTGCTTATTCTTTCTCCCTGAAACCTGAAACCTTATAATGCTGTCTATTAAACAACTGAAAATTAAGATTTTATAAAACATAAATAAAAATATCAGGATCTTTGCAGCAAGTAAGTATGGTTTCAATTGTTTGGCCTTCCATATCACACAAGTCAGATTCTTGAAAAATCACTTGCTCTCTTGTGTATGTGTAACTCCTTCTGTAAGTGGGAAAAGAAACCATGTGCAAGGTAAATAATTTGCCTTGGTCTGCATACTAATGAACAGAAAAAAACAGACAACTATGTCTTAGAAAAGAGGAAATATAAGGTCACAGCAGAATTTACTTTCTTTATAGAGACATAAGCAGAAAAAAAAATCTAAAAGGACTTTCCAGAATACTCTGTTGCATAGGGAAATATCACAGCAATACCTGCTTCAGCAAGTTCACTTCCAAAATCTGTTCAAAGTTGCACTGCAAATTATGGGTCTAATCCTTGGCCGTAGTCACATGTAAGTCAAACTATAATTAAAATCTTTTTTTCCCATATTTTATATGGATATGAATTCAGAATAAGCAAAAAGCCAAGGGTTCTCATTAAAAACTTTGTTTAAATCTTAATTAAAAAAAATAAACAAAACTCCTGCAGAAATGACTGCCAAAATAAATTAGGAAAGCAAATATTGACAGTTTCATTATCTGAAATAATTACCGGTTGATATAGATTATCCAGAACTAATCCCAAAAAAATGAAAAAAAATCCTACTAAATTGCAATCTGAAAGTAATCATCCATAGCCATATGTATGTGCGTTCTATTAACGTCTGACAGATCAACATTGTTAGAACTAATGAGCAGAGACTATGCTTTCTAAATAACATTTTCAGTCATTGTGTTTGAAAGTCAAGTGTTTGTGCCCCATCAATAAACACAACAATGGCATGGGACAAAATTATAACTGATTAATTCATCTGAAATACAAAACCCACTAGATTTGACGAGTTCTAGAAAACTATTCTTGTTGTGTACATGGACATTTTAAAAATAGCATTATGTTGAGAACAAAAATTACTTATAAATACTCTGTGAAATAAATAAAAAGTCCTTTAAAAATGAGTTATTTACTCCTGGGTTTTTCATTCACAGAGTAGCCTAAGCAGGTGTAAAATTTTCATCTGGCAACCACTGTTCTTGCCCACACGGATGGCTTTCATATTACAGTTGTAACTTTTGTTAGAAGATGCTTAAAAAAATTATTGGAACTAAGAGAGAAATTTTCTTTCCATCTGGTTTTTGGTTGTTCTATTTGCAAGAAGAATTCTCATTTTTCTTACCTTTTCGCTTAAATCTTAATAATGTGTTTGTAAAATGGAGATTTTTGCTGTGGTTTAAAAGACAATATTTACCACTTCAATATTTCATGCTTTTGTTGTCATAATTTGTCAAGACATGCAGATTTATGTTAAATACAACCAAACATTTTCGTTGGTAACAGACTATGTTCCAACCAAACACACTTAACTGGCATCTACAGAGAATTTAATTTTATTTAGTAAAGATTAGACTGCAATCTGTCTAAATCTCAATCTTGGGTCTCACACAAATATATTACCTCAGAAAACTGGCAAATCCAGCATTCTGATTTTCCTTTTTTATTACAGGGGAAAACAGAAGAGTCTGCTTTGTAAGAGCCCTTGGAAAAGATTCATATTATGAAATCTGTCTACTCGTGACACAGAAATACGTGCTCACTCATCGAGCTGTGCACGTGCCCACATCAGTCCTGTTTTGTATAAACATAAACTCCCATGCTTCGATAGTCATTTTATAAATTTCCTGTTTCGTACTGGCTATGAAACCTTCATTTACAAAGATGATTTGTTTTAATTAAAAATATAAGGGAACCTGTGTCTCTGGAGTGTCTGTTGGAATGACAACCTTTTGTTTAAAACCATTATTTGCCATAAATTATTCCTGAGAAGCTTTGAAAGGCTAGACTGGGACAACTGGCCAAAAGAAGTCAGTGCTCTGGCAAAGGGATGCACAGTTCTTTATTTGACTCTTGTTTGACATTGCAGTCCCCTACCCGTGAGCAATTCTGCTGCAAGGCGCAGTAAGGACAGATCAGCATTTGGGAGGTGAGGAAAGCCTGGCAGAATGCTGAGAGTTGATCTCGGCCCTGCCTTGCAGACGAGACAGCTACAACAAAGCTGTGCAAATTATGCTACTTTTCCTGCATAGTCACTCTTTGACATTACCGGGCATCATTTTCTCAGTGAGATGCCTCTGGAATTTGATCTTTGCTTTTGAAAAGAATCAGACAATAAAGATAAATGAAAGCGTCTCACACATTTATGCAATAAGATAAATATTGTTTTCATTTACACGTAACAACATCTCATTTTTCCATTTTACCTCTCATATATCGCACTCATATTTCTCTTACTCTTTGGGAATTTAATATTGAATCAAATATTTTTCTCATATAGAAGATTTTTGCATCAGAAATGCTACTGATTTAATAATTAGGGTACTTAAAGAAAGGACAAACCTCTCTTTTCTACTTTAACCATCTAAGAACACTTGCAGAAGGTGTTCACAATTACTAAGTATTTTGTGATTTATGTTGATAAGTATTTTTTCCCTCTTATGGCTGAACACAGTGAATGGGTGAACATCTTGATTTCTGATTTAATTTGAAAATGACTCCAAGCATCCTGCAACCTACTCAGCTAAATTAATCTTTCCATATAACACGTAATTTCTCATTATTCATGAAAATCCTGAAGAGCAATATCCTATAATTCTCTACAGTAGGAGTCTCTGGACTTCTTAAATTAGAGGCAACCGTACTCAGCAATGAAGAGAATTTCCAGCACACACAACATACTAAACTTCTAGTGTTCTTTCGGAAGAAATCATTCCCCGCATGTGTCACCCCAAACTGCACCTAAAATTCAGGGGAACTTGGCCTACAACTTGTACGACCAAGCTATAATACTATAAATACATTGTGCAAAAACTTGCTACTCCGAAATGTTTTAAGATCAAGGCTCTTTACTCCTAATATCTCAAAATTCTAATTAGCTCCTTGGATAACTGAATTTTAAAGAATAAAATTTGCCTTCTGCTAGGAATGGAAACCAAATTAGAAAAGTTAAAAAAATGTGCATTCTCTAATAATTCTGTGGCATGAAAACTCTACCAGGAATATCTTTTATGCTCCTTTGTACTCACTTTTCCCAGTGTGGTAGCCCATTATGGACATGAGCAAGCATCACAGTATTTGTTGAAATATCATTAAAATGTATATTATTATTTCCATTCTAAAGGAGTAACAGTATCCCCGTAGAGCACTATGAGTGCTTTATTGTAACAATGCTGCATATTTGCAGATACACAACAAGAAAAACTATTACAAGGAGGATTAAAGTGATCATAACGTTTAGAGGTTACTCTTACAGCTATAGTTCTTCCGCAACCATTACTCTACATTGTGCTTAAATTCCTCTGAACTGCAGAGATCTTCTACAGGCAATGGATCTCCTTCTTTGGAGAAAAAAAAAGAAAGGTCCTTGTCTCTCACAAAAACCATCTCTCCTAATCAAACAAATGCTATGGGCAAGAACGAACAATAATCTCTCAGAAGTCTCTACAGCTTTCTTTCATCTCTCAAAATATAAGTCTATTTTGTCTTAACCCAGGATCAGCTGGAGTTTTTATCATAAGGCTTTTTAGGGATTTCCTTTTAATTATAAACTTAATAAGATATCTTACGTAACAAATAGACTGGAAGAGTTCTGATATATTACCCAGAATCACCATGATTTTTTTTCTTTTATGCAGGTAGATAATGCTAAAATTAAACATACTGCATAATCCCAGATAATTGGACGGTAATCTCGTTTCAGTTCTTGTTTTTAAAGAATGAAGGAATATTAGTTATGGTGTTTGGCCTATGCTCATTGAGACCCAAACGCTGAGTACACACAAAGTGCAAATCAGCTGTCTCCATTCTCTTTATCTCATTAACATAGGAAATATTATATGTATAAATCATCTCAGTCATAGTAAGAAATAAAGATAATTCTTAAACAAGAAGCAATCTTATTCTGAATTATTATTCTTCATAGTAACACGCAATTTAAAGCTGTTCCATCAGAAAATTCCCATCTTCTCTGTGTTCCAAACAATACAATTAAGATTACTGTTACGAGAACTTTTTTTGTAAAATTTAGCACTTACCCAGTAAACTTTCACAGTAATTAGTACGTTTTTTAGATTTATATTTCTTTAAAAATAAGAGTTGAAAATCCCACCCTTTTTAATGCTATTTATGTAATGTATATTCACAACAAGACTGTTAAATTAATCTTTGTGGTCTCGGATTAAACATACTGTAAATGTACAAAATATTGCACAGAGCAGAAGGAGAAAAAATGATTAAAAGATGTACAAGCAAAATATTCTTGCATTTTGCAACAATATGGAAGAGAAGAATAATGATTAGGGAAGCTTGTTTTTACCACACAGGGACGAAAAGTGCAACAGGAAACATCTTCCAGATGCCATAGAGATATGTGTTTCTATGCAATAAAAGCAAAGAAGCAAGAATAAAAGCAGAAATACTAAAGTCTGAAAGATACATTCTGCATTCATTTTCCTTTAAAGAATAGTAAAGAATTCACAAATAAAATATATACTTTATTACCCATCATGTTGTGCAAAAACATCTTTAAAGAAATTGTCCTTTTCTGTTAACCAACATCTGACAGTACTCAGCTACAGATTACAGTTTGCATGTATTGTTGGGATTATTCTGCCACAAATAGCATACTCACAGTTTTGGAACTCAAAGTGAAAGCAACATGGTAAAGAGAACGCAGAAACCTGTAAGAGTACAATAAATAAGATGACTAATATGGTGAAAATTTCCTAATGGCAGTGTTGATGGAAGTAGAGAAATGTTAAATTTTATGCAAATTTTTTGCCACAACTTCAAAATTTTACTAAAAGTATAAGCATAAAAATCTGTCCTATATAAAAAATTCATGAACCTGTCTAAAACCAATGTGTGTTATCATAGCTAATGCAGGTACAGCGGAACAGAAAGGGCAGGACCTGAAAGCAGAGCTGACACTTAAGCAAAAACCAAAACATTAAAGTCTCCATAACGTATAGTGCAGCATACCATAACCAGGTCCTTTTTCTTTTCATCACAAATCTTGACAACTTTGTGTATGGAAAAAGTCAAATGAAAAATGTTTGTAACACAGAAAGTAGAAACAAAGGTTTGGATACAGAAACACTTAACATCTTTAAACACTCATTTTTTATTTTGCAGGACATACCAGACATAATTAGAAATGGCTTAGTGAGCTGCAAAAAAAATGACAGTAGATGTATGTAAGAAGACTGAAAAAGCTATTATCTGAAACTAATTTGAGAGTTTATCGGGCATAAATTAGACTTTTATGGGTAAAGTTAAAGTTTTGTATTAAAAGCAATACATTGAAATACATAAAATTTCAAGGGCAATATAGTTAAAATTTCCTTGGCAAATAACTGATTTTATGTCTATACAGCTTCTTCGTTCACAATAGCAGTTGTTCAAATAGGAAACATACTAAAATAACAAATAACCAAAAATAACATAACACATAAAAAAGAGGAAAACAAGATCTCTGTCTTCCAAGAAATTTTATATTTGCCTTCCCCAACATTATGGATGCCGAAGTAGTGTCAGTCTCTGAGGAGGATGGACAGACTTCACAATAGATATACAGTTCTTGTAAGACAATGTTTTTGGAAAAAGTACATTAGAATAAATACAATATGTCTTTCGTTAACCCTAGAGAAGAATTTGTTAATAGTCTTTTGTACATTTTAAAAATTGAACAAATGCCACACTTGGGAAAATCTAATTGTTTTATACAATTATATAAAAGTTTATATTTTCACATGTTAAAAGCAGTGAGAAAGTAGTATTTCGCAGCTCAGGTTTATGTCCTGTGCGTCTAGAAGGTACCACTCCTACAATATCCCATGCAGAAAATATTATTTAGCAGTCAAACCCTTGTTTATGTAATTAAGGTTTTTGACTATTTAGGAAAAAAATAGAATTCAGGTTAAATCTTGAGCCTGTGAATAAAGAAGTTAAATTATTGGATAAATATTTTATTACTCACTGTGCATAGTATTAATGCACTGTGTATTGTATAATGCATCCAAATAAACATTGGACTGAATTCATTTGTACGAGTAACCTTAATTCGAGTCTTTCCCCAGTTCTCAGTCAGCAGTCTTGAAGTCTTTTTCAACGTGACTTATATGTGAGCTCTATGCATAATGACTTCTGTAATTACAATAGTTTTCCTAAAATAATTTTGAATGCTTCAGGAAGATGATTTATTTCGGGAAGTTAGGATTAGAATATTTCTGTAGGATCATTATGAAATATTTCTCTTGAAAAACTGTTCTTATTGCAGAATTTAATTCAGTTGATTAGATGCAAAAGACAATTTTAAAAGGAAAGATGAAATCAAGCATAAGTAGTATTGCGCTAAATAGGGTAAAGTTTAGATTCCAGGCAGGAATTCTTTCATTTTAAAGATTCATATCTTAATGATCATTGGAGCATCCACTATAGTCTTTCTGGTGAGGAACAGTATTTCTCTAGCTCATAATTGTTCATTTGGTAGTTAACTGGGTCCATTCTCTTCCCAGAATCCAAAGAGCTTGTAACGTCAGTGAAAAATGTTGGTACAGTGTGCAGTATGAGCACACTACAAAGGGTGGGCAAACTTCTTGGATCTAAAAAATAATAACAAGTCCTGATGGCTGAAACAACCAGAAGTCAGCACTTTCAACAAAAACAGGCATTCAATTACCTAATTCAATACCTCATTCAATGATTCAATTCAATTAGATAATTACATTGGTTTCGTATTTACTGAACATTTACACTACCCTGAAAGGTTTGTAAAGGAAGTTTATAAGTCAAATTAATTGCCAAATAAATACTGGTTTATTGTATCTGTCCCTTACAACTTCCAGATATTCCTCAAACCGGGTGTTCTGAAGTCTTCATCAGACCTATTTCTTAAAAACTATGAGAATAATATTCCATTGAAGATGTATTCCTTAACTCAAATTATATCTAATTTGCTGGTGGAGGAGGAAGAGGAAAAAGATGATGGAGGACAGATTCTTGTAAAAATTAATGTTTTTAAGAACCCAGCCATTTTGGTAGTACTTTCCTACACAAATAATGTCAAGTGATTCTGAGGGTAATTTTTTTCCCCAGTCTGGGATATTATTTCAAGTGAGAATGGAGGTTATCTTCATTCATTAAAATTCTGAGTACATTGTTCTCTTTCTAAAGTGTGGCCTTGATCATTCCCAGATTTGTCCCTAAAGGGCAGTTTCCAATTTTTTAGACAAGCCCATTTATTTTTTTTTTTTGAATTAAAATGATAATATCCTGTCCATATTCCTTTGAGAAGAAGAACTTCATCTTCACATCGGCACTATGCAATGTCTTACATGTCGTAACATAACAGCAATTTTATTATTACTCAATAACTGTGTTAATTTCAAGCACGAGGTAAGAATATCTGCTACCCAGCACTTCCTTTCATACTATTCCACTCTTAAACATACAGCCTTTCTTCTTCCTTCATATAAACTTCATTACTAGATTTTCCCACTATCACAGTCTTGCTTCTTAGTAAATAATATTGCTTCTTGTCCATGTAATAAAAACACGAGCAGCAACTTACTGGCAAACCACTTTATTTCTTACGTAAAGCCTTATTTCAGCTTTCTCTATTTAGCTGATGAAGACTTAAGAGACAGAAAACTTCTACAGATACACAGAAGTGAAATATACATATGACCCCCAGATTTATATGAACTGAAACTTGTTTAAACAAGCATATATATATATATGTAATTTGAAATGTTTATTTACAGGCAAATGCCTGGATATGTATATTTAATAAATTTAATTCTATGTTTTTTTCTTGCAGGATAGTCTGACTCTGGATTGAGTTCTAGTTCATGTAATTCTATAAAATCTTTACACTTTTTCTTTACTAACTAACAAAATGTCACAGAGATATTTGTTTTCATTGGTTTTGTATTAAATGTATAGCACTAAAGTCTATACCTGAGATTTATAGAAGAGAGTGTCTTTTCTCCTACTCAAAGAATCGATTTCCTATAGCTGTACATTTAAGGTCAAGCATAAATTCTTAATTAAAACTACTACCAACCACTTGATACTTCAATTAAAAGTTCTGTTTAGGAACATCGGATTGATTAAATAGTTTCAAACGGGATCTGATGCTTTTGAAAACAATCATATCATTATTATGGGACATAAAATTAATTGTTAACAGTTATTGTGACATTGTATAAATAAAAACAGTTTTCACAATTCAAAAATTATTTGTTGTGGGAACTTGACATTTTTTATTTGTATTGTTATCTATTTTTATATTTCAGTTACAGGAAGTCAGAAAAGTTCACTGTAAATTAGGCATTTACTATGCACGTCCTCCCCGCTCTCCAGCCCTTGGATCATCTCGATGTCCTTCTTTGGACTCCCTGTAGCAGATGCATGTCCTTCCTGCTGTGAGCAATCCAGCACTGCTCAAAGGGCTCCACGTGGCGTCTCACGAGAGCAGAGCAGCGCAGAGCAGAGCAGCGCAGAGCAGAGCAGAGCAGAGCAGAGCAGAAGGGCAGAATCTCCTCCCTTGCCATGCTGGTGCCACTCCTTTGGATGCAACACAGGATATGCCTGGTTTCTGGGATGCAAGCGTGCATTGCTGGCTCGTGACCAGCTTTTAGTCCACCAGGACCCCAAGTCCCTCTCCACAGGTCTGCTCCCAACCCCATCATTCTCCTAGCAGGTAATTGTGCTTGAGCTTGCCCCAACCTAGGAGTAGGACCTTGCATTTGGCCTTGTTGAACCTCATGAACTCACACAGCACCACTTCTGCAGCCGGTCCAAGTCCCTCTGGATGACATCTTAGCCTTCAGGCGTGTCACCTGTGCCCACACAGCTTGGTGTCATCTGCAAACTTGCTGAGGGTGCACTCGATCTCACTGTCTACATCATTAGTGGCACTATTAAAGAGCGCTGGTCCCAGTCGGGACTCCTGAGGGACACCACTTTTCACTGATCTCCACTTGGACATGGAGCCGTTGATCTCTACGGGCAAGGAAGCTGCCAATTTTCAGCTAAGAAGGATTTTTTAACATACTGAAGTTTATTTGAGCAGGAAGCATCCCTGCAGGAAACTCGTTTTCAGAGTCCTTTGTAAATCAACCAGTGAATGTCTCGTCATTTACAAACGATGGGAAGAGGAGGACAGGAGCGTCCTGTCAACATCCAGCAACAGCACCCACTGCCAGGGCTGGGATGGCCCAGCACCTCCTTCAGCAGGCAGTGCTGGGAGGGCAGAAGAGCCCTCGGGAGCTCTGTGCTCCAGGGCATGGAAGGAGGGTGCAGCTGCAGGCTGTGGGCTTTGGGCTGGAGCAGGGCCGGCCAGGCCCATCTGCAGAGATCCGGATGAGCAGGTGCAAGGGCTTGCGGACCAGTGACACGCAGGGCAGGGACTGTGACCTCTGTGATGTCATCCTTTGTGATGTGGACCTGTGTGCTAGGAGACCGATCTACTCTCTAGGGTCAAGCACACTCTGGCGTCAGTCTGCAGGAGGACCTGAAAGAGACAGGTGGTCTCTCTGCTGGGAGCTGCCTCTGGTTTTGACTTTGCATAAGGAACGCAGCAGCTGCCAGACAGCCCTTGTCAGTGCCCGGTTCCTCTTCTACCGGAGAGGACATACTGCTCTATGTCCAGGGTAGGTCAGGTCTGTCGGAGTCTGTTTCAGTGCAGTCATTGCTCGGAGGTTAACCCGCGTGTTAGGAGCTCCAGCTTTTTAGGGTCCTCTCAACTCCTCTCCTTGTGCCTCCTAGAAAGTAGAGCCTGTGCTCCTGGATTTTTCCAGACAGGGGATGTTCCGAGCCCAGGTGGTCCTGTTTTGCTTTAAGTGAGGCAGCCTTGCTCCGAGCTCCATCATCCCGTGTGTGTTTGAGTGGCCAACCTGCCAGACACACTCCAGAATTTTGCGCATTACTCTTGGCAGAACCCAGCATCAGGTGCTGAAGAAGCCATGGCGGAGAGAAGCTCTGCTGCAGGAGATGCTGACGTGAGCCAGCAATGCCAGGCAGGGCCGCCGGAGGAAGAAGCAGACTCCCAGTGCCCCATCTGCCTGAAGCAAATCAGAAATGCAGCCAACGTGGCCTATTGCCTGCATAGGTTTTGCTTTGGCTGCATCCGGCATTGGGCCAGGACGAGCGATACCTGCCCAATCTGCCGGCAGCCTTTGGAGTTCCTGTTGCGCTCGGTGCGGGCAGATGATGACTACCAGGTCTACGTGCTCGGCCTGCCCGACCGCGTGCGCAGGAGCATGGCCATGGAGAGGGCCCGCAGCCGCTCCCCGCAGCGGCGCTACAACCTGCGCAGGAGGCCCATAAGCAACCAACCCTCGCCTGGCAGCAGGCAGCCTGTTAGAAACAACCACAGACATGGGAAATCTGCAGCTCAGGTGCCTACCAACACCACCTCCCAGCAGGCTCCGGCACCTAGCGCATCTCGGGAGCCAAGATGACAGCAGCCACCAGAGGAACCAACACCACAGAGCTCCCCAAGAGAGCCAACCCCGCCACAGATCTACCCAAGGCTGTCAACCCCTCTGAGCTCTGCAAGGGGTCCAACCCCGCCACAGATCCACCCAACGTTGTCAACACCTCCGAGCTCTACAAGGGTGCCAAGCCCACAGCACACACCTCAGGAACCAACGCCACAGAGCTCCCTGAGAGATCGAACCCTGCCACAGAGCTCTCCAAGGGTGTCAGCTTTGCCGAGATCTTTGAGGGAGCCAATCCAGCGGAACGCACCTCAGGAGACAAGACCGCTGAGTTCTCCCTGACAGCACCAAGCACAAGCCAGCACTCAGCTGGTCGTACCGCTGCAACAGGTACACCCAACAGCACAGAGCTGCGTTGCTGCCACCGCATCTGCCTCTGCCCTTTCCAGTGAATACCTGGTTGCTTTCCTGGGTGTGTGTGTACAAAAAAATTCCCATTCTATAGTGTGGTCTTTAAGGTATTGTCCTTTGTCATGCGTTGTAATTTCCATCGTCTGATCTGGCAGAGCATAGATTCTGTGATATTTTTTGTGTTTTTCTGATGACTTCTATTGTATCGTACATGGTGCGTGGGATGATGGAATGAAGGAATGTGTTTGGTCGCAAGGGACCTCAAAACCCATACGATTCTAACCCCCTGCCATGGACAGGGGCCACTTCCACTCCATCAGGGTGCTCCAAGCCACATCCTTCCTGGCCTTGAATACCTCCAGGGATGGGGCAACCTCTCCTTCTCTGGGCAACCTGTGCCAGAGCCTCCCCACCCTAACAAGGAAAACATTTCTTTCTGATATCCAGTTGCTATGCCCCCTCCCTTACTTTCAAATCATTCCCGTCATCCTATCCCTGCGCTCCCTGATCAAGAGCCCCTTCCCAGATCTCCCAGAGCCCCTTTCAGAACTGGGAGGCTGCTCTAAAGGCTCCCTCGAGCCTTCTCTTCTGCAGGCTGAACAACCACAACTCTCCCAGCCTGTCCTCATAGCAGAGGTTCTCCAGCCCTTGGATCATCTCCACGTCCTTCTTTGGACTCCCTCCAGCAGATGCATGTCCTTCCTGCTGTGAGCAATCCAGAACTGCACAAAGGGCTCCACGTGGCATCTCACCAGAGCAGAGCAGAGCAGAGCAGAGCAGAGCAGAGCAGAGCAGAGGGGAAGAATCTCCTCCCTTGGCCTGCTGGTGCCACTCTTTTGGATGCAACACAGGATATGCCTGGTTTCTGGGATGCAAGCGTGCATTGCTGGCTCGTGACCAGCTTTTAGTCCACCAGGACCCCAAGTCCCTCTACACAGGCCTGCTCTCAACCCCATCGTTCTCCTAGTGGGTAATTGTGCTTTAGCTTGCCCCAACCTAGGAGTACAACCTTGCATTTGGCTTTGTTGAACCTCATGAACTCACACAGGGCCACTTCTCCCGCCTGTCCGGTTGGGCACATGAATGCACATCAGAGTCTTCAACCAGCTGCTATTTGCAATCTTGTAAATACAAACCAGTCGGACGAGAGCCATGGGGGCTCCGCCAGAAACAGCCCAGTCCACCCTGCTCGAGAGCGTCAGCTCGACCTGACTCAGCGCTGCCTGGCACAGGCAAAATCAGGCAGGGCAGTACAGGAACGCAGGCTGGGAGACTGTTGGTAAAAAGAGAAGCAGTCGCATACCCAGACACTGGGAGGGGACAGATGAGGGTCTGCAAGTCAATGTCCCTCGGTCAGTAAGGGCAAGCCAGCCTTCTTCAACAAGAGACCTTATCCATTGCAAAGACTTAGGCATCATGGGCCAAGTGCAACCTTCCTGAAGCGCTCCTTACGTGTCAGCAAGGTCACCGGTGCCAACTCATTGAGCTCTAGCTTCACCTCAGGTTGCTGCTCATCCTGCTTCTCCGGGCACAGGCGTTGGGCACTGCTCTACTTGGAGAACATGGGGCCCATGCAGTTCCAATCTCCCTGCCAGTGGCAGGGACAACCTCTCACTAGAACAGGCTGCTCAAGGCCCCATCCAACCTGGCCTTGAACACCTCCAGGAAGGGGGCAGCCACCACTTCCCTGGGCAACCCGTGCCACGGTCTCCCTACCCTCATTGTGAAGAATTGCTTCCTAATGTCTGATCAAAATCTTCCCCCTTCAAATTTAAAATCATACCCCCTCGTTGTATCAGTACAAGCCCTTGTAAAAAGCCCCTCCCCGTCATTCCTGTAGCCTCTTTGGGTACTGGAAGGCCACTATGAGGTCTCTTGGGGACTTCTCTTCTCCAGCTGAACAAGCCCAACTTTCTCAGCCTGTCCTCATAGCAGAGGTGCTCCAGCCCTCTGGGCACCTTTGTAGCCTCCTCTGGACCTGGTCCAACAGTTCCATGTCTTTCTTCGGTTGGGGATGCCAGAAATGGACACAATGCTCCAGGTGGGGTCTCAGAAGAGCGGAATAGAGGGGCAGAACCCCTCCCTCACCCTGCTGGCCACTCTGCTTTGGAAGCAGCCCAGGACGCTCTTTGGCCCTCTGGGCTGCGAGCGCATGTTGCCAGCTCATGTCGAGATTCTCCTCAGCCAGCACCCCAAGTCCTTCTCCTCAGGGCTGCTATCAAGCACATCACCCCCCATCCTGTATTGATGCCACAGGTTGCCCCAACCCAGGTGAAGGACCTTGCACTTGGCTTTGTTGAACCTCATGAGATTCACACAGCCCCACTTCTACAGCCTGTCCAGGTCCCTCTGGATGCCATCCCGTCCTTCTGGCATGACCACTGTCCCGCTCAGCTTGGCGTCATCAAGAACGTGCTTTAACTTTTGGTCAGCACTGAAGGTTGGGTTCTGGGCTTCCAGGGGACAGCAGTTTTGGGGCCAGGACAATGCTTGGAGCAGGTCAGCTTGCAAGGCAAGATGATGATCAGCAGTGGCACCAGGAGCTGTGCCATGCTGTGCTGATGCCAAGGGGACTGTGCCTGCCCGGGGCCTAGAGTGGTTTCTACCACCTCAGTGGTGTCACTGGGACTGCCCTCAGCAAGGGGTTCAGCCCTCCCCCCCCCGACCCCCGGCACTGGGCACTGCCCCGAGGGAGACCTCACTCTGCGCCTTTTGAAGTCCAGACCAGCCAAAGGAACGCCACTCCCCCAGGCACCGCTGGCTGCGTTGGTCCCAAGGTGTGGGGGTGGGATGGGAGATGGACAATAAAGAGAGAAGGAGTTTCCAGGCCCTTTCTGGCCTTCTGCTGACCCCCCCTGTGTCCAGGGAGCCATCCAGGCACCTCAGGGTCTCATCAGAAGGCACATGCCCAAGCAGGGCAAGCTTTCTGCAGGGTCCCCAGGGACTTGGTATGTGGTGGGGACATCACTGCAGGGGGTGACGATGGTGCCCACGGCTGCTCCCGTGCCCTGGTCGCAGAGGCGTCGGAAATGGGGGGCGAGCGCAGAGGCTGACGGGAGTTGTAGTTTCTCACTGCGCAGATAGCATGGCTGACTCTGTTTCTGTCTCTTCCGGGAGGCGAGCCTGGGGCTCCTGCAGGGCATCACGGGTATCGTAGTTCTCGTGCCCCATCCCGGCCGTGCTGCGGGAGGAGACCCCAGGGAGCTAAAAACTACCACAATGGCGGCGAGGAAGTCGCGGGGAGGGTGCGCAGGAGCTCCGGGTAGCCGCACCGCCCTCGTGTCAGGGCTGTGAAGCACAGGCGGAATCGGTGCTGCCGCCGGCTTCCCCGTCAGCCAGGACGCCGGGGACGCTTCAAGTCCGTAGAGGCTTGTGAGGCAGCCACAGAATAGAGGCAAGTGGGAGCAGCAGTGGTTCGGTTCCCCCCTGCTGAGCTTGGGCAGACAGCGAGCGGGACAGCGACGCCAGCCTGGGGCCTGAGGCCCGGCAGGAGCTGCTCGGGGTGGTCTTCAGGGGGCAGCTCAGCACCAACGCCGAGCCCTCCTTGCCTGGCGCCCGGCCTCCCGCCGCCCTCACCCCCGCCCGGGCCGCCACCACACGGTTGCTCTGTGCAGGGACGGGGTCGTGTTGAAAGGGCCCAGGGGCCGGGGCCACGCTGGAAGGCAGCAACAGAGTGGGGAGTGACCGGGCTGGGCGGGGGCAGCGCGGGGGCTTCCGGGAGCGGTGGGGGGGAGCAGCGCGGGGTCTCCCGGGAGCGGGTGGGGGGCAGCGTGGCCGCAGGGCATTGCGGAGGAGTGGGCGGGGTCCGGAGCACCCCGAGAGTTGGGGGGCTCCGGAGGAAACTCAGGTCACGGTGGCGCCGCCGGCTGGGTCTTGTGGCCGAGGGGCAGCAGGGCTGGGGTCTCTGGCTGCGGGGGAATCCCTGCGCGGCTCCCGCAGCCCCGAGCGGGGAAGGGTCGCCCGCGGTGAGGGGAATCGCGTGGCGCTACTCCCCATGGCGCTTGAGAAGCTGTCAAAGATGTTGGAGATAAACTCGGCGTCCCTGGGAAGAGCAACACCACTGCTGCCCCCGGTGTTGCAGGGGATCTTAAATGTCTTTATCAAGTTCCCTTTTTCCAGACTAATGCTGATAAAGGAATTGTGGGGAAGGGAGGTTTGTCCACAGCCTCAGCCAGTGGAATAACTTGAAATTTGCCCTGCTTTGAATTTAAAAGGATCTTTGTGCACACAGCCGGTGCTTAGATTTACTTTGCATGTGGGAAGTGAAAGGAGAGCTTGATTTCCAGCTCCAAACCAAAGATCCTTCCAAACATCAGACACCCTGGTTAACTTTGTTATCGTGTCTTAATGTTACTTCTGTAGCCAAGAAGTTTGAGACCCAATTGAGTGTAAAAGTTTAACACCTTCCTGTTTTTTCTATAATATTCTGTATCCCTCTTGGTGCCGTATGAAACAAGCCAGGATTGCAGGTATTGATTCTAGTAATTTCATTTCACGAAAGCAACTGCTTGTTACATTGTGTTTGTCACAATTTCCTCTTGACTGTGGCTCATTATTTATTGCATTCTGATTTAATAGATTAGTCAGTCTTGCTCTCCATAGTGTCTAAAGCTATCTGATGTTACCAGCTAACGTCTGTAGCCTTCATAAATGAAGCTTTAGAATTTTCATAACGGAATATGAACCAGTTTTTTTGTATTAGAACAAATGTTGGATTACGTGTTCTCTATGGCTATTTTCATCAGAAATTGTGTCCTGTGTTCTATGCAGGCAGGCGATCTGTAAGTGCATTAAAATACAGTTCCTGTGAGCCATAGGCAGGCGCTTGGGTTCCATTTAGGAAAAAAGGTATATGCTAAGGGTCACAGGTGTAAAGAATTACAGCTAAAAATAAAGTTAGGTAGCTTGAGATTGTGCTGAATCTTCAAAATTCATTCTGGTGTGTTTTTCAGCTATTGCAGCCTGCATCCAGTCCTTTTTAAAGTGTGCAGTCAATCAATAGTGTGTCTGAAAACTGCATTGAGGTTTTGAATGTTATTAGAATACCTTTGTTTTTTCTCCCTGGCTACTTTTGTAAGGTTTCTTCTGAGGCTTCCAATATTTAACCTTCTTTTTTTGGTAGGATTTAAAGTACATTTTCTGGCTTGATCATTATATTTACTTCTTCATGCTTTGCTTTTCTCTCCTTTTGCTACTTCTGAGGCCTGTGATGAGCTTTGTCTTTCTAGAGACTAGAGATGACTTCGCTGGTCATCTGGAATGATCAGGATAGCTTTTCTTTTCCATCTTAGCTGCTCAGTACATTTCCTGCACAGCTTGTTTGCATTCATCTTGCTTCTGTATCTTCTTTAAGGTTTGGAATTTTGAGTTTCTTCCTGAAACTCAAACTTAGATTAAGCAGAAAAAAATTGGCAGTTAAAAACCAAAACAAACGAAAAACTCCCCAACAAAATCAAGAAACTGTTTCTTTCCTAACTGGAATTCTATACTACTTGTGTGCTTTTTCAGGTCTGATGTATTCATTTGCAGAAAGTAAATGAGTCTTGTCCTTGCAGATGTTCGTACAAGGTGACAACTCCTTTCCTGGCTGGGAGAATCAGGTGGAGCTTGCTCTGGAAGTAAGTCAGTGGTGCTGAACAGGTTACTTTTCAGCAACCCAGTTTGCTTTTGCTCCCGCAGGGAATTGGGTGTTCCGTGGCACTTGTTCTTCATCACATTGTGCGGGATAAAAAAGTATTTATTGAGGTCTGAGTACTATTTTTTGTTGGGAAGAATCTGAATTAATCTTGATCCTTAAGAAGAAGCTAAAAAGCTGGGTGTCACTTTGAAGGCTTAAGTGGCCTGAAGTTGAGTTCTAGTAACCCTTTAATTCTTAGCACTTTCTCTTGGTGAGGTTTTGTGCTGTGGATAGCAGTTGTTGGATTGGCAAACTCAGCTAAATTAAGGCAAGGTGTGATAGTCAATAAAATGACAGTAGATTGTGTTAGGACCTCTCAACAGAGCTGCCCCTTGCAGTTCCACTCTTCTGGAGCACCTGTGACTTATTTCTGTACTAGAAGACAGAACAGGACTGAAGTAGAGCTTGCTGTGAAAACCAGGAACTTCATTTCCACAGCAGTCATACCCAATGCAGGCATGGGTGGGCTGTCTGAGGAGCGCAAGCAGGACCAAGCAGGACTTGGAGCCTGAGGCTGCCTTTGGAGCAGCAGACATTGCCCCAGCAGGACACAGTAGTGGGACCCTGCAGCCTGCCCCGCATCCTCTTCCCGCAGCTGCTCAGGTGTTTCCAGCTTTCAGGACTTGCAGGAGCTGCTGCACCCGAGAGAGAAAGCCCACCAGCTTCTGCAGGGGACAATGGCAGGAGCTGAACCTGCTCGGCTGTGATGGTCCTGGCTGGGGTGTCTGTGCTGGGGCAGGGACTCTGCTGCCTGCCAGGGTCAGCGCTCAGCCTGCCTAGGGAGCTCCCCTTGGCGCTGTGGGGAGAAGCTGTGGGTGTAGAGCTGAGATGTGAGAGTGTGCAGGGTGAGGGCACCGAGCAGGGTGCTCATGGTGTAGATTCAGGTGTCATGGTGAAGGGAGCAAAGACAACAGAGCAAAAGAGAGGGACCTGGTGTGTGCCACATTCCCTCCACATCCTGGAGAACCGGTCCCAGGAAAATCGTGCAAGATGTGTCCCACATACTGGACATTTCCATGTCTGGATGTACCTCCAAGCTGTGAGGACGGACTTTTACTGCATGGTCACCTCTGTCCTCACTTTTGCTCAGTGTGCCCAACTCCACCACCATAATTAATAAAAAGAGAACCAGTTTCCTACTGACATTTGCTGCACACCAGTCCCACAGTTCTTGCCACTGCTGCTCTCTCAGCCAAGCCCTTTCTCAGACAGCTCCAAACAGATCAGGAGCTCATGGCCCTGTCCCAACAAATACTGAGAAAGTCCATTGATTGGGATCTCTGAGCTGCCCTGGGTCCTTGCTCAGTGCTTTGCCCTGAAAGGTCTTTCACAAGCCCAGCTCTCTCAGCCTCTCCTTGTCCGTAATGTTCTTCAGGACCCAACCATCTTTCTGGCCAATACAGGACTCGCTCCAGGCTGTGCAGGGTCTTCTTTGTGCGGGGGAGCCCCGTATTGGACACAACAGCCCCGATGTGTCCTGTGGTGTGTTAATCTTGGCCAGCAGCCAGACACCCCCCCAGCTGCTCCCATATTGCCCTGACTCATAGAATCACAGAATCATAGAGTGGTTTGCGTTGGAACAGGTCTTAAGGATCAACCATTTCCACCCTCACTGCCACGGGCAGGGACATCTCCCACCACCCACCAGACCTGATTTAAACATTCCGAAAAGTGCGTGTAGAATAAGTTGAATTAAGCTATGTGTGTCACTAATTAAAATCATTGCAACTTGAGTGGACCTTAAAGGCAAAAATCTGTTCCTTTTAAAAGAAACACATAAAAATACTCTAGGAATACTTAAAATTGTTATAGCCTTCAGGATTCTGGCCTAAAAGTGCCAGAGAGTGGCTGCACTCCTTATAGGAAAGTTTATTTGCAGTTTATTTTTATTTTCATGTAGTTCTTACGTGAATGCCTGGAAGTGACACTGCTAATGAAGATCTGCTAATATATCCTATATAAACACTAAGATTCCTCTCATTCGTCTAATTTTTTTTCAAGTCAGTTTTAATAACTGAAAAAATGACTGCTGAGGAAAATGTAATTCTCTTTCCACAGAACAGACAATGTTATGGATTGCATTTTTGTCAGCTCTTATGTAGTTAGGAACTAGCCCAAAGTCATGTGTATTTTGTGTGTGCAAAGATCCGTAACACTTCACCAGACTGTAAAACTAAACAGAAAACAGCTTGTATCCCTTTTGATTTTTTTCAGTCTTGATGTTCCCAGGACTGTTGTTTGCTCTCTCTTGTTAGAATATTGGCAGGAACCCGAACCAAGCCTAGAATGTAAAAAGCACACGGGAAATCTCCATAACTCATGCACTCACATCTTTGAATTTGCAAAGAATACAACCAACACCTACCCTGGTGCTGGGTTCAGCCTGTAAAAAAGACCTAACATGACAGTAATGAAAAACGACCGAGGGAAGAAACCCAAACTGCTGTGTGGTCTGCTTGTAGGAGTAAGCAATATTTTGCCATGCTGTTGCAAGGCAATTTTGTTAACATACTGATGGTACTGCTGTAACTGATAGATATTAAAAACAAGCAGTTACCACACATTGTATGGTATACATACAAATGCATGTTTTAATGGACTACTACTTTGTAGAGAGAATTATTAAACCACCCTAGGATAAGGATGTATGTGTGACTAGGCTGCTTTAATAGGACTTCATGTCACTGGGAAGACAGATCTCAAAGGGTGTTGAAGAAAATCAGAAGCTGTAGCAGAGTTTTCCAAAAGATCCAACACAAAACGAGGAGAGCAGAGGCTTTAAGGTGGAGGCACAGTTTAACACTTGAAGCCCCAACTGAATAAGTACAAATCACAGATGATAAATTTCTGATCACTAGAAAACCGCAGCCTTGAGAGCAGGGACAAACCAGTCATAGAGCACAAGTAGAACATGTACAGAGTTTTGAAATTCCTTCTGCAGTTCCTGGGGATTATCAGGGTAGACGGAAATTTTTTGACTGTACGCGTGACTCCAAGGAAATTAATCATTAATGAGCCTTACTTCAGAATAGGGTATGAAGGACTGATCACTTTGATGATCTGTAATACTACAAATTATGTATTTATTAGCATGGAAAGGAAATGTGACTCTGCTTGTGTGTGGTACTCCACCCTTGAAGTTGGCAAGCTATGTGGAGCATACCTCTGTTTCCCTGTCATGCTTCAAAAACGGATGTTACAAAAACCTTAAACGTTTAAGGGAAAGAAAAAAATTATTCTTCTGACCTTTTGAAAGTAGTTTACAGAATGGCGATCAAATCTTTTTAGAATTATATATCAGCAAAGGGACTTCAGCAGATACAAAACCCAGTGCAAATATATTCATAAACTCTTTTGGCTTTGCTGCCCAAACATGTTTAACCATGACTAAGAGGAATTTTCTAGCTATCCTTTCATTTAGAGAGTTGACCGTGTACAGAAATTCTTAAGGATTGACATATATTTTTAAAGATAATACGTAGATGAAACCTTTTTATCTATGAAGACTAGGAAACTCTGGCTAAAAGTTTTAATGTTTTTGCAAATTCTTCATAACAGCACAGAGTTAAGAACACCTATGCTCAAAATATGTGCTCTTACTTTAACCCAATGGACTGTTTTAAATATAGATGAAGAAGTAAAAATCAGTCTACATCTACTTGAATAAGATCCATCACCAAGCCTTCTGTACAGCTCATGTTACTGCCTCACACATTACGCTATTTCAAGGAAAACACATCTATTTCGGAACCTTCTCCTGATCTTACAAAAACTAGTCTGGGTCTCTGCATTCACTTCAGTAAGAATCTGTTATAATGTTGTGAACAGGAATTCCTGAAAGGCTTTACCTGAATAGTATTTTTCAGTGTTTCTGACACAGTGATTTTCTTTCAAAGCGTGCTATCCTTACATTTTTCATTCCTAAATAATAATGTCACACTGTACTTTTGCCCTTACCTTGGAGGTACTTGGAGGTACCTTAAAGCAGAGGGGAAGGAGTGAAAGCCAAATGCTCTTCCTGTGCAATAACAGATGAAGAGGCCCAACTCAGCAGAGCCTGCCATACACAGATTTCTGCATCCAAACAGCTTCAGAATCATGAAGACTTACCTTTTTGTTTCTGTTCTCTGCCTTTAACTTCTGTCTCTGGTTTTACAGAACCACAAGGAGATTGATGAAGCACTTGGAGCAGTGGAATCCTAGCCCTGGAGATTTTCAGTGTTCGGTTTGTTACAACCTGACTCTTCCTCAAGTAGGAGGTTGGATCCGACAATCTTCAGCAGTTCACTAGTGGTGGGACAGACGAGGAGAAGTTAGGTAAAGACTCTGCAGTTATCATATCTGTTCACTCACACAAGGAGGAATTAATTAAATTGTGATAAAATACATTATGGGAAAATTCGCAATATACTAAAACCAAGTATGAAATATCTAGAAAACCTGAAGAGGCCCAAGTTTGTCTTGTGGTACTGCCATGCAATCACACAGTAAGTATACTCAGACATCAGTGGTTTTACACCAAATTTGGACTTTTTTCCCCTCAAAATGGAAAAAAAAATGTGATTTTTTTCAGTTCTATCAGAATTTACTAATTATTTGCCTTGATTTACTTGACCATCTGCAATTAAGGAGAGACATGGACATTGATCTTTCAATGAAGTTTAAAGCTGGTTGAAAAACACTGAATTTCTGAACCTACATTTAAAAAGAACGGTTGAAATTCTTTTTTTTTCTTCTCAAGTTAAATACTCCCGGGTGACCATAGATGATCTCCTGTGGCATTTTCATTTTGATATTTGCTCATGAATTTCCTTTTCCCGACCTTTAAAAACACTCTTCATTCTATTTCAGTGGTATAAAATGCCTGATGTGAAACTTTCAGTAACGCACATTAGCTTGCTTTGGACATCTGCCTGTTTACATATGATCTTTAAATCCACAACATATTACTGCAGGCTCCCTTGTATTACAGGCGTCTCATAGTTAATCTGTATGTTCTTTAAATGCAAAGCATGTTATATTTAGTGTTCAAACTGCAGCATTAGTAAACTGAGCCCTCATTTACCTGTGCATGTGGGTGAATTTGTTGTCTCACAAAGGCAAAGGATTCAAACAGATGGTTCAGCTTTAATGATATTTCTAATCATCTCACTTATGCCCCAAGGATATTTTCTTACACTTTATTCTCCTGTCATGATTTCTACTCATTAGAGCAAAGCGTTATTTTAAATCTGCCTTTTATATTTGAACTTACCTCAGCATCAGCTTTTAAGCAACTTAATTTTTTTTATAAACACGCACTTTCCTTGTACTCTCAAAGTATAGGCACTGCCTTCAAAGGCATAGGCAGTGTATATAAAAACAATCACACCATTCAGTGGTCACTTGTGATCTTCAGTGGTGACATTAGTGGTGGTTATTATATGCTTTATTAACAGTTAAAACATCTTAAATCCAAGTTTTCTTTCTCCTGCTTATTCTTTCTCCCTGAAACCTGAAACCTTATAATGCTGTCTATTAAACAACTGAAAATTAAGATTTTATAAAACATAAATAAAAATATCAGGATCTTTGCAGCAAGTAAGTATGGTTTCAATTGTTTGGCCTTCCATATCACACAAGTCAGATTCTTGAAAAATCACTTGCTCTCTTGTGTATGTGTAACTCCTTCTGTAAGTGGGAAAAGAAACCATGTGCAAGGTAAATAATTTGCCTTGGTCTGCATACTAATGAACAGAAAAAAACAGACAACTATGTCTTAGAAAAGAGGAAATATAAGGTCACAGCAGAATTTACTTTCTTTATAGAGACATAAGCAGAAAAAAAAATCTAAAAGGACTTTCCAGAATACTCTGTTGCATAGGGAAATATCACAGCAATACCTGCTTCAGCAAGTTCACTTCCAAAATCTGTTCAAAGTTGCACTGCAAATTATGGGTCTAATCCTTGGCCGTAGTCACATGTAAGTCAAACTATAATTAAAATCTTTTTTTCCCATATTTTATATGGATATGAATTCAGAATAAGCAAAAAGCCAAGGGTTCTCATTAAAAACTTTGTTTAAATCTTAATTAAAAAAAATAAACAAAACTCCTGCAGAAATGACTGCCAAAATAAATTAGGAAAGCAAATATTGACAGTTTCATTATCTGAAATAATTACCGGTTGATATAGATTATCCAGAACTAATCCCAAAAAAATGAAAAAAAATCCTACTAAATTGCAATCTGAAAGTAATCATCCATAGCCATATGTATGTGCGTTCTATTAACGTCTGACAGATCAACATTGTTAGAACTAATGAGCAGAGACTATGCTTTCTAAATAACATTTTCAGTCATTGTGTTTGAAAGTCAAGTGTTTGTGCCCCATCAATAAACACAACAATGGCATGGGACAAAATTATAACTGATTAATTCATCTGAAATACAAAACCCACTAGATTTGACGAGTTCTAGAAAACTATTCTTGTTGTGTACATGGACATTTTAAAAATAGCATTATGTTGAGAACAAAAATTACTTATAAATACTCTGTGAAATAAATAAAAAGTCCTTTAAAAATGAGTTATTTACTCCTGGGTTTTTCATTCACAGAGTAGCCTAAGCAGGTGTAAAATTTTCATCTGGCAACCACTGTTCTTGCCCACACGGATGGCTTTCATATTACAGTTGTAACTTTTGTTAGAAGATGCTTAAAAAAATTATTGGAACTAAGAGAGAAATTTTCTTTCCATCTGGTTTTTGGTTGTTCTTTTTGCAAGAAGAATTCTCATTTTTCTTACCTTTTCGCTTAAATCTTAATAATGTGTTTGTAAAATGGAGATTTTTGCTGTGGTTTAAAAGACAATATTTACCACTTCAATATTTCATGCTTTTGTTGTCATAATTTGTCAAGACATGCAGATTTATGTTAAATACAACCAAACATTTTCGTTGGTAACAGACTATGTTCCAACCAAACACACTTAACTGGCATCTACAGAGAATTTAATTTTATTTAGTAAAGATTAGACTGCAATCTGTCTAAATCTCAATCTTGGGTCTCACACAAATATATTACCTCAGAAAACTGGCAAATCCAGCATTCTGATTTTCCTTTTTTATTACAGGGGAAAACAGAAGAGTCTGCTTTGTAAGAGCCCTTGGAAAAGATTCATATTATGAAATCTGTCTACTCGTGACACAGAAATACGTGCTCACTCATCGAGCTGTGCACGTGCCCACATCAGTCCTGTTTTGTATAAACATAAACTCCCATGCTTCGATAGTCATTTTATAAATTTCCTGTTTCGTACTGGCTATGAAACCTTCATTTACAAAGATGATTTGTTTTAATTAAAAATATAAGGGAACCTGTGTCTCTGGAGTGTCTGTTGGAATGACAACCTTTTGTTTAAAACCATTATTTGCCATAAATTATTCCTGAGAAGCTTTGAAAGGCTAGACTGGGACAACTGGCCAAAAGAAGTCAGTGCTCTGGCAAAGGGATGCACAGTTCTTTATTTGACTCTTGTTTGACATTGCAGTCCCCTACCCGTGAGCAATTCTGCTGCAAGGCGCAGTAAGGACAGATCAGCATTTGGGAGGTGAGGAAAGCCTGGCAGAATGCTGAGAGTTGATCTCGGCCCTGCCTTGCAGACGAGACAGCTACAACAAAGCTGTGCAAATTATGCTACTTTTCCTGCATAGTCACTCTTTGACATTACCGGGCATCATTTTCTCAGTGAGATGCCTCTGGAATTTGATCTTTGCTTTTGAAAAGAATCAGACAATAAAGATAAATGAAAGCGTCTCACACATTTATGCAATAAGATAAATATTGTTTTCATTTACACGTAACAACATCTCATTTTTCCATTTTACCTCTCATATATCGCACTCATATTTCTCTTACTCTTTGGGAATTTAATATTGAATCAAATATTTTTCTCATATAGAAGATTTTTGCATCAGAAATGCTACTGATTTAATAATTAGGGTACTTAAAGAAAGGACAAACCTCTCTTTTCTACTTTAACCATCTAAGAACACTTGCAGAAGGTGTTCACAATTACTAAGTATTTTGTGATTTATGTTGATAAGTATTTTTTCCCTCTTATGGCTGAACACAGTGAATGGGTGAACATCTTGATTTCTGATTTAATTTGAAAATGACTCCAAGCATCCTGCAACCTACTCAGCTAAATTAATCTTTCCATATAACACGTAATTTCTCATTATTCATGAAAATCCTGAAGAGCAATATCCTATAATTCTCTACAGTAGGAGTCTCTGGACTTCTTAAATTAGAGGCAACCGTACTCAGCAATGAAGAGAATTTCCAGCACACACAACATACTAAACTTCTAGTGTTCTTTCGGAAGAAATCATTCCCCGCATGTGTCACCCCAAACTGCACCTAAAATTCAGGGGAACTTGGCCTACAACTTGTACGACCAAGCTATAATACTATAAATACATTGTGCAAAAACTTGCTACTCCGAAATGTTTTAAGATCAAGGCTCTTTACTCCTAATATCTCAAAATTCTAATTAGCTCCTTGGATAACTGAATTTTAAAGAATAAAATTTGCCTTCTGCTAGGAATGGAAACCAAATTAGAAAAGTTAAAAAAATGTGCATTCTCTAATAATTCTGTGGCATGAAAACTCTACCAGGAATATCTTTTATGCTCCTTTGTACTCACTTTTCCCAGTGTGGTAGTCCATTATGGACATGAGCAAGCATCACAGTATTTGTTGAAATATCATTAAAATGTATATTATTATTTCCATTCTAAAGGAGTAACAGTATCCCCGTAGAGCACTATGAGTGCTTTATTGTAACAATGCTGCATATTTGCAGATACACAACAAGAAAAACTATTACAAGGAGGATTAAAGTGATCATAACGTTTAGAGGTTACTCTTACAGCTATAGTTCTTCCGCAACCATTACTCTACATTGTGCTTAAATTCCTCTGAACTGCAGAGATCTTCTACAGGCAATGGATCTCCTTCTTTGGAGAAAAAAAAAGAAAGGTCCTTGTCTCTCACAAAAACCATCTCTCCTAATCAAACAAATGCTATGGGCAAGAACGAACAATAATCTCTCAGAAGTCTCTACAGCTTTCTTTCATCTCTCAAAATATAAGTCTATTTTGTCTTAACCCAGGATCAGCTGGAGTTTTTATCATAAGGCTTTTTAGGGATTTCCTTTTAATTATAAACTTAATAAGATATCTTACGTAACAAATAGACTGGAAGAGTTCTGATATATTACCCAGAATCACCATGATTTTTTTTCTTTTATGCAGGTAGATAATGCTAAAATTAAACATACTGCATAATCCCAGATAATTGGACGGTAATCTCGTTTCAGTTCTTGTTTTTAAAGAATGAAGGAATATTAGTTATGGTGTTTGGCCTATGCTCATTGAGACCCAAACGCTGAGTACACACAAAGTGCAAATCAGCTGTCTCCATTCTCTTTATCTCATTAACATAGGAAATATTATATGTATAAATCATCTCAGTCATAGTAAGAAATAAAGATAATTCTTAAACAAGAAGCAATCTTATTCTGAATTATTATTCTTCATAGTAACACGCAATTTAAAGCTGTTCCATCAGAAAATTCCCATCTTCTCTGTGTTCCAAACAATACAATTAAGATTACTGTTACGAGAACTTTTTTTGTAAAATTTAGCACTTACCCAGTAAACTTTCACAGTAATTAGTACGTTTTTTAGATTTATATTTCTTTAAAAATAAGAGTTGAAAATCCCACCCTTTTTAATGCTATTTATGTAATGTATATTCACAACAAGACTGTTAAATTAATCTTTGTGGTCTCGGATTAAACATACTGTAAATGTACAAAATATTGCACAGAGCAGAAGGAGAAAAAATGATTAAAAGATGTACAAGCAAAATATTCTTGCATTTTGCAACAATATGGAAGAGAAGAATAATGATTAGGGAAGCTTGTTTTTACCACACAGGGACGAAAAGTGCAACAGGAAACATCTTCCAGATGCCATAGAGATATGTGTTTCTATGCAATAAAAGCAAAGAAGCAAGAATAAAAGCAGAAATACTAAAGTCTGAAAGATACATTCTGCATTCATTTTCCTTTAAAGAATAGTAAAGAATTCACAAATAAAATATATACTTTATTACCCATCATGTTGTGCAAAAACATCTTTAAAGAAATTGTCCTTTTCTGTTAACCAACATCTGACAGTACTCAGCTACAGATTACAGTTTGCATGTATTGTTGGGATTATTCTGCCACAAATAGCATACTCACAGTTTTGGAACTCAAAGTGAAAGCAACATGGTAAAGAGAACGCAGAAACCTGTAAGAGTACAATAAATAAGATGACTAATATGGTGAAAATTTCCTAATGGCAGTGTTGATGGAAGTAGAGAAATGTTAAATTTTATGCAAATTTTTTGCCACAACTTCAAAATTTTACTAAAAGTATAAGCATAAAAATCTGTCCTATATAAAAAATTCATGAACCTGTCTAAAACCAATGTGTGTTATCATAGCTAATGCAGGTACAGCGGAACAGAAAGGGCAGGACCTGAAAGCAGAGCTGACACTTAAGCAAAAACCAAAACATTAAAGTCTCCATAACGTATAGTGCAGCATACCATAACCAGGTCCTTTTTCTTTTCATCACAAATCTTGACAACTTTGTGTATGGAAAAAGTCAAATGAAAAATGTTTGTAACACAGAAAGTAGAAACAAAGGTTTGGATACAGAAACACTTAACATCTTTAAACACTCATTTTTTATTTTGCAGGACATACCAGACATAATTAGAAATGGCTTAGTGAGCTGCAAAAAACCTGACAGTAGATGTATGTAAGAAGACTGAAAAAGCTATTATCTGAAACTAATTTGAGAGTTTATCGGGCATAAATTAGACTTTTATGGGTAAAGTTAAAGTTTTGTATTAAAAGCAATACATTGAAATACATAAAATTTCAAGGGCAATATAGTTAAAATTTCCTTGGCAAATAACTGATTTTATGTCTATACAGCTTCTTCGTTCACAATAGCAGTTGTTCAAATAGGAAACATACTAAAATAACAAATAACCAAAAATAACATAACACATAAAAAAGAGGAAAACAAGATCTCTGTCTTCCAAGAAATTTTATATTTGCCTTCCCCAACATTATGGATGCCGAAGTAGTGTCAGTCTCTGAGGAGGATGGACAGACTTCACAATAGATATACAGTTCTTGTAAGACAATGTTTTTGGAAAAAGTACATCAGAATAAATGCAATATGTCTTTCGTTAACCCTAGAGAAGAATTTGTTAATAGTCTTTTGTACATTTTAAAAATTGAACAAATGCCACACTTGGGAAAATCTAATTGTTTTATACAATTATATAAAAGTTTATATTTTCACATGTTAAAAGCAGTGAGAAAGTAGTATTTCGCATCTCAGGTTTATGTCCTGTGCGTCTAGAATTTACCAATCCTACAATATCCCATGCAGAAATTATTATTTAGCAGTCAAACCCTTGTTTATGTAATTAAGGTTTTTGACTATTTAGGAAAAAAATAGAATTCAGGTTAAATCTTGAGCCTGTGAATAAAGAAGTTAAATTATTGGATAAATATTTTATTACTCACTGTGCATAGTATTAATGCACTGTGTATTGTATAATGCATCCAAATAAACATTGGACTGAATTCATTTGTACGAGTAACCTTAATTCGAGTTTTTCCCCAGTTCTCAGTCAGCAGTCTTGAAGTCTTTTTCAACGTGACTTATATGTGAGCTCTATGCATAATGACTTCTGTAATTCCTAAATTAATTTTGAATGCTTCAGAAAGATGATTTATTTCGGGAAGTTAGGATTAGAATATTTCTGTAGGATCATTATGAAATATTTCTCTTGAAAAACTGTTCTTATTGCAGAATTTAATTCAGTTAATTAGATGCAAAAGACAATTTTAAAAGGAAAGATGAAATCAAGCATAAGTAGTATTGCGCTAAATAGGGTAAAATTTAGATTCCAGGCAGGAATTCTTTCATTTTAAAGATTCATATCTTAATGATCATTGGAGCATCCATTATAGTCTTTCTGGTGAGGAACAGTATTTCTCTAGCTCATAATTGTTCATTTGGTAGTTAACTGGGTCCATTCTCTTCCCAGAATCCAAAGAGCTTGTAATGTCAGTGAAAAATGTTGGTACAGTGTGCAGTATGAGCACACTACAAAGGGTGGGCAAACTTCTTGGATCTAAAAAATAATAACAAGTCCTGATGGCTGAAACAACCAGAAGTCAGCACTTTCAACAAAAACAGGCATTCAATTACCTAATTCAATACCTCATTCAATGATTCAATTCAATTAGATAATTACATTGGTTTCGTATTTACTGAACATTTACACTACCCTGAAAGGTTTGTAAAGGAAGTTTATAAGTCAAATTAATTGCCAAATAAATACTGGTTTATTGTATCTGTCCCTTACAACTTCCAGATATTCCTCAAACCGGGTGTTCTGAAGTCTTCATCAGACCTATTTTTTAAAAACTATGAGAATAATATTCCATTGAAGATGTATTCCTTAACTCAAATTATATCTAATTTGCTGGTGGAGGAGGAAGAGGAAAAAGATGATGGAGGACAGATTCTTGTAAAAATTAATGTTTTTAAGAACCCAGCCATTTTGGTAGTACTTTCCTACACAAATAATGTCAAGTGATTCTGAGGGTATTTTTTTTCCCCGGTCTGGGATATTATTTCAAGTGAGAATGGAGATTATCTTCATTCATTAAAATTCTGAGTACATTGTTCTCTTTCTAAAGTGTGGCCTTGATCATTCCCAGATTTGTCCCTAAAGGGCAGTTTCCAATTTTTTAGACAAGCCCATTTCTTTTTTTTTTTTTGAATTAAAATGATAATATCCTGTCCATATTCCTTTGAGAAGAAGAACTTCATCTTCACATCGGCACTATGCAATGTCTTACATGTCGTAACATAACAGCAATTTTCTTATTACTCAATAACTGTGTTAATTTCAAGCACGAGGTAAGAATATCTGCTACCCAGCACTTCCTTTCATACTATTCCACTCTTAAACATACAGCCTTTCTTCTTCCTTCATATAAACTTCATTACTAGATCTTTCCCACTATCACAGTCTTGCTTGTTAGTAAATAATATTGCTTCTTGTCCATGTAATAACAACACGAGCAGCAACTTACTGGTAAACCACTTTATTTCTATGTTAGCCTCAGCTTACATAAAGCAGAGCTCTACAGTTGCAAAATCCACACTTGGCTATGTCTTAACGATTAGTTTTTGCAGGCCATAGATTATTCAATTCATCTCATTTTTCAGACTAAGTGAATATGTATATATATATTTCAGGACCTGATCAAGCGATAAAACTGTGCATTTAATATACAATAAGTACAAGGAAAGAATTTATTTAGCTTACATCTTTATGACTGAATTTCTGTATCATCGAACACAGTTAATGCCTTATTTTGAATTTAAGGTTTATGCTACGTTGAGTAGGGCTTAGTAAATCTGACACCTGGTTTCTAGGAACTACAGTGATAGATACATTAGAAATACCAAAATAGCTATATTAGACAGACAGAATTAGCACTGTATGTGCTAAGGTTGATTGATTACTTGATGAGTGTTATATTCCCCTTACTGTTCTCTAAAGCCCAGCTTTATTAACTCCAAACAATTTTCTCCAACTCTTCAATTTATGGAACAAATTGGGCCTTATTTCAGCTTTCTCTATTTAGTTGATGAAGACTTAAGAGACAGAAAACTTCTACAGATACACAGAAGTGAAATATATATATGACCCCCAGATTTTTATGAACTGAAACTTGTTTAAACATGCATATATATATATATATGTAATTTGAAATGTTTATTTACAGGCAAATGCCTGGATATGTATATTTAATAAATTTAATTCTATGTTTTTTTCTTGCAGGATAGTCTGACCCTCGATTGAGTTCTAGTTAATGTAATTCTACAAAATCTTTACACTTTATCTTTACTAACTAACAAAATGTCACAGAGATATTTGTTTTCATTGGTTTTGTATTAAATGTATAGCACTAAAGTCTATACCTGAGATTTATAGAGGAGAGTGCCTTTTCTCCTACTCAAACAATCGATTTTCTATAGCAATTTAAAGGAGACACAGCATCTATAGAACAGGTAATGAATAACATCTTCATAGCCTGAGAAGCACTCTAAATAAACATTTGCAAGAATTGATCTCATCTTTGTTTTGCCCTCTGTCTTGGGAGAAGTTTTGTGTAGATCATTATTAACATAAATCAAATTTTCTTAACAATAACTTTGTTCTCTCTCTGCATAAAGATAAAAATGTATATTAACATTAATTTGGTAATAGCTATACTTTTAAAGTCAAGCATAAATTCATACTTTAAACTACTACCAACCACTTGATACTTCAATTAAAAGTTCTGTTTAGGAACATCGGATTGATTAAATAGTTTCAAACGGGATCTGATGCTTTTGAAAACAATCATATCATTATTACGGGAAATAAAATTAATTGTTAAGAGTTATTGTGACATTGTATAAATAAAAAGTTTTCACAATTCAAAAATTATTTGTTGTGGGAACTTGACATTTTTTATTTGTATTGTTATTTATTTATATATCTCAGTTACAAGAAGTCATAAAAGTTCATTGTAAATTAGGCATTTACTATGCAAGTCCTCCTCGTTTTCCAGCCCTTGCATCATCTCCACGTCCTTCTTTGGACTCCCTCCAGCAGATGCATGTCCTTCCTGCTGTGAGCAATCCAGAACTGCACAAAGGGCTCCACGTGGCGTCTCACCAGAGCAGCACCACTTCTGCAGGCGGTCCAAGTCCCTCTGGATGACACCTTAGCCTTCAGGCGTGTCACCTGTGCCCACACAGCTTGGTGTCATCTGCAAACTTGCTGAGGGTGCACTCGATCTCACTGTCTACATCATTAGTGGCACTATTAAAGAGCGCTGGTCCCAGTCGGGACTCCTGAGGGACACCACTTTTCACTGATCTCCACTTGGACATGGAGCCGTTCACCTCTACGGGCAAGGAAGCTGCCAATTTTCAGCTAAAAAGGATTTTTTAAAATACTGAAGTTTATTTGAGCAGGAAGCATCCCTGCAGGAAACTCGTTTTCAGAGTCCTTTGTAAATCAACCAGTGAATGTCTCATCATTTACAAACGATAGGAGGAGGAGGACAGGAGCATCCTGTCAACATCCAGCAACAGCACCCACTGCCAGGGCTGGGATGGCCCAGCACCTCCTTCAGCAGGCAGTGCTGGGAGGGCAGAAGAGCCCTCGGGAGCTCTGTGTTCGACGGCATGGAAGGAGGGTGCAGCTGCAGGCTGCGGGCTTTGGGCTGCAGCAGGGCAGGCCAGGCCCGTCTGCAGAGATCCGGAGGAGCGGGTGCAATGGCTTGCGGACCAGTGACACGCAGGGCAGGGACTGTGACCTCTGTGATGTCATCCTCTGTGATGGGAACCTGTTTCCTAGGAGACCGCTCTACTCTCTAGGGTCAAGCACACTCTGGCCTCAGTCTGCAGGAGGACCTGGTGGAGAGAGGTGGTCTCTCTGCTGGGAGCTGCCTCTGTTTTTGACTTGGCATAAGGAACGCAGCAGCTGCCAGACAGCCCTTGTCAGTGCCCGGTTCCTCTTCTAACGGAGAGGACATACTGCTCTATGTCCAGGGTAAGTCAGGTCTGTCGGAGTCTGTTTCAGTGCAGTCATTGCTCGGAGGTTAACCCGCGTGTTAGGAGCTCCAGCTTTTTAGGGTCCTCTCAACTCCTCTCCTTGTGCCTCCTAGAAGGTAGAGCCTGTGCTTTTGGATTTTTCCAGACGGGGGATGTTCCGAGCCCAGGTGGTCCTGTTTTGCTTTAAGTGAGGCAGCCTTGCTCCGAGCTCCATCACCCCGTTGGTGTTTGAGTGGCCAACCTGCCAGACACGTTCCAGCATTTTGCGCATTTCTCTAGGCAGGACCCAGCATCAGGTGCTGAAGAAGCCATGACGGAGAGAAATTCTGCTGCAGGAGATGCTGACGTGAGCCAGCAATCCCAGGCAGGGCCGCCGGAGGAAGAAGCAGACTCCCAGTGCCCCATCTGCCTGAACCAAATCAGAAATGCAGCCTTCGTGGCCTATTGCCTGCATAGGTTTTGCTTCGGCTGCATCCGACATTGGGCCAGGACGAGCGATACCTGCCCAATCTGCCGGCAGCCTTTGGAGTTCCTGTTGCGCTCGGTGCGGGCAGATGATGACTACCAGGTCTACGTGCTCGGCTTGCCCGACCGCGTGCGCAGGAGAATGGCCATGGAGAGGGCCCGCAGCCGCTCCCCGCAGCGGCGCTACAACCTGCGCACGAGGCCCATCAGCAACCAACCCTCGCCTGGCAGAAGGCAGCCTGTGAGGAGCAACCGCAGACAGAGGCAGGCTGCAGCTCAGGTGCCTACCAACAACACCTCCCAGCAGGCTCCGGCACCTAGCGCATCCCAGGAGCCAAGTAGACAGCAGCCAACGGAGGAACCAACGCCACAGAGCTCCCCAAGAGAGCCAACCCTGCCACAGATCTACCCAAGGTTGCCAACCCCTCCGACCTCTGCACGGGAGCCAACCCCGCCACAGATCTACCCAAGGTTGTCAACCCCTCCGACCTCTGCAAGGGAGCCAACCCCACCACAGAACGACCTAAGGCTGTCAACCCCTCCGAGCTCTGCAAGGGAGCCAACCTCGCCACAGAACTACCCAAGGCTGTCAACCCCTCCGAGCTCTGAAAGGGAGCCAACCCCGCCACAAATCTACCCAAGGTTGTCAACCCCTCCGAGCTCTGCAAGGCAGCCAACCCCACCACAGAGCTATCCAAGGCTGTCAACGCCTCCGAGCTCTGCAAGAGAGCCAACCCCACCAGAGAACTACCCAAGGCTGTCAACCCCTCTGAGCTCTGCAAGGGAGCCAACCCCACCACACATCGACCCAACGTTGTCAACCCCTCTGAGCTCTGGAAGGGAGCCAACCCCACCACAGAAATACCCAAGGCTGTCATCACCTCCAAGCTCTGCAAGTGAGCCAACCCCACCACAGAACTACCCAAGGCTGTCAACTCCTCCGACCTTTGCAAGGGAGCCAACCCCACCACAGAGCTATCCAAGGCTGTCAACGCCTCCGAGCTCTGCAAGAGAGCCAACCCCACCACAGAACTACCCAAGGTTATTAACCCCTCCGACCTTTGCATGGGAGCCAACCACACCACACATCTACCCAAGGCTGTCAACGCCTCCGAGCTCTGCAAGGCAGTCAACCCCGCCACAGAACTATCCAAGGCTGTCAACCCCTCCGACCTCTGCAAGGGAGCCAACCCCACCACAGAGCTATCCAAGGCTGTCAACGCCTCCGAGCTCTGCAAGAGAGCCAACCCCACCACAGAACTACCCAAGGCTGTCAACCCCTCTGAGCTCTGAAAGGGAGCCAACCACACCACACATCTACCCAACGTTATCAACTCCTCCGAGCTCTGGAAGGGAGCCAACCCTGCCAATGATCTACCCAAGGTTGTCAACACCTCCGAGCTCTGCAAGGGAGCCAACCCCGCCATAGATCTACCCAAGGTTGTCAAAACCTCCGAGCTCTGCAAGGGAGCCAAGCCCACAGCACACACCTCAGGAACCAACGCACAGATCTCCTTGAGAGGTCAAACCCTGCCACAGAGCTCTCCAAGGCTTTCAGCTTTGCCGACATCTGTGAGGGAGCCAACCCCGCGGAATGCACCTCAGGAGACAAGACCGCCGAATTCTCCCTGACAGCACCAAGCACAAGCCCGCACTCAGCTGGTCGTACCGCTGCAACAGATACCCCCAACAGCACAGAGCTGCGTCGCTGCCTCCGCATCTGCCTCTGTCCCCTCCAGTAAATACCTGGTTGCTTTCCTGGGCGTGAGTGTACGAAAAATTTCCCATTCTGTAATTTAAATACATTGCGGTCTTTAAGGTATTGTCCTTTGTCATGTGTAATTTCCATCGTCTGATCTGGCACAGCGTAGAATCTGTGATATTTTTTTGTATTTTTCTGATGACTTCTACTGTACATGGTGCGTGGGATGATGGAACGATGGAATGTGTTTGGTCACAAGGGACCTCAAAACCCATCCGATTCTAACCCCCTGCCATCGACAGGGGCCACTTCCACTGCATCAGGGTTCTCCAAGCCCCATCCTTTCTGGCCTTGAACACCTCCAGAGATGGGGTAGCCACTCCTTCTCTGGGCAACCTGTGCCAGAGCCTCCCCACCCTAACAAGGAAAACATTTATTTCTGATATCCAGTTGCTATCTCCCCTCCCTTACTTTCAAACCATTCCCATCGTCCTATCCCTGTGCTCTCTGAACAAGATCCCCTTCCCTGACCTCCCGGAGCCCCTTTCAGAACTGGGAGGCTGCTATAAAGGCTCCCCCGAGCCTGCTCTTCTCCAGGCTGAACAACCACAACTCTCCCAGCCTGTATTCATAGCAGAGGTTCTCCAGCCCTCGGATCTTCTCCACGTCCTCCTCTGGACTCCCTCCAGCAGATGCATGTCCTTCCTGTTGTGAGCAATCCAGAACTGCACAAAGGGCTCCACGTGGCGTCTCACCAGAGCAGATCAAAGCAGAGCAGAGCAGAGCAGAGCAGAGCAGAGCAGAGCAGAGCAGAGGGGAAGAATCTCCTCCCTTGCCCTGCTGGTGCCACTCTTTTGGATGCAGCACAGGACATGCGTGGTTTCTGGGATGCAAGAGTGCATTGCTGGCTCGTGTCCAGCTTTTAGTCCACCAAGACCCCAAGTCCCTCTCCACAGGCCTGCTCCCAACCCCATCGTTCTCCTAGCGCGTAATTGTGCTTGAGCTTGCCCCAACCTAGGAGTAGGATCTTGCATTTGGCCTTGTTGAACCTCATGAACTCACACAACACCACTTCTGCAGCCGGTCCAAGTCCCTCTGGATGACACCTTAGCCTTCAGGCGTGTCACCTGTGCCCACACAGCTTGGTGTCATCTGCAAACTTGCTGAGGGTGCACTCGATCTCACTGTCTACATCATTAGTGGCACTATTAAAGAGCGCTGGTCCCAGTCGGGACTCCTGAGGGACACCACTTTTCACTGATCTCCATTTGGACATGGAGCCATTCACCTCTACGGGCAAGGAAGCTGCCAATTTTCAGCTAAAAAGGATTTTTTAAAATACTGAAGTTTATTTGAGCAGGAAGCATCCCTGCAGGAAACTCGTTTTCAGAGTCCTTTGTAAATCAACCAGTGAATGTCTCATCATTTACAAACGATAGGAAGAGGAGGACAGGAGCGTCCTGTCAACATCCAGCAACAGCACCCACTGCCAGGGCTGGGATGGCCCAGCACCTCCTTCAGCAGGCAGTGCTGGGAGGGCAGAAGAGCCCTCGGGAGCTCTGTGTTCGACGGCATGGAAGGAGGGTGCAGCTGCAGGCTGCGGGCTTTGGGCTGCAGCAGGGCAGGCCAGGCCCGTCTGCAGAGATCCGGAGGAGCGGGTGCAATGGCTTGCGGACCAGTGACACGCAGGGCAGGGACTGTGACCTCTGTGATGTCATCCTCTGTGATGGGAACCTGTTTCCTAGGAGACCGCTCTACTCTCTAGGGTCAAGCACACTCTGGCCTCAGTCTGCAGGAGGACCTGGTGGAGAGAGGTGGTCTCTCTGCTGGGAGCTGCCTCTGTTTTTGACTTGGCATAAGGAACGCAGCAGCTGCCAGACAGCCCTTGTCAGTGCCCGGTTCCTCTTCTAACGGAGAGGACATACTGCTCTATGTCCAGGGTAAGTCAGGTCTGTCGGAGTCTGTTTCAGTGCAGTCATTGCTCGGAGGTTAACCCGCGTGTTAGGAGCTCCAGCTTTTTAGGGTCCTCTCAACTCCTCTCCTTGTGCCTCCTAGAAGGTAGAGCCTGTGCTTTTGGATTTTTCCAGACGGGGGATGTTCCGAGCCCAGGTGGTCCTGTTTTGCTTTAAGTGAGGCAGCCTTGCTCCGAGCTCCATCACCCCGTTGGTGTTTGAGTGGCCAACCTGCCAGACACGTTCCAGCATTTTGCGCATTTCTCTAGGCAGGACCCAGCATCAGGTGCTGAAGAAGCCATGACGGAGAGAAATTCTGCTGCAGGAGATGCTGACGTGAGCCAGCAATCCCAGGCAGGGCCGCCGGAGGAAGAAGCAGACTCCCAGTGCCCCATCTGCCTGAACCAAATCAGAAATGCAGCCTTCGTGGCCTATTGCCTGCATAGGTTTTGCTTCGGCTGCATCCGGCATTGGGCCAGGACGAGTGATACCTGCCCAATCTGCCGGCAGCCTTTGGAGTTCCTGTTGCGCTCGGTGCGGGCAGATGATGACTACCAGGTCTACGTGCTCGGCTTGCCCGACCGCGTGCGCAGGAGAATGGCCATGGAGAGGGCCCGCAGCCGCTCCCCGCAGCGGCGCTACAACCTGCGCACGAGGCCCATCAGCAACCAACCCTCGCCTGGCAGAAGGCAGCCTGTGAGGAGCAACCGCAGACAGAGGCAGGCTGCAGCTCAGGTGCCTACCAACAACACCTCCCAGCAGGCTCCGGCACCTAGCGCATCCCAGGAGCCAAGTAGACAGCAGCCAATGGAGGAACCAACGCCACAGAGCTCCCCAAGAGAGCCAACCCTGCCACAGATCTACCCAAGGTTGCCAACCCCTCCGACCTCTGCACGGGAGCCAACCCCGCCACAGATCTACCCAAGGTTGTCAACCCCTCCGACCTCTGCAAGGGAGCCAACCCCACCACAGAACGACCTAAGGCTGTCAACCCCTCCGAGCTCTGCAAGGGAGCCAACCCCGCCACAGAACTACCCAAGGCTGTCAACCCCTCCGAGCTCTGAAAGGGAGCCAACCCCGCCACAGATCTACCCAAGGTTGTCAACCCCTCCGAGCTCTGCAAGGCAGCCAACTCCACCACAGAGCTATCCAAGGCTGTCAACGCCTCCGAGCTCTGCAAGAGAGCCAACCCCACCAGAGAACTACCCAAGGCTGTCAACCCCTCTGAGCTCTGCAAGGGAGCCAACCCCACCACACATCGACCCAACGTTGTCAACCCCTCTGAGCTCTGGAAGGGAGCCAACCCCACCACAGAAATACCCAAGGCTGTCATCACCTCCAAGCTCTGCAAGTGAGCCAACCCCACCACAGAACTACCCAAGGCTGTCAACTCCTCCGACCTTTGCAAGGGAGCCAACCCCACCACAGAGCTATCCAAGGCTGTCAACGCCTCCGAGCTCTGCAAGAGAGCCAACCCCACCACAGAACTACCCAAGGTTATTAACCCCTCCGACCTTTGCAAGGGAGCCAACCACACCACACATCTACCCAAGGCTGTCAACGCCTCCGAGCTCTGCAAGGCAGTCAACCCCGCCACAGAACTATCCAAGGCTGTCAACCCCTCCGACCTCTGCAAGAGAGCCAACCCCACCACAGAACTACCCAAGGCTGTCAACCCCTCTGAGCTCTGCAAGGGAGCCAACCACACCACACATCTACCCAACGTTATCAACTCCTCCGAGCTCTGGAAGGGAGCCAACCCTGCCAATGATCTACCCAAGGTTGTCAACACCTCCGAGCTCTGCAAGGGAGCCAAGCCCACAGCACACACCTCAGGAACCAACGCACAGATCTCCTTGAGAGGTCAAACCCTGCCACAGAGCTCTCCAAGGCTTTCAGCTTTGCCGACATCTGTGAGGGAGCCAACCCCGCGGAACGCACCTCAGGAGACAAGACCGCCGAATTCTCCCTGACAGCACCAAGCACAAGCCCGCACTCAGCTGGTCGTACCGCTGCAACAGATACCCCCAACAGCACAGAGCTGCATCGCTGCCTCCGCATCTGCCTCTGTCCCCTCCAGTAAATACCTGGTTGCTTTCCTGGGCGTGAGTGTACGAAAAATTTCCCATTCTGTAATTTAAATACATTGCGGTCTTTAAGGTATTGTCCTTTGTCATGTGTAATTTCCATCGTCTGATCTGGCACAGCGTAGAATCTGTGATATTTTTTTGTATTTTTCTGATGACTTCTATTGTACATGGTGCGTGGGATGATGGAACGATGGAATGTGTTTGGTCACAAGGGACCTCAAAACCCATCCGATTCTAACCCCCTGCCATCGACAGGGGCCACTTCCACTGCATCAGGGTTCTCCAAGCCCCATCCTTTCTGGCCTTGAACACCTCCAGAGATGGGGTAGCCACTCCTTCTCTGGGCAACCTGTGCCAGAGCCTCCCCACCCTAACAAGGAAAACATTTATTTCTGATATCCAGTTGCTATCTCCCGTCCCTTACTTTCAAACCATTCCCATCGTCCTATCCCTGTGCTCTCTGAACAAGATCCCCTTCCCTGACCTCCCGGAGCCCCTTTCAGAACTGGGAGGCTGCTATAAAGGCTCCCCCGAGCCTGCTCTTCTCCAGGCTGAACAACCACAACTCTCCCAGCCTGTATTCATAGCAGAGGTTCTCCAGCCCTCGGATCTTCTCCACGTCCTCCTCTGGACTCCCTCCAGCAGATGCATGTCCTTCCTGTTGTGAGCAATCCAGAACTGCACAAAGGGCTCCACGTGGCGTCTCACCAGAGCAGATCAAAGCAGAGCAGAGCAGAGCAGAGCAGAGCAGAGCAGAGCAGAGCAGAGGGGAAGAATCTCCTCCCTTGCCCTGCTGGTGCCACTCTTTTGGATGCAGCACAGGACATGCGTGGTTTCTGGGATGCAAGAGTGCATTGCTGGCTCGTGTCCAGCTTTTAGTCCACCAAGACCCCAAGTCCCTCTCCACAGGCCTGCTCCCAACCCCATCGTTCTCCTAGCGCGTAATTGTGCTTGAGCTTGCCCCAACCTAGGAGTAGGATCTTGCATTTGGCCTTGTTGAACCTCATGAACTCACACAACACCACTTCTGCAGCCGGTCCAAGTCCCTCTGGATGACACCTTAGCCTTCAGGCGTGTCACCTGTGCCCACACAGCTTGGTGTCATCTGCAAACTTGCTGAGGGTGCACTCGATCTCACTGTCTACATCATTAGTGGCACTATTAAAGAGCGCTGGTCCCAGTCGGGACTCCTGAGGGACACCACTTTTCACTGATCTCCACTTGGACATGGAGCCATTCACCTCTACGGGCAAGGAAGCTGCCAATTTTCAGCTAAAAAGGATTTTTTAAAATACTGAAGTTTATTTGAGCAGGAAGCATCCCTGCAGGAAACTCGTTTTCAGAGTCCTTTGTAAATCAACCAGTGAATGTCTCATCATTTACAAACGATAGGAAGAGGAGGACAGGAGCGTCCTGTCAACATCCAGCAACAGCACCCACTGCCAGGGCTGGGATGGCCCAGCACCTCCTTCAGCAGGCAGTGCTGGGAGGGCAGAAGAGCCCTCGGGAGCTCTGTGTTCGACGGCATGGAAGGAGGGTGCAGCTGCAGGCTGCGGGCTTTGGGCTGCAGCAGGGCAGGCCAGGCCCGTCTGCAGAGATCCGGAGGAGCGGGTGGAATGGCTTGCGGACCAGTGACACGCAGGGCAGGGACTGTGACCTCTGTGATGTCATCCTCTGTGATGGGAACCTGTTTCCTAGGAGACCGCTCTACTCTCTAGGGTCAAGCACACTCTGGCCTCAGTCTGCAGGAGGACCTGGTGGAGAGAGGTGGTCTCTCTGCTGGGAGCTGCCTCTGTTTTTGACTTGGCATAAGGAACGCAGCAGCTGCCAGACAGCCCTTGTCAGTGCCCGGTTCCTCTTCTAACGGAGAGGACATACTGCTCTATGTCCAGGGTAAGTCAGGTCTGTCGGAGTCTGTTTCAGTGCAGTCATTGCTCGGAGGTTAACCCGCGTGTTAGGAGCTCCAGCTTTTTAGGGTCCTCTCAACTCCTCTCCTTGTGCCTCCTAGAAGGTAGAGCCTGTGCTTTTGGATTTTTCCAGACGGGGGATGTTCCGAGCCCAGGTGGTCCTGTTTTGCTTTAAGTGAGGCAGCCTTGCTCCGAGCTCCATCACCCCGTTGGTGTTTGAGTGGCCAACCTGCCAGACACGTTCCAGCATTTTGCGCATTTCTCTAGGCAGGACCCAGCATCAGGTGCTGAAGAAGCCATGACGGAGAGAAATTCTGCTGCAGGAGATGCTGACGTGAGCCAGCAATCCCAGGCAGGGCCGCCGGAGGAAGAAGCAGACTCCCAGTGCCCCATCTGCCTGAACCAAATCAGAAATGCAGCCTTCGTGGCCTATTGCCTGCATAGGTTTTGCTTCGGCTGCATCCGGCATTGGGCCAGGACGAGTGATACCTGCCCAATCTGCCGGCAGCCTTTGGAGTTCCTGTTGCGCTCGGTGCGGGCAGATGATGACTACCAGGTCTACGTGCTCGGCTTGCCCGACCGCGTGCGCAGGAGAATGGCCATGGAGAGGGCCCGCAGCCGCTCCCCGCAGCGGCGCTACAACCTGCGCACGAGGCCCATCAGCAACCAATCCTCGCCTGGCAGAAGGCAGCCTGTGAGGAGCAACCGCAGACAGAGGCAGGCTGCAGCTCAGGTGCCTACCAACAACACCTCCCAGCAGGCTCCGGCACCTAGCGCATCCCAGGAGCCAAGTAGACAGCAGCCAATGGAGGAACCAACGCCACAGAGCTCCCCAAGAGAGCCAACCCTGCCACAGATCTACCCAAGGTTGCCAACCCCTCCGACCTCTGCACGGGAGCCAACCCCGCCACAGATCTACCCAAGGTTGTCAACCCCTCCGACCTCTGCAAGGGAGCCAACCCCACCACAGAACGACCTAAGGCTGTCAACCCCTCCGAGCTCTGCAAGGGAGCCAACCCCGCCACAGAACTACCCAAGGCTGTCAACCCCTCCGAGCTCTGAAAGGGAGCCAACCCCGCCACAGATCTACCCAAGGTTGTCAACCCCTCCGAGCTCTGCAAGGCAGCCAACTCCACCACAGAGCTATCCAAGGCTGTCAACGCCTCCGAGCTCTGCAAGAGAGCCAACCCCACCAGAGAACTACCCAAGGCTGTCAACCCCTCTGAGCTCTGCAAGGGAGCCAACCCCACCACACATCGACCCAACGTTGTCAACCCCTCTGAGCTCTGGAAGGGAGCCAACCCCACCACAGAAATACCCAAGGCTGTCATCACCTCCAAGCTCTGCAAGTGAGCCAACCCCACCACAGAACTACCCAAGGCTGTCAACTCCTCCGACCTTTGCAAGGGAGCCAACCCCACCACAGAGCTATCCAAGGCTGTCAACGCCTCCGAGCTCTGCAAGAGAGCCAAACCCACCACAGAACTACCCAAGGTTATTAACCCCTCCGACCTTTGCAAGGGAGCCAACCACACCACACATCTACCCAAGGCTGTCAACGCCTCCGAGCTCTGCAAGGCAGTCAACCCCGCCACAGAACTATCCAAGGCTGTCAACCCCTCCGACCTCTGCAAGAGAGCCAACCCCACCACAGAACTACCCAAGGCTGTCAACCCCTCTGAGCTCTGCAAGGGAGCCAACCACACCACACATCTACCCAACGTTATCAACTCCTCCGAGCTCTGGAAGGGAGCCAACCCTGCCAATGATCTACCCAAGGTTGTCAACACCTCCGAGCTCTGCAAGGGAGCCAACCCCGCCATAGATCTACCCAAGGTTGTCAAAACCTCGGAGCTCTGCAAGGGAGCCAAGCCCACAGCACACACCTCAGGAACCAACGCACAGATCTCCTTGAGAGGTCCAACCCTGCCACAGAGCTCTCCAAGGCTTTCAGCTTTGCCGACATCTGTGAGGGAGCCAACCCCGCGGAACGCACCTCAGGAGACAAGACCGCCGAATTCTCCCTGACAGCACCAAGCACAAGCCCGCACTCAGCTGGTCGTACCGCTGCAACAGATACCCCCAACAGCACAGAGCTGCGTCGCTGCCTCCGCATCTGCCTCTGTCCCCTCCAGTAAATACCTGGTTGCTTTCCTGGGCGTGAGTGTACGAAAAATTTCCCATTCTGTAATTTAAATACATTGCGGTCTTTAAGGTATTGTCCTTTGTCATGTGTAATTTCCATCGTCTGATCTGGCACAGCGTAGAATCTGTGATATTTTTTTGTATTTTTCTGATGACTTCTATTGTACATGGTGCGTGGGATGATGGAACGATGGAATGTGTTTGGTCACAAGGGACCTCAAAACCCATCCGATTCTAACCCCCTGCCATCGACAGGGGCCACTTCCACTGCATCAGGGTTCTCCAAGCCCCATCCTTTCTGGCCTTGAACACCTCCAGAGATGGGGTAGCCACTCCTTCTCTGGGCAACCTGTGCCAGAGCCTCCCCACCCTAACAAGGAAAACATTTATTTCTGATATCCAGTTGCTATCTCCCCTCCCTTACTTTCAAACCATTCCCATCGTCCTATCCCTGTGCTCTCTGAACAAGATCCCCTTCCCTGACCTCCCGGAGCCCCTTTCAGAACTGGGAGGCTGCTATAAAGGCTCCCCCGAGCCTGCTCTTCTCCAGGCTGAACAACCACAACTCTCCCAGCCTGTATTCATAGCAGAGGTTCTCCAGCCCTCGGATCTTCTCCACGTCCTCCTCTGGACTCCCTCCAGCAGATGCATGTCCTTCCTGTTGTGAGCAATCCAGAACTGCACAAAGGGCTCCACGTGGCGTCTCACCAGAGCAGATCAAAGCAGAGCAGAGCAGAGCAGAGCAGAGCAGAGCAGAGCAGAGCAGAGGGGAAGAATCTCCTCCCTTGCCCTGCTGGTGCCACTCTTTTGGATGCAGCACAGGACATGCGTGGTTTCTGGGATGCAAGAGTGCATTGCTGGCTCGTGTCCAGCTTTTAGTCCACCAAGACCCCAAGTCCCTCTCCACAGGCCTGCTCCCAACCCCATCGTTCTCCTAGCGCGTAATTGTGCTTGAGCTTGCCCCAACCTAGGAGTAGGATCTTGCATTTGGCCTTGTTGAACCTCATGAACTCACACAACACCACTTCTGCAGCCGGTCCAAGTCCCTCTGGATGACACCTTAGCCTTCAGGCGTGTCACCTGTGCCCACACAGCTTGGTGTCATCTGCAAACTTGCTGAGGGTGCACTCGATCTCACTGTCTACATCATTAGTGGCACTATTAAAGAGCGCTGGTCCCAGTCGGGACTCCTGAGGGACACCACTTTTCACTGATCTCCACTTGGACATGGAGCCATTCACCTCTACGGGCAAGGAAGCTGCCAATTTTCAGCTAAAAAGGATTTTTTAAAATACTGAAGTTTATTTGAGCAGGAAGCATCCCTGCAGGAAACTCGTTTTCAGAGTCCTTTGTAAATCAACCAGTGAATGTCTCATCATTTACAAACGATAGGAAGAGGAGGACAGGAGCGTCCTGTCAACATCCAGCAACAGCACCCACTGCCAGGGCTGGGATGGCCCAGCACCTCCTTCAGCAGGCAGTGCTGGGAGGGCAGAAGAGCCCTCGGGAGCTCTGTGCTCGACGGCATGGAAGGAGGGTGCAGCTGCAGGCTGCGGGCTTTGGGCTGCAGCAGGGCAGGCCAGGCCCGTCTGCAGAGATCCGGAGGAGCGGGTGCAATGGCTTGCGGACCAGTGACACGCAGGGCAGGGACTGTGACCTCTGTGATGTCATCCTCTGTGATGGGAACCTGTTTCCTAGGAGACCGCTCTACTCTCTAGGGTCAAGCACACTCTGGCCTCAGTCTGCAGGAGGACCTGGTGGAGAGAGGTGGTCTCTCTGCTGGGAGCTGCCTCTGTTTTTGACTTGGCATAAGGAACGCAGCAGCTGCCAGACAGCCCTTGTCAGTGCCCGGTTCCTCTTCTAACGGAGAGGACATACTGCTCTATGTCCAGGGTAAGTCAGGTCTGTCGGAGTCTGTTTCAGTGCAGTCATTGCTCGGAGGTTAACCCGCGTGTTAGGAGCTCCAGCTTTTTAGGGTCCTCTCAACTCCTCTCCTTGTGCCTCCTAGAAGGTAGAGCCTGTGCTTTTGGATTTTTCCAGACGGGGGATGTTCCGAGCCCAGGTGGTCCTGTTTTGCTTTAAGTGAGGCAGCCTTGCTCCGAGCTCCATCACCCCGTTGGTGTTTGAGTGGCCAACCTGCCAGACACGTTCCAGCATTTTGTGCATTTCTCTTGGCAGGACCCAGCATCAGGTGCTGAAGAAGCCATGGCGGAGAGAAATTCTGCTGCAGGAGATGCTGACGTGAGCCAGCAATCCCAGGCAGGGCCGCCGGAGGAAGAAGCAGACTCCCAGTGCCCCATCTGCCTGAACCAAATCAGAAATGCAGCCTTCGTGGCCTATTGCCTGCATAGGTTTTGCTTTGGCTGCATCCGGCATTGGGCCAGGACGAGCGATACCTGCCCAATCTGCCGGCAGCCTTTGGAGTTCCTGTTGCGCTCGGTGCGGGCAGATGATGACTACCAGGTCTACGTGCTCGGCTTGCCCGACCGCGTGCGCAGGAGAATGGCCATGGAGAGGGCCCGCAGCCGCTCCCCGCAGCGGCGCTACAACCTGCGCACGAGGCCCATCAGCAACCAACCCTCACCTGGCAGAAGGCAGCCTGTGAGGAGCAACCGCAGACAGAGGCAGGCTGCAGCTCAGGTGCCTACCAACAACACCTCCCAGCAGGCTACGGCACCTAGCGCATCCCAGGAGCCAAGTAGACAGCAGCCAACAGAGGAACCAACGCCACAGAGCTCCCCAAGAGAGCCAACCCTGCCACAGATCTACCCAAGGTTGCCAACCCCTCCGACCTCTGCACGGGAGCCAACCCCGCCACAGATCTACCCAAGGTTGTCAACCCCTCCGACCTCTGCAAGGGAGCCAACCCCACCACAGAACGACCTAAGGCTGTCAACCCCTCCGAGCTCTGCAAGGGAGCCAACCCCGCCACAGAACTACCCAAGGCTGTCAACCCCTCCGAGCTCTGAAAGGGAGCCAACCCCGCCACAGATCTACCCAAGGTTGTCAACCCCTCCGAGCTCTGCAAGGCAGCCAACCCCACCACAGAGCTATCCAAGGCTGTCAACGCCTCCGAGCTCTGCAAGAGAGCCAACCCCACCAGAGAACTACCCAAGGCTGTCAACCCCTCTGAGCTCTGCAAGGGAGCCAACCCCACCACACATCGACCCAACGTTGTCAACCCCTCTGAGCTCTGGAAGGGAGCCAACCCCACCACAGAAATACCCAAGGCTGTCATCACCTCCAAGCTCTGCAAGTGAGCCAACCCCACCACAGAACTACCCAAGGCTGTCAACTCCTCCAACCTTTGCAAGGGAGCCAACCCCACCACAGAGCTATCCAAGGCTGTCAACGCCTCCGAGCTCTGCAAGAGAGCCAACCCCACCACAGAACTACCCAAGGTTATTAACCCCTCCGACCTTTGCATGGGAGCCAACCACACCACACATCTACCCAAGGCTGTCAACGCCTCCGAGCTCTGCAAGGCAGTCAACCCCGCCACAGAACTACCCAAGGCTGTCAACCCCTCCGACCTCTGCAAGGGAGCCAACCCCACCACAGAGCTATCCAAGGCTGTCAACGCCTCCGAGCTCTGCAAGAGAGCCAACCCCACCACAGAACTACCCAAGGCTGTCAACCCCTCTGAGCTCTGAAAGGGAGCCAACCACACCACACATCTACCCAACGTTATCAACTCCTCCGAGCTCTGGAAGGGAGCCAACCCTGCCAATGATCTACCCAAGGTTGTCAACACCTCCGAGCTCTGCAAGGGAGCCAACCCCGCCATAGATCTACCCAAGGTTGTCAAAACCTCCGAGCTCTGCAAGGGAGCCAAGCCCACAGCACACACCTCAGGAACCAACGCACAGATCTCCTTGAGAGGTCCAACCCTGCCACAGAGCTCTCCAAGGCTTTCAGCTTTGCCGACATCTGTGAGGGAGCCAACCCCGCGGAACGCACCTCAGGAGACAAGACCGCCGAATTCTCCCTGACAGCACCAAGCACAAGCCCGCACTCAGCTGGTCGTACCGCTGCAACAGATACCCCCAACAGCACAGAGCTGCGTCGCTGCCTCCGCATCTGCCTCTGTCCCCTCCAGTAAATACCTGGTTGCTTTCCTGGGCGTGAGTGTACGAAAAATTTCCCATTCTGTAATTTAAATACATTGCGGTCTTTAAGGTATTGTCCTTTGTCATGTGTAATTTCCATCGTCTGATCTGGCACAGCGTAGAATCTGTGATATTTTTTTGTATTTTTCTGATGACTTCTATTGTACATGGTGCGTGGGATGATGGAACGATGGAATGTGTTTGGTCACAAGGGACCTCAAAACCCATCCGATTCTAACCCCCTGCCATCGACAGGGGCCACTTCCACTGCATCAGGGTTCTCCAAGCCCCATCCTTTCTGGCCTTGAACACCTCCAGAAATGGGGTAGCCACTCCTTCTCTGGGCAACCTGTGCCAGAGCCTCCCCACCCTAACAAGGAAAACATTTATTTCTGATATCCAGTTGCTATCTCCCCTCCCTTACTTTCAAACCATTCCCATCGTCCTATCCCTGTGCTCTCTGAACAAGATCCCCTTCCCTGACCTCCCGGAGCCCCTTTCAGAACTGGGAGGCTGCTATAAAGGCTCCCCCGAGCCTGCTCTTCTCCAGGCTGAACAACCACAACTCTCCCAGCCTGTATTCATAGCAGAGGTTCTCCAGCCCTCGGATCTTCTCCACGTCCTCCTCTGGACTCCCTCCAGCAGATGCATGTCCTTCCTGTTGTGAGCAATCCAGAACTGCACAAAGGGCTCCACGTGGCGTCTCACCAGAGCAGATCAAAGCAGAGCAGAGCAGAGCAGAGCAGAGCAGAGCAGAGCAGAGCAGAGGGGAAGAATCTCCTCCCTTGCCCTGCTGGTGCCACTCTTTTGGATGCAGCACAGGACATGCGTGGTTTCTGGGATGCAAGAGTGCATTGCTGGCTCGTGTCCAGCTTTTAGTCCACCAAGACCCCAAGTCCCTCTCCACAGGCCTGCTCCCAACCCCATCGTTCTCCTAGCACGTAATTGTGCTTGAGCTTGCCCCAACCTAGGAGTAGGATCTTGCATTTGGCCTTGTTGAACCTCATGAACTCACACAACACCACTTCTGCAGCCGGTCCAAGTCCCTCTGGATGACACCTTAGCCTTCAGGCGTGTCACCTGTGCCCACACAGCTTGGTGTCATCTGCAAACTTGCTGAGGGTGCACTCGATCTCACTGTCTACATCATTAGTGGCACTATTAAAGAGCGCTGGTCCCAGTCGGGACTCCTGAGGGACACCACTTTTCACTGATCTCCACTTGGACATGGAGCCATTCACCTCTACGGGCAAGGAAGCTGCCAATTTTCAGCTAAAAAGGATTTTTTAAAATACTGAAGTTTATTTGAGCAGGAAGCATCCCTGCAGGAAACTCGTTTTCAGAGTCCTTTGTAAATCAACCAGTGAATGTCTCATCATTTACAAACGATAGGAAGAGGAGGACAGGAGCGTCCTGTCAACATCCAGCAACAGCACCCACTGCCAGGGCTGGGATGGCCCAGCACCTCCTTCAGCAGGCAGTGCTGGGAGGGCAGAAGAGCCCTCGGGAGCTCTGTGCTCGACGGCATGGAAGGAGGGTGCAGCTGCAGGCTGCGGGCTTTGGGCTGCAGCAGGGCAGGCCAGGCCCATCTGCAGAGATCCGGAGGAGCGGGTGCAATGGCTTGGGGACCAGTGACACGCAGGGCAGGGACTGTGACCTCTGTGATGTCATCCTCTGTGATGGGAACCTGTTTCCTAGGAGACCGCTCTACTCTCTAGGGTCAAGCACACTCTGGCCTCAGTCTGCAGGAGGACCTGGTGGAGAGAGGTGGTCTCTCTGCTGGGAGCTGCCTCTGTTTTTGACTTGGCATAAGGAACGCAGCAGCTGCCAGACAGCCCTTGTCAGTGCCCGGTTCCTCTTCTAACGGAGAGGACATACTGCTCTATGTCCAGGGTAAGTCAGGTCTGTCGGAGTCTGTTTCAGTGCAGTCATTGCTCGGAGGTTAAACCGCGTGTTAGGAGCTCCAGCTTTTTAGGGTCCTCTCAACTCCTCTCCTTGTGCCTCCTAGAAGGTAGAGCCTGTGCTTTTGGATTTTTCCAGACGGGGGATGTTCCGAGCCCAGGTGGTCCTGTTTTGCTTTAAGTGAGGCAGCCTTGCTCCGAGCTCCATCACCCCGTTGGTGTTTGAGTGGCCAACCTGCCAGACACGTTCCAGCATTTTGTGCATTTCTCTTGGCAGGACCCAGCATCAGGTGCTGAAGAAGCCATGGCGGAGAGAAATTCTGCTGCAGGAGATGCTGACGTGAGCCAGCAATCCCAGGCAGGGCCGCCGGAGGAAGAAGCAGACTCCCAGTGCCCCATCTGCCTGAACCAAATCAGAAATGCAGCCTTCGTGGCCTATTGCCTGCATAGGTTTTGCTTCGGCTGCATCCGACATTGGGCCAGGACGAGCGATACCTGCCCAATCTGCCGGCAGCCTTTGGAGTTCCTGTTGCGCTCGGTGCGGGCAGATGATGACTACCAGGTCTACGTGCTCGGCTTGCCCGACCGCGTGCGCAGGAGAATGGCCATGGAGAGGGCCCGCAGCCGCTCCCCGCAGCGGCGCTACAACCTGCGCACGAGGCCCATCAGCAACCAACCCTCGCCTGGCAGAAGGCAGCCTGTGAGGAGCAACCGCAGACAGAGGCAGGCTGCAGCTCAGGTGCCTACCAACAACACCTCCCAGCAGGCTCCGGCACCTAGCGCATCCCAGGAGACAAGTAGACAGCAGCCAACGGAGGAACCAACGCCACAGAGCTCCCCAAGAGAGCCAACCCTGCCACAGATCTACCCAAGGTTGCCAACCCCTCCGACCTCTGCACGGGAGCCAACCCCGCCACAGATCTACCCAAGGTTGTCAACCCCTCCGACCTCTGCAAGGGAGCCAACCCCACCACAGAACGACCTAAGGCTGTCAACCCCTGCGAGCTCTGCAAGGGAGCCAACCCCGCCACAGAACTACCCAAGGCTGTCAACTCCTCCGAGCTCTGAAAGGGAGCCAACCCTGCCACAGATCTACCCAAGGTTGCCAACACCTGCGACCTCTGCACGGGAGCCAACCCCGCCACAGATCTACCCAAGGTTGTCAACCCCTCCGACCTCTGCAAGGGAGCCAACCCCACCACAGAACGACCTAAGGCTGTCAACCCCTCCGAGCTCTGCAAGGGAGCCATCCCCGCCACAGAACTACCCAAGGCTGTCAACCCCTCCGAGCTCTGCAAGGCAGCCAACCCCACCACAGAGCTATCCAAGGCTGTCAACGCCTCCGAGCTCTGCAAGAGAGCCAACCCCACCAGAGAACTACGCAAGGCTGTCAACCCCTCTGAGCTCTGCAAGGGAGCCAACCCCACCACACATCGACCCAACGTTGTCAACCCCTCTGAGCTCTGGAAGGGAGCCAACCCCACCACAGAAATACCCAAGGCTCTCATCACCTCCAAGCTCTGCAAGTGAGCCAACCCCACCACAGAACTACCCAAGGCTGTCAACTCCTCCGACCTTTGCAAGGGAGCCAACCCCACCACAGAGCTATCCAAGGCTGTCAACGCCTCCGAGCTCTGCAAGAGAGCCAACCCCACCACAGAACTACCCAAGGTTATTAACCCCTCCGACCTTTGCAAGGGAGCCAACCACACCACACATCTACCCAAGGCTGTCAACGCCTCCGAGCTCTGCAAGGCAGTCAACCCCGCCACAGAGCTACCCAAGGCTGTCAACCCCTCCGACCTCTGCAAGGGAGCCAACCCCACCACAGAGCTATCCAAGGCTGTCAATGCCTCCGAGCTCTGCAAGAGAGCCAACCCCACCACAGAACTACCCAAGGCTGTCAACCCCTCTAAGCTCTGCAAGGGAGCCAACCACACCACACATCCACCCAACGTTATCAACTCCTCCGAGCTCTGGAAGGGAGCCAACCCTGCCAATGATCTACCCAAGGTTGTCAACACCTCCGAGCTCTGCAAGGGAGCCAACCCCGCCATAGATCTACCCAAGGTTGTCAACACCTCCGAGCTCTGCAAGGGAGCCAAGCCCACAGCACACACCTCAGGAACCAACGCACAGATCTCCTTGAGAGGTCCAACCCTGCCACAGAGCTCTCCAAGGCTTTCAGCTTTGCCGACATCTGTGAGGGAGCCAACCCCGCGGAATGCACCTCAGGAGACAAGACCGCCGAATTCTCCCTGACAGCACCAAGCACAAGCCCGCACTCAGCTGGTCGTACCGCTGCAACAGATACCCCCAACAGCACAGAGCTGCGTCGCTGCCTCCGCATCTGCCTCTGTCCCCTCCAGTAAATACCTGGTTGCTTTCCTGGGCGTGAGTGTACGAAAAATTTCCCATTCTGTAATTTAAATACATTGCGGTCTTTAAGGTATTGTCCTTTGTCATGTGTAATTTCCATCGTCTGATCTGGCACAGCGTAGAATCTGTGATATTTTTTTGTATTTTTCTGATGACTTCTACTGTACATGGTGCGTGGGATGATGGAACGATGGAATGTGTTTGGTCACAAGGGACCTCAAAACCCATCCGATTCTAACCCCCTGCCATCGACAGGGGCCACTTCCACTGCATCAGGGTTCTCCAAGCCCCATCCTTTCTGGCCTTGAACACCTCCAGAGATGGGGTAGCCACTCCTTCTCTGGGCAACCTGTGCCAGAGCCTCCCCACCCTAACAAGGAAAACATTTATTTCTGATATCCAGTTGCTATCTCCCCTCCCTTACTTTCAAACCATTCCCATCGTCCTATCCCTGTGCTCTCTGAACAAGATCCCCTTCCCTGACCTCCCGGAGCCCCTTTCAGAACTGGGAGGCTGCTATAAAGGCTCCCCCGAGCCTGCTCTTCTCCAGGCTGAACAACCACAACTCTCCCAGCCTGTATTCATAGCAGAGGTTCTCCAGCCCTCGGATCTTCTCCACGTCCTCCTCTGGACTCCCTCCAGCAGATGCATGTCCTTCCTGTTGTGAGCAATCCAGAACTGCACAAAGGGCTCCACGTGGCGTCTCACCAGAGCAGATCAAAGCAGAGCAGAGCAGAGCAGAGCAGAGCAGAGCAGAGCAGAGGGGAAGAATCTCCTCCCTTGCCCTGCTGGTGCCACTCTTTTGGTTGCAGCACAGGACATGCGTGGTTTCTGGGATGCAAGAGTGCATTGCTGGCTCGTGTCCAGCTTTTAGTCCACCAAGACCCCAAGTCCCTCTCCACAGGCCTGCTCCCAACCCCATCGTTCTCCTAGCACGTAATTGTGCTTGAGCTTGCCCCAACCTAGGAGTAGGATCTTGCATTTGGCCTTGTTGAACCTCATGAACTCACACAACACCACTTCTGCAGCCGGTCCAAGTCCCTCTGGATGACACCTTAGCCTTCAGGCGTGTCACCTGTGCCCACACAGCTTGGTGTCATCTGCAAACTTGCTGAGGGTGCACTCGATCTCACTGTCTACATCATTAGTGGCACTATTAAAGAGCGCTGGTCCCAGTCAGGACTCCTGAGGGACACCACTTTTCACTGATCTCCACTTGGACATGGAGCCATTCACCTCTACGGGCAAGGAAGCTGCCAATTTTCAGCTAAAAAGGATTTTTTAAAATACTGAAGTTTATTTGAGCAGGAAGCATCCCTGCAGGAAACTCGTTTTCAGAGTCCTTTGTAAATCAACCAGTGAATGTCTCATCATTTACAAACGATAGGAAGAGGAGGACAGGAGCGTCCTGTCAACATCCAGCAACAGCACCCACTGCCAGGGCTGGGATGGCCCAGCACCTCCTTCAGCAGGCAGTGCTGGGAGGGCAGAAGAGCCCTCGGGAGCTCTGTGCTCGACGGCATGGAAGGAGGGTGCAGCTGCAGGCTGCGGGCTTTGGGCTGCAGCAGGGCAGGCCAGGCCCATCTGCAGAGATCCGGAGGAGCGGGTGCAATGGCTTGCGGACCAGTGACACGCAGGGCAGGGACTGTGACCTCTGTGATGTCATCCTCTGTGATGGGAACCTGTTTCCTAGGAGACCGCTCTACTCTCTAGGGTCAAGCACACTCTGGCCTCAGTCTGCAGGAGGACCTGGTGGAGAGAGGTGGTCTCTCTGCTGGGAGCTGCCTCTGTTTTTGACTTGGCATAAGGAACGCAGCAGCTGCCAGACAGCCCTTGTCAGTGCCCGGTTCCTCTTCTACCGGAGAGGACATACTGCTCTATGTCCAGGGTAAGTCAGGTCTGTCGGAGTCTGTTTCAGTGCAGTCATTGCTCGGAGGTTAACCCGCGTGTTAGGAGCTCCAGCTTTTTAGGGTCCTCTCAACTCCTCTCCTTGTGCCTCCTAGAAGGTAGAGCCTGTGCTTTTGGATTTTTCCAGACGGGGGATGTTCCGAGCCCAGGTGGTCCTGTTTTGCTTTAAGTGAGGCAGCCTTACTCCGAGCTCCATCACCCCGTTGGTGTTTGAGTGGCCAACCTGCCAGACACGTTCCAGCATTTTGTGCATTTCTCTTGGCAGGACCCAGCATCAGGTGCTGAAGAAGCCATGACGGAGAGAAATTCTGCTGCAGGAGATGCTGACGTGAGCCAGCAATCCCAGGCAGGGCCGCCGGAGGCTGAAGCAGACTCCCAGTGCCCCATCTGCCTGAACCAAATCAGAAATGCAGCCTTCGTGGCCTATTGCCTGCATAGGTTTTGCTTCGGCTGCATCCGACATTGGGCCAGGACGAGCGATACCTGCCCAATCTGCCGGCAGCCTTTGGAGTTCCTGTTGCGCTCGGTGCGGGCAGATGATGACTACCAGGTCTACGTGCTCGGCTTGCCCGACCGCGTGCGCAGGAGAATGGCCATGGAGAGGGCCCGCAGCCGCTCCCCGCAGCGGCGCTACAACCTGCGCACGAGGCCCATCAGCAACCAACCCTCGCCTGGCACAAGGCAGCCTGTGAGGAGCAACCGCAGACAGAGGCAGGCTGCAGCTCAGGTGCCTACCAACAACACCTCCCAGCAGGCTATGGCACCTAGCGCATCCCAGGAGCCAAGTAGACAGCAGCCAACGGAGGAACCAACGCCACAGAGCTCCCCAAGAGAGCCAACCCTGCCACAGATCTACCCAAGGTTGCCAACCCCTCCGACCTCTGCACGGGAGCCAACCCCGCCACAGATCTACCCAAGGTTGTCAACCCCTCCGACCTCTGCAAGGGAGCCAACCCCACCACAGAACGACCTAAGGCTGTCAACCCCTCCGAGCTCTGCAAGGGAGCCAACCCCACCACAGAACTACCCAAGGCTGTCAACCCCTCCGAGCTCTGAAAGGGAGCCAACCCCGCCACAGATCTACCCAAGGTTGTCAACCCCTCCGAGCTCTGCAAGGCAGCCAACCCCACCACAGAGCTATCCAAGGCTGTCAACGCCTCCGAGCTCTGCAAGAGAGCCAACCCCACCAGAGAACTACCCAAGGCTGTCAACCCCTCTGAGCTCTGCAAGGGAGCCAACCCCACCACACATCGACCCAACGTTGTCAACCCCTCTGAGCTCTGGAAGGGAGCCAACCCCACCACAGAAATACCCAAGGCTGTCATCACCTCCAAGCTCTGCAACTGAGCCAACCCCACCACAGAACTACCCAAGGCTGTCAACTCCTCCGACCTTTGCAAGGGAGCCAACCCCACCACAGAGCTATCCAAGGCTGTCAACGCCTCCGAGCTCTGCAAGAGAGCCAACCCCACCACAGAACTACCCAAGGTTATTAACCCCTCCGACCTTTGCATGGGAGCCAACCACATCACACATCTACCCAAGGCTGTCAACGCCTCCGAGCTCTGCAAGGCAGTCAACCCCGCCACAGAACTACCCAAGGCTGTCAACCCCTCCGACCTCTGCAAGGGAGCCAACCCCACCACAGAACTACCCAAGGTTATTAACCCCTCCGACCTTTGCATGGGAGCCAACCACATCACACATCTACCCAAGGCTGTCAACGCCTCCGAGCTCTGCAAGAGAGCCAACCCCACCAGAGAACTACCCAAGGCTGTCAACCCCTCTGAGCTCTGAAAGGGAGCCAACCACACCACACATCTACCCAAAGTTATCAACTCCTCCGAGCTCTGGAAGGGAGCCAACCCTGCCAATGATCTACCCAAGGTTGTCAACACCTCCGAGCTCTGCAAGGGAGCCAACCCCGCCATAGATCTACCCAAGGTTGTCAAAACCTCCGAGCTCTGCAAGGGAGCCAAGCCCACAGCACACACCTCAGGAACCAACACACAGATCTCCTTGAGAGGTCCAACCCTGCCACAGAGCTCTCCAAGGCTTTCTGCTTTGCCGACATCTGTGAGGGAGCCAACCCCGCGGAATGCACCTCAGGAGACAAGACCGCCGAATTCTCCCTGACAGCACCAAGCACAAGCCCGCACTCAGCTGGTCGTACCGCTGCAACAGATACCCCCAACAGCACAGAGCTGCGTCGCTGCCTCCGCATCTGCCTCTGTCCCCTCCAGTAAATACCTGGTTGCTTTCCTGGGCGTGAGTGTACGAAAAATTTCCCATTCTGTAATTTAAATACATTGCGGTCTTTAAGGTATTGTCCTTTGTCATGTGTAATTTCCATCGTCTGATCTGGCACAGCGTAGAATCTGTGATATTTTTTTGTATTTTTCTGATGACTTCTATTGTACATGGTGCGTGGGATGATGGAACGATGGAATGTGTTTGGTCACAAGGGACCTCAAAACCCATCCGATTCTAACCCCCTGCCATCGACAGGGGCCACTTCCACTGCATCAGGGTTCTCCAAGCCCCATCCTTTCTGGCCTTGAACACCTCCAGAGATGGGGTAGCCACTCCTTCTCTGGGCAACCTGTGCCAGAGCCTCCCCACCCTAACAAGGAAAACATTTATTTCTGATATCCAGTTGCTATCTCCCCTCCCTTACTTTCAAACCATTCCCATCGTCCTATCCCTGTGCTCTCTGAACAAGATCCCCTTCCCTGACCTCCCGGAGCCCCTTTCAGAACTGGGAGGCTGCTATAAAGGCTCCCCCGAGCCTGCTCTTCTCCAGGCTGAACAACCACAACTCTCCCAGCCTGTATTCATAGCAGAGGTTCTCCAGCCCTCGGATCTTCTCCACGTCCTCCTCTGGACTCCCTCCAGCAGATGCATGTCCTTCCTGTTGTGAGCAATCCAGAACTGCACAAAGGGCTCCACGTGGCGTCTCACCAGAGCAGATCAAAGCAGAGCAGAGCAGAGCAGAGCAGAGCAGAGCAGAGCAGAGCAGAGCAGAGGGGAATAATCTCCTCCCTTGCCCTGCTGGTGCCACTCTTTTGGATGCAGCACAGGACATGCGTGGTTTCTGGGATGCAAGAGTGCATTGCTGGCTCGTGTCCAGCTTTTAGTCCACCAAGACCCCAAGTCCCTCTCCACAGGCCTGCTCCCAACCCCATCGTTCTCCTAGCACATAATTGTGCTTGAGCTTGCCCCAACCTAGGAGTAGGATCTTGCATTTGGCCTTGTTGAACCTCATGAACTCACACAACACCACTTCTGCAGCCGGTCCAAGTCCCTCTGGATGACACCTTAGCCTTCAGGCGTGTCACCTGTGCCCACACAGCTTGGTGTCATCTGCAAACTTGCTGAGGGTGCACTCGATCTCACTGTCTACATCATTAGTGGCACTATTAAAGAGCGCTGGTCCCAGTCGGGACTCCTGAGGGACACCACTTTTCACTGATCTCCACTTGGACATGGAGCCATTCACCTCTACGGGCAAGGAAGCTGCCAATTTTCAGCTAAAAAGGATTTTTTAAAATACTGAAGTTTATTTGAGCAGGAAGCATCCCTGCAGGAAACTCGTTTTCAGAGTCCTTTGTAAATCAACCAGTGAATGTCTCATCATTTACAAACGATAGGAAGAGGAGGACAGGAGCGTCCTGTCAACATCCAGCAACAGCACCCACTGCCAGGGCTGGGATGGCCCAGCACCTCCTTCAGCAGGCAGTGCTGGGAGGGCAGAAGAGCCCTCGGGAGCTCTGTGCTCGACGGCATGGAAGGAGGGTGCACCTGCAGGCTGCGGGCTTTGGGCTGCAGCAGGGCCGGCCAGGCCCATCTGCAGAGATCCGGAGGAGCGGGTGCAATGGCTTGGGGACCAGTGACACGCAGGGCAGGGACTGTGACCTCTGTGATGTCATCCTCTGTGATGGGAACCTGTTTCCTAGGAGACCGCTCTACTCTCTAGGGTCAAGCACACTCTGGCCTCAGTCTGCAGGAGGACCTGGTGGAGAGAGGTGGTCTCTCTGCTGGGAGCTGCCTCTGTTTTTGACTTGGCATAAGGAACGCAGCAGCTGCCAGACAGCCCTTGTCAGTGCCCGGTTCCTCTTCTAACGGAGAGGACATACTGCTCTATGTCCAGGGTAAGTCAGGTCTGTCGGAGTCTGTTTCAGTGCAGTCATTGCTCGGAGGTTAACCCGCGTGTTAGGAGCTCCAGCTTTTTAGGGTCCTCTCAACTCCTCTCCTTGTGCCTCCTAGAAGGTAGAGCCTGTGCTTTTGGATTTTTCCAGACGGGGGATGTTCCGAGCCCAGGTGGTCCTGTTTTGCTTTAAGTGAGGCAGCCTTGCTCCGAGCTCCATCACCCCGTTGGTGTTTGAGTGGCCAACCTGCCAGACACGTTCCAGCATTTTGCGCATTTCTCTTGGCAGGACCCAGCATCAGGTGCTGAAGAAGCCATGGCGGAGAGAAATTCTGCTGCAGGAGATGCTGACGTGAGCCAGCAATCCCAGGCAGGGCCGCCGGAGGAAGAAGCAGACTCCCACTGCCCCATCTGCCTGAACCAAATCAGAAATGCAGCCTTCGTGGCCTATTGCCTGCATAGGTTTTGCTTTGGCTGCATCCGGCATTGGGCCAGGACGAGCGATACCTGCCCAATCTGCCGGCAGCCTTTGGAGTTCCTGTTGCGCTCGGTGCGGGCAGATGATGACTACCAGGTCTACGTGCTCGGCTTGCCCGACCGCGTGCGCAGGAGAATGGCCATGGAGAGGGCCCGCAGCCGCTCCCCGCAGCGGCGCTACAACCTGCGCACGAGGCCCATCAGCAACCAACCCTCGCCTGGCAGAAGGCAGCCTGTGAGGAGCAACCGCAGACAGAGGCAGGCTGCAGCTCAGGTGCCTACCAACAACACCTCCCAGCAGGCTACGGCACCTAGCGCATCCCAGGAGCCAAGTAGACAGCAGCCAACGGAGGAACCAACGCCACAGAGCTCCCCAAGAGAGCCAACCCTGCCACAGATCTACCCAAGGTTGCCAACCCCTCCGACCTCTGCACGGGAGCCAACCCCGCCACAGATCTACCCAAGGTTGTCAACCCCTCCGACCTCTGCAAGGGAGCCAACCCCACCACAGAACGACCTAAGGCTGTCAACCCCTCCGAGCTCTGCAAGGGAGCCAACCCCGCCACAGAACTACCCAAGGCTGTCAACCCCTCCGAGCTCTGAAAGGGAGCCAACCCCGCCACAGATCTACCCAAGATTGTCAACCCCTCCGAGCTCTGCAAGGCAGCCAACCCCACCACAGAGCTATCCAAGGCTGTCAACGACTCCGAGTTCTGCAAGAGAGCCAACCCCACCAGAGAACTACGCAAGGCTGTCAACCCCTCTGAGCTCTGCAAGGGAGCCAACCCCACCACACATCGACCCAACGTTGTCAAACCCTCTGAGCTCTGGAAGGGAGCCAACCCCACCACAGAAATACCCAAGGCTGTCATCACCTCCAAGCTCTGCAAGTGAGCCAACCCCACCACAGAACTACCCAAGGCTGTCAACTCCTCCGACCTTTGCAAGGGAGCCAACCCCACCACAGAGCTATCCAAGGCTGTCAACGCCTCCGAGCTCTGCAAGAGAGCCAACCCCACCACAGAACTACCCAAGGTTATTAACCCCTCCGACCTTTGCATGGGAGCCAACCACACCACACATCTACCCAAGGCTGTCAACGCCTCCGAGCTCTGCAAGGCAGTCAACCCCGCCACAGAACTACCGAAGGCTGTCAACCCCTCCGACCTCTGCAAGGGAGCCAACCCCACCACAGAGCTATCCAAGGCTGTCAACGCCTCCGAGCTCTGCAAGAGAGCCAACCCCACCACAGAACTACCCAAGGCTGTCAACCCCTCTGAGCTCTGAAAGGGAGCCAACCCCACCACACATCTACCCAACGTTATCAACTCCTCCGAGCTCTGGAAGGGAGCCAACCCTGCCAATGATCTACCCAAGGTTGGCAACACCTCCGAGCTCTGCAAGGGAGCCAACCCCGCCATAGATCTACCCAAGGTTGTCAAGACCTCCGAGCTCTGCAAGGGAGCCAAGCCCACAGCACACACCTCAGGAACCAACGCACAGATCTCCTTGAGAGGTCCAACCCTGCCACAGAGCTCTCCAAGGCTTTCAGCTTTGCCGACATCTGTGAGGGAGCCAACCCCGCGGAACGCACCTCAGGAGACAAGACCGCCGAATTCTCCCTGACAGCACCAAGCACAAGCCCGCACTCAGCTGGTCGTACCGCTGCAACAGATACCCCCAACAGCACAGAGCTGCGTCGCTGCCTCCGCATCTGCCTCTGTCCCCTCCAGTAAATACCTGGTTGCTTTCCTGGGCGTGAGTGTACGAAAAATTTCCCATTCTGTAATTTAAATACATTGCGGTCTTTAAGGTATTGTCCTTTGTCATGTGTAATTTCCATCGTCTGATCTGGCACAGCGTAGAATCTGTGATATTTTTTTGTATTTTTCTGATGACTTCTATTGTACATGGTGCGTGGGATGATGGAATGATGGAATGTGTTTGGTCACAAGGGACCTCAAAACCCATCCGATTCTAACCCCCTGCCATCGACAGGGGCCACTTCCACTGCATCAGGGTTCTCCAAGCCCCATCCTTTCTGGCCTTGAACACCTCCAGAGATGGGGTAGCCACTCCTTCTCTGGGCAACCTGTGCCAGAGCCTCCCCACCCTAACAAGGAAAACATTTATTTCTGATATCCAGTTGCTATCTCCCCTCCCTTACTTTCAAACCATTCCCATCGTCCTATCCCTGTGCTCTCTGAACAAGATCCCCTTCCCTGACCTCCCGGAGCCCCTTTCAGAACTGGGAGGCTGCTATAAAGGCTCCCCCGAGCCTGCTCTTCTCCAGGCTGAACAACCACAACTCTCCCAGCCTGTATTCATAGCAGAGGTTCTCCAGCCCTCGGATCTTCTCCACGTCCTCCTCTGGACTCCCTCCAGCAGATGCATGTCCTTCCTGTTGTGAGCAATCCAGAACTGCACAAAGGGCTCCACGTGGCGTCTCACCAGAGCAGATCAAAGCAGAGCAGAGCAGAGCAGAGCAGAGCAGAGGGGAAGAATCTCCTCCCTTGCCCTGCTGGTGCCACTCTTTTGGATGCAGCACAGGACATGCGTGGTTTCTGGGATGCAAGAGTGCATTGCTGGCTCGTGTCCAGCTTTTAGTCCACCAAGACCCCAAGTCCCTCTCCACAGGCCTGCTCCCAACCCCATCGTTCTCCTAGCACGTAATTGTGCTTGAGCTTGCCCCAACCTAGGAGTAGGATCTTGCATTTGGCCTTGTTGAACCTCATGAACTCACACAACACCACTTCTGCAGCCGGTCCAAGTCCCTCTGGATGACACCTTAGCCTTCAGGCATGTCACCTGTGCCCACACAGCTTGGTGTCATCTGCAAACTTGCTGAGGGTGCACTCGATCTCACTGTCTACATCATTAGTGGCACTATTAAAGAGCGCTGGTCCCAGTCGGGACTCCTGAGGGACACCACTTTTCACTGATCTCCACTTGGACATGGAGCCATTCACCTCTACGGGCAAGGAAGCTGCCAATTTTCAGCTAAAAAGGATTTTTTAAAATACTGAAGTTTATTTGAGCAGGAAGCATCCCTGCAGGAAACTCGTTTTCAGAGTCCTTTGTAAATCAACCAGTGAATGTCTCATCATTTACAAACGATAGGAAGAGGAGGACAGGAGCGTCCTGTCAACATCCAGCAACAGCACCCACTGCCAGGGCTGGGATGGCCCAGCACCTCCTTCAGCAGGCAGTGCTGGGAGGGCAGAAGAGCCCTCGGGAGCTCTGTGCTCGACGGCATGGAAGGAGGGTGCAGCTGCAGGCTGCGGGCTTTGGGCTGCAGCAGGGCAGGCCAGGCCCATCTGCAGAGATCCGGAGGAGCGGGTGCAATGGCTTGCGGACCAGTGACACGCAGGGCAGGGACTGTGACCTCTGTGATGTCATCCTCTGTGATGGGAACCTGTTTCCTAGGAGACCGCTCTACTCTCTAGGGTCAAGCACACTCTGGCCTCAGTCTGCAGGAGGACCTGGTGGAGAGAGGTGGTCTCTCTGCTGGGAGCTGCCTCTGTTTTTGACTTGGCATAAGGAACGCAGCAGCTGCCAGACAGCCCTTGTCAGTGCCCGGTTCCTCTTCTAACGGAGAGGACATACTGCTCTATGTCCAGGGTAAGTCAGGTCTGTCGGAGTCTGTTTCAGTGCAGTCATTGCTCGGAGGTTAACCCGCGTGTTAGGAGCTCCAGCTTTTTAGGGTCCTCTCAACTCCTCTCCTTGTGCCTCCTAGAAGGTAGAGCCTGTGCTTTTGGATTTTTCCAGACGGGGGATGTTCCGAGCCCAGGTGGTCCTGTTTTGCTTTAAGTGAGGCAGCCTTGCTCCGAGCTCCATCACCCCGTTGGTGTTTGAGTGGCCAACCTGCCAGACACGTTCCAGCATTTTGCGCATTTCTCTTGGCAGGACCCAGCATCAGGTGCTGAAGAAGCCATGGCGGAGAGAAATTCTGCTGCAGGAGATGCTGACGTGAGCCAGCAATCCCAGGCAGGGCCGCCAGAGGAAGAAGCAGACTCCCAGTGCCCCATCTGCCTGAACCAAATCAGAAATGCAGCCTTCGTGGCCTATTGCCTGCATAGGTTTTGCTTTGGCTGCATCCGGCATTGGGCCAGGACGAGCGATACCTGCCCAATCTGCCGGCAGCCTTTGGAGTTCCTGTTGCGCTCGGTGCGGGCAGATGATGACTACCAGGTCTACGTGCTCGGCTTGCCCGACCGCGTGCGCAGGAGAATGGCCATGGAGAGGGCCTGCAGCCGCTCCCCGCAGCGGCGCTACAACCTGCGCACGAGGCCCATCAGCAACCAACCCTCGCCTGGCAGAAGGCAGCCTGTGAGGAGCAACCGCAGACAGAGGCAGGCTGCAGCTCAGGTGCCTACCAACAACACCTCCCAGCAGGCTCCGGCACCTAGCGCATCCCAGGAGCCAAGTAGACAGCAGCCAACGGAGGAACCAACGCCACAGAGCTCCCCAAGAGAGCCAACCCTGCCACAGATCTACCCAAGGTTGCCAACCCCTCCGACCTCTGCACGGGAGCCAACCCCGCCACAGATCTACCCAAGGTTGTCAACCCCTCCGACCTCTGCAAGGGAGCCAACCCCACCACAGAACGACCTAAGGCTGTCAACCCCTCCGAGCTCTGCAAGGGAGCCAACCCCGCCACAGAACTACCCAAGGCTGTCAACCCCTCCGAGCTCTGAAAGGGAGCCAACCCCGCCACAGATCTACCCAAGGTTGTCAACCCCTCCGAGCTCTGCAAGGCAGCCAACCCCACCACAGAGCTATCCAAGGCTGTCAACGCCTCCGAGCTCTGCAAGAGAGCCAACCCCACCAGAGAACTACGCAAGGCTGTCAACCCCTCTGAGCTCTGCAAGGGAGCCAACCCCACCACACATCGACCCAACGTTGTCAACCCCTCTGAGCTCTGGAAGGGAGCCAACCCCACCACAGAAATACCCAAGGCTGTCATCACCTCCAAGCTCTGCAAGTGAGCCAACCCCACCACAGAACTACCCAAGGCTGTCAACTCCTCCGACCTTTGCAAGGGAGCCAACCCCACCACAGAGCTATCCAAGGCTGTCAACGCCTCCGAGCTCTGCAAGAGAGCCAACCCCACCACAGAACTACCCAAGGTTATTAACCCCTCCGACCTTTGCAAGGGAGCCAACCACACCACACATCTACCCAAGGCTGTCAACGCCTCCGAGCTCTGCAAGGCAGTCAACCCCGCCACAGAACTACCCAAGGCTGTCAACCCCTCCGACCTCTGCAAGGGAGCCAACCCCACCACAGAGCTATCCAAGGCTGTCAACGCCTCCGAGCTCTGCAAGAGAGCCAACCCCACCACAGAACTACCCAAGGCTGTCAACCCCTCTGAGCTCTGCAAGGGAGCCAACCACACCACACATCTACCCAACGTTATCAACTCCTCCGAGCTCTGGAAGGGAGCCAACCCTGCCAATGATCTACCCAAGGTTGGCAACACCTCCGAGCTCTGCAAGGGAGCCAACCCCGCCATAGATCTACCCAAGGTTGTCAAAACCTCCGAGCTCTGCAAGGGAGCCAAGCCCACAGCACACACCTCAGTAAACAACGCACAGATCTCCTTGAGAGGTCCAACCCTGCCACAGAGCTCTCCAAGGCTTTCAGCTTTGCCGACATCTGTGAGGGAGCCAACCCCGCGGAACGCACCTCAGGAGACAAGACCGCCGAATTCTCCCTGACAGCACCAAGCACAAGCCCGCACTCAGCTGGTCGTACCGCTGCAACAGATACCCCCAACAGCACAGAGCTGCGTCGCTGCCTCCGCATCTGCCTCTGTCCCCTCCAGTAAATACCTGGTTGCTTTCCTGGGCGTGAGTGTACGAAAAATTTCCCATTCTGTAATTTAAATACATTGCGGTCTTTAAGGTATTGTCCTTTGTCATGTGTAATTTCCATCGTCTGATCTGGCACAGCGTAGAATCTGTGATATTTTTTTGTATTTTTCTGATGACTTCTATTGTACATGGTGCGTGGGATGATGGAACGATGGAATGTGTTTGGTCACAAGGGACCTCAAAACCCATCCGATTCTAACCCCCTGCCATCGACAGGGGCCACTTCCACTGCATCAGGGTTCTCCAAGCCCCATCCTTTCTGGCCTTGAACACCTCCAGAGATGGGGTAGCCACTCCTTCTCTGGGCAACCTGTGCCAGAGCCTCCCCACCCTAACAAGGAAAACATTTATTTCTGATATCCAGTTGCTATCTCCCCTCCCTTACTTTCAAACCATTCCCATCGTCCCATCCCTGTGCTCTCTGAACAAGATCCCCTTCCCTGACCTCCCGGAGCCCCTTTCAGAACTGGGAGGCTGCTATAAAGGCTCCCCCGAGCCTGCTCTTCTCCAGGCTGAACAACCACAACTCTCCCAGCCTGTATTCATAGCAGAGGTTCTCCAGCCCTCGGATCTTCTCCACGTCCTCCTCTGGACTCCCTCCAGCAGATGCATGTCCTTCCTGTTGTGAGCAATCCAGAACTGCACAAAGGGCTCCACGTGGCGTCTCACCAGAGCAGATCAAAGCAGAGCAGAGCAGAGCAGAGCAGAGCAGAGCAGAGCAGAGGGGAATAATCTCCTCCCTTGCCCTGCTGGTGCCACTCTTTTGGATGCAGCACAGGACATGCGTGGTTTCTGGGATGCAAGAGTGCATTGCTGGCTCGTGTCCAGCTTTTAGTCCACCAAGACCCCAAGTCCCTCTCCACAGGCCTGCTCCCAACCCCATCGTTCTCCTAGCACGTAATTGTGCTTGAGCTTGCCCCAACCTAGGAGTAGGATCTTGCATTTGGCCTTGTTGAACCTCATGAACTCACACAACACCACTTCTGCAGCCGGTCCAAGTCCCTCTGGATGACACCTTAGCCTTCAGGCGTGTCACCTGTGCCCACACAGCTTGGTGTCATCTGCAAACTTGCTGAGGGTGCACTCGATCTCACTGTCTACATCATTAGTGGCACTATTAAAGAGCGCTGGTCCCAGTCGGGACTCCTGAGGGACACCACTTTTCACTGATCTCCACTTGGACATGGAGCCATTCACCTCTACGGGCAAGGAAGCTGCCAATTTTCAGCTAAAAAGGATTTTTTAAAATACTGAAGTTTATTTGAGCAGGAAGCATCCCTGCAGGAAACTCGTTTTCAGAGTCCTTTGTAAATCAACCAGTGAATGTCTCATCATTTACAAACGATAGGAAGAGGAGGACAGGAGCGTCCTGTCAACATCCAGCAACAGCACCCACTGCCAGGGCTGGGATGGCCCAGCACCTCCTTCAGCAGGCAGTGCTGGGAGGGCAGAAGAGCCCTCGGGAGCTCTGTGCTCGACGGCATGGAAGGAGGGTGCAGCTGCAGGCTGCGGGCTTTGGGCTGCAGCAGGGCAGGCCAGGCCCATCTGCAGAGATCCGGAGGAGCGGGTGCAATGGCTTGCGGACCAGTGACACGCAGGGCAGGGACTGTGACCTCTGTGATGTCATCCTCTGTGATGGGAACCTGTTTCCTAGGAGACCGCTCTACTCTCTAGGGTCAAGCACACTCTGGCCTCAGTCTGCAGGAGGACCTGGTGGAGAGAGGTGGTCTCTCTGCTGGGAGCTGCCTCTGTTTTTGACTTGGCATAAGGAACGCAGCAGCTGCCAGACAGCCCTTGTCAGTGCCCGGTTCCTCTTCTAACGGAGAGGACATACTGCTCTATGTCCAGGGTAAGTCAGGTCTGTCGGAGTCTGTTTCAGTGCAGTCATTGCTCGGAGGTTAACCCGCGTGTTAGGAGCTCCAGCTTTTTAGGGTCCTCTCAACTCCTCTCCTTGTGCCTCCTAGAAGGTAGAGCCTGTGCTTTTGGATTTTTCCAGACGGGGGATGTTCCGAGCCCAGGTGGTCCTGTTTTGCTTTAAGTGAGGCAGCCTTGCTCCGAGCTCCATCACCCCGTTGGTGTTTGAGTGGCCAACCTGCCAGACACGTTCCAGCATTTTGCGCATTTCTCTTGGCAGGACCCAGCATCAGGTGCTGAAGAAGCCATGACGGAGAGAAATTCTGCTGCAGGAGATGCTGACGTGAGCCAGCAATCCCAGGCAGGGCCGCCGGAGGAAGAAGCAGACTCCCAGTGCCCCATCTGCCTGAACCAAATCAGAAATGCAGCCTTCGTGGCCTATTGCCTGCATAGGTTTTGCTTTGGCTGCATCCGGCATTGGGCCAGGACGAGCGATACCTGCCCAATCTGCCGGCAGCCTTTGGAGTTCCTGTTGCGCTCGGTGCGGGCAGATGATGACTACCAGGTCTACGTGCTCGGCTTGCCCGACCGCGTGCGCAGGAGAATGGCCATGGAGAGGGCCCGCAGCCGCTCCCCGCAGCGGCGCTACAACCTGCGCACGAGGCCCATCAGCAACCAACCCTCGCCTGGCAGAAGGCAGCCTGTGAGGAGCAACCGCAGACAGAGGCAGGCTGCAGCTCAGGTGCCTACCAACAACACCTCCCAGCAGGCTCCGGCACCTAGCGCATCCCAGGAGCCAAGTAGACAGCAGCCAACGGAGGAACCAACGCCACAGAGCTCCCCAAGAGAGCCAACCCTGCCACAGATCTACCCAAGGTTGCCAACCCCTCCGACCTCTGCACGGGAGCCAACCCCGCCACAGATCTACCCAAGGTTGTCAACCCCTCCGACCTCTGCAAGGGAGCCAACCCCACCACAGAACGACCTAAGGCTGTCAACCCCTCCGAGCTCTGCAAGGGAGCCAACCCCGCCACAGAACTACCCAAGGCTGTCAACCCCTCCGAGCTCTGAAAGGGAGCCAACCCCGCCACAGATCTACCCAAGGTTGTCAACCCCTCCGAGCTCTGCAAGGCAGCAAACCCCACCACAGAGCTATCCAAGGCTGTCAACGCCTCCGAGCTCTGCAAGAGAGCCAACCCCACCAGAGAACTACGCAAGGCTGTCAACCCCTCTGAGCTCTGCAAGGGAGCCAACCCCACCACACATCGACCCAACGTTGTCAACCCCTCTGAGCTCTGGAAGGGAGCCAACCCCACCACAGAAATACCCAAGGCTGTCATCACCTCCAAGCTCTGCAAGTGAGCCAACCCCACCACAGAACTACCCAAGGCTGTCAACTCCTCCGACCTTTGCAAGGGAGCCAACCCCACCACAGAGCTATCCAAGGCTGTCAACGCCTCCGAGCTCTGCAAGAGAGCCAACCCCACCACAGAACTACCCAAGGTTATTAAACCCTCCGACCTTTGCAAGGGAGCCAACCACACCACACATCTACCCAAGGCTGTCAACGCCTCCGAGCTCTGCAAGGCACTCAACCCCGCCACAGAACTACCCAAGGCTGTCAACCCCTCCGACCTCTGCAAGGGAGCCAACCCCACCACAGAGCTATCCAAGGCTGTCAACGCCTCCGAGCTCTGCAAGAGAGCCAACCCCACCACAGAACTACCCAAGGCTGTCAACCCCTCTGAGCTCTGCAAGGGAGCCAACCACACCACACATCTACCCAACGTTATCAACTCCTCCGATCTCTGGAAGGGAGCCAACCCTGCCAATGATCTACCCAAGGTTGTCAACACCTCCGAGCTCTGCAAGGGAGCCAACCCCGCCATAGATCTACCCAAGGTTGTCAAAACCTCCGAGCTCTGCAAGGGAGCCAAGCCCACAGCACACACCTCAGTAAACAACGCACAGATCTCCTTGAGAGGTCCAACCCTGTCACAGAGCTCTCCAAGGCTTTCAGCTTTGCCGACATCTGTGAGGGAGCCAACCCCGCGGAACGCACCTCAGGAGACAAGACCGCCGAATTCTCCCTGACAGCACCAAGCACAAGCCCGCACTCAGCTGGTCGTACCGCTGCAACAGATACCCCCAACAGCACAGAGCTGCGTCGCTGCCTCCGCATCTGCCTCTGTCCCCTCCAGTAAATACCTGGTTGCTTTCCTGGGCGTGAGTGTACGAAAAATTTCCCATTCTGTAATTTAAATACATTGCGGTCTTTAAGGTATTGTCCTTTGTCATGTGTAATTTCCATCGTCTGATCTGGCACAGCGTAGAATCTGTGATATTTTTTTGTATTTTTCTGATGACTTCTATTGTACATGGTGCGTGGGATGATGGAACGATGGAATGTGTTTGGTCACAAGGGACCTCAAAACCCATCCGATTCTAACCCCCTGCCATCGACAGGGGCCACTTCCACTGCATCAGGGTTCTCCAAGCCCCATCCTTTCTGGCCTTGAACACCTCCAGAGATGGGGTAGCCACTCCTTCTCTGGGCAACCTGTGCCAGAGCCTCCCCACCCTAACAAGGAAAACATTTATTTCTGATATCCAGTTGCTATATCCCCTCCCTTACTTTCAAACCATTCCCATCGTCCTATCCCTGTGCTCTCTGAACAAGATCCCCTTCCCTGACCTCCCGGAGCCCCTTTCAGAACTGGGAGGCTGCTATAAAGGCTCCCCCGAGCCTGCTCTTCTCCAGGCTGAACAACCACAACTCTCCCAGCCTGTATTCATAGCAGAGGTTCTCCAGCCCTCGGATCTTCTCCACGTCCTCCTCTGGACTCCCTCCAGCAGATGCATGTCCTTCCTGTTGTGAGCAATCCAGAACTGCACAAAGGGCTCCACGTGGCGTCTCACCAGAGCAGATCAAAGCAGAGCAGAGCAGAGCAGAGCAGAGCAGAGCAGAGCAGAGGGGAAGAATCTCCTCCCTTGCCCTGCTGGTGCCACTCTTTTGGATGCAGCACAGGACATGCGTGGTTTCTGGGATGCAAGAGTGCATTGCTGGCTCGTGTCCAGCTTTTAGTCCACCAAGACCCCAAGTCCCTCTCCACAGGCCTGCTCCCAACCCCATCGTTCTCCTAGCACGTAATTGTGCTTGAGCTTGCCCCAACCTAGGAGTAGGATCTTGCATTTGGCCTTGTTGAACCTCATGAACTCACACAACACCACTTCTGCAGCCGGTCCAAGTCCCTCTGGATGACACCTTAGCCTTCAGGCGTGTCACCTGTGCCCACACAGCTTGGTGTCATCTGCAAACTTGCTGAGGGTGCACTCGATCTCACTGTCTACATCATTAGTGACACTATTAAAGAGCGCTGGTCCCAGTCGGGACTCCTGAGGGACACCACTTTTCACTGATCTCCACTTGGACATGGAGCCATTCACCTCTACGGGCAAGGAAGCTGCCAATTTTCAGCTAAAAAGGATTTTTTAAAATACTGAAGTTTATTTGAGCAGGAAGCATCCCTGCAGGAAACTCGTTTTCAGAGTCCTTTGTAAATCAACCAGTGAATGTCTCATCATTTACAAACGATAGGAAGAGGAGGACAGGAGCGTCCTGTCAACATCCAGCAACAGCACCCATTGTCAGGGCTGGGATGGCCCAGCACCTCCTTCAGCAGGCAGTGCTGGGAGGGCAGAAGAGCCCTCGGGAGCTCTGTGCTCGACGGCATGGAAGGAGGGTGCAGCTGCAGGCTGCGGGCTTTGGGCTGCAGCAGGGCAGGCCAGGCCCATCTGCAGAGATCCGGAGGAGCGGGTGCAATGGCTTGCGGACCAGTGACACGCAGGGCAGGGACTGTGACCTCTGTGATGTCATCCTCTGTGATGGGAACCTGTTTCCTAGGAGACCGCTCTACTCTCTAGGGTCAAGCACACTCTGGCCTCAGTCTGCAGGAGGACCTGGTGGAGAGAGGTGGTCTCTCTGCTGGGAGCTGCCTCTGTTTTTGACTTGGCATAAGGAACGCAGCAGCTGCCAGACAGCCCTTGTCAGTGCCCGGTTCCTCTTCTAACGGAGAGGACATACTGCTCTATGTCCAGGGTAAGTCAGGTCTGTCGGAGTCTGTTTCAGTGCAGTCATTGCTCGGAGGTTAACCCGCGTGTTAGGAGCTCCAGCTTTTTAGGGTCCTCTCAACTCCTCTCCTTGTGCCTCCTAGAAGGTAGAGCCTGTGCTTTTGGATTTTTCCAGACGGGGGATGTTCCGAGCCCAGGTGGTCCTGTTTTGCTTTAAGTGAGGCAGCCTTGCTCCGAGCTCCATCACCCCGTTGGTGTTTGAGTGGCCAACCTGCCAGACACGTTCCAGCATTTTGCGCATTTCTCTTGGCAGGACCCAGCATCAGGTGCTGAAGAAGCCATGACGGAGAGAAATTCTGCTGCAGGAGATGCTGACGTGAGCCAGCAATCCCAGGCAGGGCCGCCGGAGGAAGAAGCAGACTCCCAGTGCCCCATCTGCCTGAACCAAATCAGAAATGCAGCCTTCGTGGCCTATTGCCTGCATAGGTTTTGCTTTGGCTGCATCCGGCATTGGGCCAGGACGAGCGATACCTGCCCAATCTGCCGGCAGCCTTTGGAGTTCCTGTTGCGCTCGGTGCGGGCAGATGATGACTACCAGGTCTACGTGCTCGGCTTGCCCGACCGCGTGCGCAGGAGAATGGCCATGGAGAGGGCCCGCAGCCGCTCCCCGCAGCGGCGCTACAACCTGCGCACGAGGCCCATCAGCAACCAACCCTCGCCTGGCAGAAGGCAGCCTGTGAGGAGCAACCGCAGACAGAGGCAGGCTGCAGCTCAGGTGCCTACCAACAACACCTCCCAGCAGGCTCCGGCACCTAGCGCATCCCAGGAGCCAAGTAGACAGCAGCCAACGGAGGAACCAACGCCACAGAGCTCCCCAAGAGAGCCAACCCTGCCACAGATCTACCCAAGGTTGCCAACCCCTCCGACCTCTGCACGGGAGCCAACCCCGCCACAGATCTACCCAAGGTTGTCAACCCCTCCGACCTCTGCAAGGGAGCCAACCCCACCACAGAACGACCTAAGGCTGTCAACCCCTCCGAGCTCTGCAAGGGAGCCAACCCCGCCACAGAACTACCCAAGGCTGTCAACCCCTCCGAGCTCTGAAAGGGAGCCAACCCCGCCACAGATCTACCCAAGGTTGTCAACCCCTCCGAGCTCTGCAAGGCAGCCAACCCCACCACAGAGCTATCCAAGGCTGTCAACGCCTCCGAGCTCTGCAAGAGAGCCAACCCCACCAGAGAACTACCCAAGGCTGTCAACCCCTCTGAGCTCTGGAAGGGAGCCAACCCCACCACAGAAATACCCAAGGCTGTCATCACCTCCAAGCTCTGCAAGTGAGCCAACCCCACCACAGAACTACGCAAGGCTTTCAACTCCTCCGAGCTCTGCAAGGCAGCCAACCCCACCACAGAGCTATCCAAGGCTGTCAACGCCTCCGAGCTCTGCAAGAGAGCCAACCCCACCAGAGAACTACCCAAGGCTGTCAACCCCTCTGAGCTCTGGAAGGGAGCCAACCCCACCACAGAAATACCCAAGGCTGTCATCACCTCCAAGCTCTGCAAGTGAGCCAACCCCACCACAGAACTACCCAAGGCTGTCAACTCCTCCGACCTCTGCAAGGGAGCCAACCCCACCACAGAGCTATCCAAGGCTGTCAACGCCTCCGAGCTCTGCAAGAGAGCCAACCCCACCACAGAACTATCCAAGGCTGTCAACGCCTCCGAGCTCTGCAAGAGAGCCAACCCCACCACAGAACTACCCAAGGCTGTCAACCCCTCTGAGCTCTGCAAGGGAGCCAACCACACCACACATCTACCCAACGTTATCAACTCCTCCGAGCTCTGGAAGGGAGCCAACCCTGCCAATGATCTACCCAAGGTTGTCAACACCTCCGAGCTCTGCAAGGGAGCCAACCCCGCCATAGATCTACCCAAGGTTGTCAAAACCTCCGAGCTCTGCAAGGGAGCCAAGCCCACAGCACACACCTCAGGAACCAACGCACAGATCTCCTTGAGAGGTCCAACCCTGCCACAGAGCTCTCCAAGGCTTTCAGCTTTGCCGACATCTGTGAGGGAGCCAACCCCGCGGAACGCACCTCAGGAGACAAGACCGCCGAATTCTCCCTGACAGCACCAAGCACAAGCCCGCACTCAGCTGGTCGTACCGCTGCAACAGATACCCCCAACAGCACAGAGCTGCGTCGCTGCCTCCGCATCTGCCTCTGTCCCCTCCAGTAAATACCTGGTTGCTTTCCTGGGCGTGAGTGTACGAAAAATTTCCCATTCTGTAATTTAAATACATTGCGGTCTTTAAGGTATTGTCCTTTGTCATGTGTAATTTCCATCGTCTGATCTGGCACAGCGTAGAATCTGTGATATTTTTTTGTATTTTTCTCATGACTTCTATTGTACATGGTGCGTGGGATGATGGAACGATGGAATGTGTTTGGTCACAAGGGACCTCAAAACCCATCCGATTCTAACCCCCTGCCATCGACAGGGGCCACTTCCACTGCATCAGGGTTCTCCAAGCCCCATCCTTTCTGGCCTTGAACACCTCCAGAGATGGGGTAGCCACTCCTTCTCTGGGCAACCTGTGCCAGAGCCTCCCCACCCTAACAAGGAAAACATTTATTTCTGATATCCAGTTGCTATCTCCCGTCCCTTACTTTCAAACCATTCCCATCGTCCTATCCCTGTGCTCTCTGAACAAGATCCCCTTCCCTGACCTCCCGGAGCCCCTTTCAGAACTGGGAGGCTGCTATAAAGGCTCCCCCGAGCCTGCTCTTCTCCAGGCTGAACAACCACAACTCTCCCAGCCTGTATTCATAGCAGAGGTTCTCCAGCCCTCGGATCTTCTCCACGTCCTCCTCTGGACTCCCTCCAGCAGATGCATGTCCTTCCTGTTGTGAGCAATCCAGAACTGCACAAAGGGCTCCACGTGGCGTCTCACCAGAGCAGATCAAAGCAGAGCAGAGCAGAGCAGAGCAGAGCAGAGCAGAGCAGAGCAGAGGGGAAGAATCTCCTCCCTTGCCCTGCTGGTGCCACTCTTTTGGATGCAGCACAAGACATGCGTGGTTTCTGGGATGCAAGAGTGCATTGCTGGCTCGTGTCCAGCTTTTAGTCCACCAAGACCCCAAGTCCCTCTCCACAGGCCTGCTCCCAACCCCATCGTTCTCCTAGCACGTAATTGTGCTTGAGCTTGCCCCAACCTAGGAGTAGGATCTTGCATTTGGCCTTGTTGAACCTCATGAACTCACACAACACCACTTCTGCAGCCGGTCCAAGTCCCTCTGGATGACACCTTAGCCTTCAGGCGTGTCACCTGTGCCCACACAGCTTGGTGTCATCTGCAAACTTGCTGAGGGTGCACTCGATCTCACTGTCTACATCATTAGTGGCACTATTAAAGAGCGCTGGTCCCAGTCGGGACTCCTGAGGGACACCACTTTTCACTGATCTCCACTTGGACATGGAGCCATTCACCTCTACGGGCAAGGAAGCTGCCAATTTTCAGCTAAAAAGGATTTTTTAAAATACTGAAGTTTATTTGAGCAGGAAGCATCCCTGCAGGAAACTCGTTTTCAGAGTCCTTTGTAAATCAACCAGTGAATGTCTCATCATTTACAAACGATAGGAAGAGGAGGACAGGAGCGTCCTGTCAACATCCAGCAACAGCACCCACTGCCAGGGCTGGGATGGCCCAGCACCTCCTTCAGCAGGCAGTGCTGGGAGGGCAGAAGAGCCCTCGGGAGCTCTGTGCTCGACGGCATGGAAGGAGGGTGCAGCTGCAGGCTGCGGGCTTTGGGCTGCAGCAGGGCAGGCCAGGCCCATCTGCAGAGATCCGGAGGAGCGGGTGCAATGGCTTGGGGACCAGTGACACGCAGGGCAGGGACTGTGACCTCTGTGATGTCATCCTCTGTGATGGGAACCTGTTTCCTAGGAGACCGCTCTACTCTCTAGGGTCAAGCACACTCTGGCCTCAGTCTGCAGGAGGACCTGGTGGAGAGAGGTGGTCTCTCTGCTGGGAGCTGCCTCTGTTTTTGACTTGGCATAAGGAACGCAGCAGCTGCCAGACAGCCCTTGTCAGTGCCCGGTTCCTCTTCTAACGGAGAGGACATACTGCTCTATGTCCAGGGTAAGTCAGGTCTGTCGGAGTCTGTTTCAGTGCAGTCATTGCTCGGAGGTTAACCCGCGTGTTAGGAGCTCCAGCTTTTTAGGGTCCTCTCAACTCCTCTCCTTGTGCCTCCTAGAAGGTAGAGCCTGTGCTTTTGGATTTTTCCAGACGGGGGATGTTCCGAGCCCAGGTGGTCCTGTTTTGCTTTAAGTGAGGCAGCCTTGCTCCGAGCTCCATCACCCCGTTGGTGTTTGAGTGGCCAACCTGCCAGACACGTTCCAGCATTTTGCGCATTTCTCTTGGCAGGACCCAGCATCAGGTGCTGAAGAAGCCATGACGGAGAGAAATTCTGCTGCAGGAGATGCTGACGTGAGCCAGCAATCCCAGGCAGGGCCGCCGGAGGAAGAAGCAGACTCCCAGTGCCCCATCTGCCTGAACCAAATCAGAAATGCAGCCTTCGTGGCCTATTGCCTGCATAGGTTTTGCTTTGGCTGCATCCGGCATTGGGCCAGGACGAGCGATACCTGCCCAATCTGCCGGCAGCCTTTGGAGTTCCTGTTGCGCTCGGTGCGGGCAGATGATGACTACCAGGTCTACGTGCTCGGCTTGCCCGACCGCGTGCGCAGGAGAATGGCCATGGAGAGGGCCCGCAGCCGCTCCCCGCAGCGGCGCTACAACCTGCGCACGAGGCCCATCAGCAACCAACCCTCGCCTGGCAGAAGGCAGCCTGTGAGGAGCAACCGCAGACAGAGGCAGGCTGCAGCTCAGGTGCCTACCAACAACACCTCCCAGCAGGCTCCGGAACCTAGCGCATCCCAGGAGCCAAGTAGACAGCAGCCAACGGAGGAACCAACGCCACAGAGCTCCCCAAGAGAGCCAACCCTGCCACAGATCTACCCAAGGTTGCCAACCCCGCCACAGATCTACCCAAGGTTGTCAACCCCTCCGCCCTCTGCAAGGGAGCCAACCCCACCACAGAACGACCTAAGGCTGTCAACCCCTCCGAGCTCTGCAAGGGAGCCAACCCCACCACAGAACGACCTAAGGCTGTCAACCCCTCCGAGCTCTGAAAGGCAGCCAACCCCGCCACAGATCTACCCAAGGCTGTCAACCCCTCCGAGCTCTGCAAGGCAGCCAACCCCACCACAGAGCTATCCAAGGCTGTCAACGTCTCCGAGCTCTGCAAGAGAGCCAACCCCACCAGAGAACTACGCAAGGCTGTCAACCCCTCCGATCTCTGCAAGGGAGCCAACCCCACCAGAGAACTACGCAAGGCTGTCAACCCCTCCGACCTCTGCAAGGGAGCCAACCCCGCCACAGAACTACCCAAGGCTGTCAATCCCTCCGAGCTCTGAAAGGGAGCCAACCCCGCCACAGAGCTATCCAAGGCTGTCAACGCCTCCGAGCTCTGCAAGAGAGCCAACCCCACCAGAGAACTACCCAAGGCTGTCAACCCCTCTGAGCTCTGGAAGGGAGCCAACCCCACCACAGAAATACCCAAGGCTGTCATCACCTCCAAGCTCTGCAAGTGAGCCAACCCCACCACAGAACTACCCAAGGCTGTCAACTCCTCCGACCTTTGCAAGGGAGCCAACCCCACCACAGAGCTATCCAAGGCTGTCAACGCCTCCGAGCTCTGCAAGAGAGCCAACCCCACCACAGAACTACCCAAGGTTATTAACCCCTCCGACCTTTGCAAGGGAGCCAACCACACCACACATCTACCCAAGGCTGTCAACGCCTCCGAGCTCTGCAAGGCAGTCAACCCCGCCACAGAACTACCCAAGGCTGTCAACCCCTCCGACCTCTGCAAGGGAGCCAACCCCACCACAGAGCTATCCAAGGCTGTCAACGCCTCCGAGCTCTGCAAGAGAGCCAACCCCACCACAGAACTACCCAAGGCTGTCAACCCCTCTGAGCTCTGCAAGGGAGCCAACCACACCACACATCTACCCAACGTTATCAACTCCTCCGAGCTCTGGAAGGGAGCCAACCCTTCCAATGATCTACCCAAGGTTGGCAACACCTCCGAGCTCTGCAAGGGAGCCAACCCCACCATAGATCTACCCAAGGTTGTCAAAACCTCCGAGCTCTGCAAGGGAGCCAAGCCCACAGCACACACCTCAGGAACCAACGCACAGATCTCCTTGAGAGGTCCAACCCTGCCACAGAGCTCTCCAAGGCTTTCAGCTTTACCGACATCTGTGAGGGAGCCAACCCCGCGGAACGCACCTCAGGAGACAAGACCGCCGAATTCTCCCTGACAGCACCAAGCACAAGCCCGCACTCAGCTGGTCGTACCGCTGCAACAGATACCCCCAACAGCACAGAGCTGCGTCGCTGCCTCCGCATCTGCCTCTGTCCCCTCCAGTAAATACCTGGTTGCTTTCCTGGGCGTGAGTGTACGAAAAATTTCCCATTCTGTAATTTAAATACATTGCGGTCTTTAAGGTATTGTCCTTTGTCATGTGTAATTTCCATCGTCTGATCTGGCACAGCGTAGAATCTGTGATATTTTTTTGTATTTTTCTGATGACTTCTATTGTACATGGTGCGTGGGATGATGGAACGATGGAATGTGTTTGGTCACAAGGGACCTCAAAACCCATCCGATTCTAACCCCCTGCCATCGACAGGGGCCACTTCCACTGCATCAGGGTTCTCCAAGCCCCATCCTTTCTGGCCTTGAACACCTCCAGAGATGGGGTAGCCACTCCTTCTCTGGGCAACCTGTGCCAGAGCCTCCCCACCCTAACAAGGAAAACATTTATTTCTGATATCCAGTTGCTATCTCCCCTCCCTTACTTTCAAACCATTCCCATCGTCCTATCCCTGTGCTCTCTGAACAAGATCCCCTTCCCTGACCTCCCGGAGCCCCTTTCAGAACTGGGAGGCTGCTATAAAGGCTCCCCCGAGCCTGCTCTTCTCCAGGCTGAACAACCACAACTCTCCCAGCCTGTATTCATAGCAGAGGTTCTCCAGCCCTCGGATCTTCTCCACGTCCTCCTCTGGACTCCCTCCAGCAGATGCATGTCCTTCCTGTTGTGAGCAATCCAGAACTGCACAAAGGGCTCCACGTGGCGTCTCACCAGAGCAGATCAAAGCAGAGCAGAGCAGAGCAGAGCAGAGCAGAGCAGAGCAGAGCAGAGGGGAAGAATCTCCTCCCTTGCCCTGCTGGTGCCACTCTTTTGGATGCAGCACAAGACATGCGTGGTTTCTGGGATGCAAGAGTGCATTGCTGGCTCGTGTCCAGCTTTTAGTCCACCAAGACCCCAAGTCCCTCTCCACAGGCCTGCTCCCAACCCCATCGTTCTCCTAGCACGTAATTGTGCTTGAGCTTGCCCCAACCTAGGAGTAGGATCTTGCATTTGGCCTTGTTGAACCTCATGAACTCACACAACACCACTTCTGCAGCCGGTCCAAGTCCCTCTGGATGACACCTTAGCCTTCAGGCGTGTCACCTGTGCCCACACAGCTTGGTGTCATCTGCAAACTTGCTGAGGGTGCACTCGATCTCACTGTCTACATCATTAGTGGCACTATTAAAGAGCGCTGGTCCCAGTCGGGACTCCTGAGGGACACCACTTTTCACTGATCTCCACTTGGACATGGAGCCATTCACCTCTACGGGCAAGGAAGCTGCCAATTTTCAGCTAAAAAGGATTTTTTAAAATACTGAAGTTTATTTGAGCAGGAAGCATCCCTGCAGGAAACTCGTTTTCAGAGTCCTTTGTAAATCAACCAGTGAATGTCTCATCATTTACAAATGATAGGAAGAGGAGGACAGGAGCGTCCTGTCAACATCCAGCAACAGCACCCACTGCCAGGGCTGGGATGGCCCAGCACCTCCTTCAGCAGGCAGTGCTGGGAGGGCAGAAGAGCCCTCGGGAGCTCTGTGCTCGACGGCATGGAAGGAGGGTGCAGCTGCAGGCTGCGGGCTTTGGGCTGCAGCAGGGCAGGCCAGGCCCATCTGCAGAGATCCGGAGGAGCGGGTGCAATGGCTTGCGGACCAGTGACACGCAGGGCAGGGACTGTGACCTCTGTGATGTCATCGTCTGTGATGTGAACCTGTTTCCTAGGAGACCGCTCTACTCTCTAGGGTCAAGCACACTCTGGCCTCAGTCTGCAGGAGGACCTGATGGAGAGAGGTGGTCTCTCTGCTGGGAGCTGCCTCTGTTTTTGACTTGGCATAAGGAACGCAGCAGCTGCCAGACAGCCCTTGTCAGTGCCCGGTTCCTCTTCTAACGGAGAGGACATACTGCTCTATGTCCAGGGTAAGTCAGGTCTGTCGGAGTCTGTTTCAGTGCAGTCATTGCTCGGAGGTTAACCCGCGTGTTAGGAGCTCCAGCTTTTTAGGGTCCTCTCAACTCCTCTCCTTGTGCCTCCTAGAAGGTAGAGCCTGTGCTTTTGGATTTTTCCAGACGGGGGATGTTCCGAGCCCAGGTGGTCCTGTTTTGCTTTAAGTGAGGCAGCCTTGCTCCGAGCTCCATCACCCCGTTGGTGTTTGAGTGGCCAACCTGCCAGACACGTTCCAGCATTTTGCGCATTTCTCTTGGCAGGACCCAGCATCAGGTGCTGAAGAAGCCATGACGGAGAGAAATTCTGCTGCAGGAGATGCTGACGTGAGCCAGCAATCCCAGGCAGGGCCGCCGGAGGAAGAAGCAGACTCCCAGTGCCCCATCTGCCTGAACCAAATCAGAAATGCAGCCTTCGTGGCCTATTGCCTGCATAGGTTTTGCTTTGGCTGCATCCGGCATTGGGCCAGGACGAGCGATACCTGCCCAATCTGCCGGCAGCCTTTGGAGTTCCTGTTGCGCTCGGTGCGGGCAGATGATGACTACCAGGTCTACGTGCTCGGCTTGCCCGACCGCGTGCGCAGGAGAATGGCCATGGAGAGGGCCCGCAGCCGCTCCCCGCAGCGGCGCTACAACCTGCGCACGAGGCCCATCAGCAACCAACCCTCGCCTGGCACAAGGCAGCCTGTGAGGAGCAACCGCAGACAGAGGCAGGCTGCAGCTCAGGTGCCTACCAACAACACCTCCCAGCAGGCTCCGGCACCTAGCGCATCCCAGGAGCCAAGTAGACAGCAGCCAACGGAGGAACCAACGCCACAGAGCTCCCCAAGAGAGCCAACCCTGCCACAGATCTACCCAAGGTTGCAAACCCCTCCGACCTCTGCACGGGAGCCAACCCCGCCACAGATCTACCCAAGGTTGTCAACCCCTCCGACCTCTGCAAGGGAGCCAACCCCACCACAGAACGACCTAAGGCTGTCAACCCCTCCGAGCTCTGCAAGGGAGCCAACCCCACCACAGAACGACCTAAGGCTGTCAACCCATCCGAGCTCTGAAAGGGAGCCAACCCCGCCACAGAACTACCCAAGGCTGTCAACCCCTCCGAGCTCTGAAAGGGAGCCAACCCCGCCACAGATCTACCCAAGGTTGTCAACCCCTCCAAGCTCTGCAAGGCAGCCAACCCCACCACAGAGCTATCCAAGGCTGTCAACGCCTCCGAGCTCTGCAAGAGAGCCAACCCCACCAGAGAACTACGCAAGGCTGTCAACCCCTCCGACCTCTGCAAGGGAGCCAACCCCACCACAGAACGACCTAAGGCTGTCAACCCCTCCGAGCTCTGCAAGGGAGCCAACCCCGCCACAGAACTACCCAAGGCTGTCAACCCCTCCGAGCTCTGAAAGGGAGCCAACCCCGCCACAGAGCTATCCAAGGCTGTCAACGCCTCCGAGCTCTGGAAGAGAGCCAACCCCACCAGAGAACTACCCAAGGCTGTCAACCCCTCTGAGCTCTGGAAGGGAGCCAACCCCACCACAGAAATACCCAAGGCTGTCATCACCTCCAAGCTCTGCAAGTGAGCCAACCCCACCACAGAACTACCCAAGGCTGTCAACTCCTCCGACCTTTGCAAGGGAGCCAACCCCACCACAGAGCTATCCAAGGCTGTCAACGCCTCCGAGCTCTGCAAGAGAGCCAACCCCACCACAGAACTACCCAAGGTTATTAACCCCTCCGACCTTTGCAAGGGAGCCAACCACACCACACATCTACCCAAGGCTGTCAACGCCTCCGAGCTCTGCAAGGCAGTCAACCCCGCCACAGAACTACCCAAGGCTGTCAACCCCTCCGACCTCTGCAAGGGAGCCAACCCCACCACAGAGCTATCCAAGGCTGTCAACGCCTCCGAGCTCTGCAAGAGAGCCAACCCCACCACAGAACTACCCAAGGCTGTCAACCCCTCTGAGCTCTGCAAGGGAGCCAACCACACCACACATCTACCCAACGTTATCAACCCCTCCGAGCTCTGGAAGGGAGCCAACCCTGCCAATGATCTACCCAAGGTTGGCAACACCTCCGAGCTCTGCAAGGGAGCCATCCCCGCCATAGATCTACCCAAGGTTGTCAAAACCTCCGAGCTCTGCAAGGGAGCCAAGCCCACAGCACACACCTCAGGAACCAACGCACAGATCTCCTTGAGAGGTCCAACCCTGTCACAGAGCTCTCCAAGGCTTTCAGCTTTGCCGACATCTGTGAGGGAGCCAACCCCGCGGAACGCACCTCAGGAGACAAGACCGCCGAATTCTCCCTGACAGCACCAAGCACAAGCCCGCACTCAGCTGGTCGTACCGCTGCAACAGATACCCCCAACAGCACAGAGCTGCGTCGCTGCCTCCGCATCTGCCTCTGTCCCCTCCAGTAAATACCTGGTTGCTTTCCTGGGCGTGAGTGTACGAAAAATTTCCCATTCTGTAATTTAAATACATTGCGGTCTTTAAGGTATTGTCCTTTGTCATGTGTAATTTCCATCGTCTGATCTGGCACAGCGTAGAATCTGTGATATTTTTTTGTATTTTTCTCATGACTTCTATTGTACATGGTGCGTGGGATGATGGAACGATGGAATGTGTTTGGTCACAAGGGACCTCAAAACCCATCCGATTCTAACCCCCTGCCATCGACAGGGGCCACTTCCACTGCATCAGGGTTCTCCAAGCCCCATCCTTTCTGGCCTTGAACACCTCCAGAGATGGGGTAGCCACTCCTTCTCTGGGCAACCTGTGCCAGAGCCTCCCCACCCTAACAAGGAAAACATTTATTTCTGATATCCAGTTGCTATCTCCCCTCCCTTACTTTCAAACCATTCCCATCGTCCTATCCCTGTGCTCTCTGAACAAGATCCCCTTCCCTGACCTCCCGGAGCCCCTTTCAGAACTGGGAGGCTGCTATAAAGGCTCCCCCGAGCCTGCTCTTCTCCAGGCTGAACAACCACAACTCTCCCAGCCTGTATTCATAGCAGAGGTTCTCCAGCCCTCGGATCTTCTCCACGTCCTCCTCTGGACTCCCTCCAGCAGATGCATGTCCTTCCTGTTGTGAGCAATCCAGAACTGCACAAAGGGCTCCACGTGGCGTCTCACCAGAGCAGATCAAAGCAGAGCAGAGCAGAGCAGAGCAGAGCAGAGCAGAGCAGAGGGGAAGAATCTCCTCCCTTGCCCTGCTGGTGCCACTCTTTTGGATGCAGCACAAGACATGCGTGGTTTCTGGGATGCAAGAGTGCATTGCTGGCTCGTGTCCAGCTTTTAGTCCACCAAGACCCCAAGTCCCTCTCCACAGGCCTGCTCCCAACCCCATCGTTCTCCTAGCACGTAATTGTGCTTGAGCTTGCCCCAACCTAGGAGTAGGATCTTGCATTTGGCCTTGTTGAACCTCATGAACTCACACAACACCACTTCTGCAGCCGGTCCAAGTCCCTCTGGATGACACCTTAGCCTTCAGGCGTGTCACCTGTGCCCACACAGCTTGGTGTCATCTGCAAACTTGCTGAGGGTGCACTCGATCTCACTGTCTACATCATTAGTGGCACTATTAAAGAGCGCTGGTCCCAGTCGGGACTCCTGAGGGACACCACTTTTCACTGATCTCCACTTGGACATGGAGCCATTCACCTCTACGGGCAAGGAAGCTGCCAATTTTCAGCTAAAAAGGATTTTTTAAAATACTGAAGTTTATTTGAGCAGGAAGCATCCCTGCAGGAAACTCGTTTTCAGAGTCCTTTGTAAATCAACCAGTGAATGTCTCATCATTTACAAACGATAGGAAGAGGAGGACAGGAGCGTCCTGTCAACATCCAGCAACAGCACCCACTGCCAGGGCTGGGATGGCCCAGCACCTCCTTCAGCAGGCAGTGCTGGGAGGGCAGAAGAGCCCTCGGGAGCTCTGTGCTCGACGGCATGGAAGGAGGGTGCAGCTGCAGGCTGCGGGCTTTGGGCTGCAGCAGGGCAGGCCAGGCCCATCTGCAGAGATCCGGAGGAGCGGGTGCAATGGCTTGCGGACCAGTGACACGCAGGGCAGGGACTGTGACCTCTGTGATGTCATCGTCTGTGATGTGAACCTGTTTCCTAGGAGACCGCTCTACTCTCTAGGGTCAAGCACACTCTGGCCTCAGTCTGCAGGAGGACCTGATGGAGAGAGGTGGTCTCTCTGCTGGGAGCTGCCTCTGTTTTTGACTTGGCATAAGGAACGCAGCAGCTGCCAGACAGCCCTTGTCAGTGCCCGGTTCCTCTTCTAACGGAGAGGACATACTGCTCTATGTCCAGGGTAAGTCAGGTCTGTCGGAGTCTGTTTCAGTGCAGTCATTGCTCGGAGGTTAACCCGCGTGTTAGGAGCTCCAGCTTTTTAGGGTCCTCTCAACTCCTCTCCTTGTGCCTCCTAGAAGGTAGAGCCTGTGCTTTTGGATTTTTCCAGACGGGGGATGTTCCGAGCCCAGGTGGTCCTGTTTTGCTTTAAGTGAGGCAGCCTTGCTCCGAGCTCCATCACCCCGTTGGTGTTTGAGTGGCCAACCTGCCAGACACGTTCCAGCATTTTGCGCATTTCTCTTGGCAGGACCCAGCATCAGGTGCTGAAGAAGCCATGACGGAGAGAAATTCTGCTGCAGGAGATGCTGACGTGAGCCAGCAATCCCAGGCAGGGCCGCCGGAGGAAGAAGCAGACTCCCAGTGCCCCATCTGCCTGAACCAAATCAGAAATGCAGCCTTCGTGGCCTATTGCCTGCATAGGTTTTGCTTTGGCTGCATCCGGCATTGGGCCAGGACGAGCGATACCTGCCCAATCTGCCGGCAGCCTTTGGAGTTCCTGTTGCGCTCGGTGCGGGCAGATGATGACTACCAGGTCTACGTGCTCGGCTTGCCCGACCGCGTGCGCAGGAGAATGGCCATGGAGAGGGCCCGCAGCCGCTCCCCGCAGCGGCGCTACAACCTGCGCACGAGGCCCATCAGCAACCAACCCTCGCCTGGCAGAAGGCAGCCTGTGAGGAGCAACCACAGACAGAGGCAGGCTGCAGCTCAGGTGCCTACCAACAACACCTCCCAGCAGGCTCCGGCACCTAGCGCATCCCAGGAGCCAAGTAGACAGCAGCCAACGGAGGAACCAACGCCACAGAGCTCCCCAAGAGAGCCAACCCTGCCACAGATCTACCCAAGGTTGCCAACCCCTCCGACCTCTGCACGGGAGCCAACCCCGCCACAGATCTACCCAAGGTTGTCAACCCCTCCGACCTCTGCAAGGGAGCCAACCCCACCACAGAACGACCTAAGGCTGTCAACCCCTCCGAGCTCTGCAAGGGAGCCAACCCCACCACAGAACGACCTAAGGCTGTCAACCCATCCGAGCTCTGAAAGGGAGCCAACCCCGCCACAGAACTACCCAAGGCTGTCAACCCCTCCGAGCTCTGAAAGGGAGCCAACCCCGCCACAGATCTACCCAAGGTTGTCAACCCCTCCAAGCTCTGCAAGGCAGCCAACCCCACCACAGAGCTATCCAAGGCTGTCAACGCCTCCGAGCTCTGCAAGAGAGCCAACCCCACCAGAGAACTACGCAAGGCTGTCAACCCCTCCGACCTCTGCAAGGGAGCCAACCCCGCCACAGAACTACCCAAGGCTGTCAACCCCTCCGAGCTCTGAAAGGGAGCCAACCCCGCCACAGAGCTATCCAAGGCTGTCAACGCCTCCGAGCTCTGGAAGAGAGCCAACCCCACCAGAGAACTACCCAAGGCTGTCAACCCCTCTGAGCTCTGGAAGGGAGCCAACCCCACCACAGAAATACCCAAGGCTGTCATCACCTCCAAGCTCTGCAAGTGAGCCAACCCCACCACAGAACTACCCAAGGCTGTCAACTCCTCCGACCTTTGCAAGGGAGCCAACCCCACCACAGAGCTATCCAAGGCTGTCAACGCCTCCGAGCTCTGCAAGAGAGCCAACCCCACCACAGAACTACCCAAGGTTATTAACCCCTCCGACCTTTGCAAGGGAGCCAACCACACCACACATCTACCCAAGGCTGTCAACGCCTCCGAGCTCTGCAAGGCAGTCAACCCCGCCACAGAACTACCCAAGGCTGTCAACCCCTCCGACCTCTGCAAGGGAGCCAACCCCACCACAGAGCTATCCAAGGCTGTCAACGCCTCCGAGCTCTGCAAGAGAGCCAACCCCACCACAGAACTACCCAAGGCTGTCAACCCCTCTGAGCTCTGCAAGGGAGCCAACCACACCACACATCTACCCAACGTTATCAACTCCTCCGAGCTCTGGAAGGGAGCCAACCCTGCCAATGATCTACCCAAGGTTGGCAACACCTCCGAGCTCTGCAAGGGAGCCATCCCCGCCATAGATCTACCCAAGGTTGTCAAAACCTCCGAGCTCTGCAAGGGAGCCAAGCCCACAGCACACACCTCAGGAACCAACGCACAGATCTCCTTGAGAGGTCCAACCCTGTCACAGAGCTCTCCAAGGCTTTCAGCTTTGCCGACATCTGTGAGGGAGCCAACCCCGCGGAACGCACCTCAGGAGACAAGACCGCCGAATTCTCCCTGACAGCACCAAGCACAAGCCCGCACTCAGCTGGTCGTACCGCTGCAACAGATACCCCCAACAGCACAGAGCTGCGTCGCTGCCTCCGCATCTGCCTCTGTCCCCTCCAGTAAATACCTGGTTGCTTTCCTGGGCGTGAGTGTACGAAAAATTTCCCATTCTGTAATTTAAATACATTGCGGTCTTTAAGGTATTGTCCTTTGTCATGTGTAATTTCCATCGTCTGATCTGGCACAGCGTAGAATCTGTGATATTTTTTTGTATTTTTCTGATGACTTCTATTGTACATGGTGCGTGGGATGATGGAACGATGGAATGTGTTTGGTCACAAGGGACCTCAAAACCCATCCGATTCTAACCCCCTGCCATCGACAGGGGCCACTTCCACTGCATCAGGGTTCTCCAAGCCCCATCCTTTCTGGCCTTGAACACCTCCAGAGATGGGGTAGCCACTCCTTCTCTGGGCAACCTGTGCCAGAGCCTCCCCACCCTAACAAGGAAAACATTTATTTCTGATATCCAGTTGCTATCTCCCGTCCCTTACTTTCAAACCATTCCCATCGTCCTATCCCTGTGCTCTCTGAACAAGATCCCCTTCCCTGACCTCCAGAAGCCCCTTTCAGAACTGGGAGGCTGCTATAAAGGCTCCCCCGAGCCTGCTCTTCTCCAGGCTGAACAACCACAACTCTCCCAGCCTGTATTCATAGCAGAGGTTCTCCAGCCCTCGGATCTTCTCCACGTCCTCCTCTGGACTCCCTCCAGCAGATGCATGTCCTTCCTGTTGTGAGCAATCCAGAACTGCACAAAGGGCTCCACGTGGCGTCTCACCAGAGCAGATCAAAGCAGAGCAGAGCAGAGCAGAGCAGAGCAGAGCAGAGCAGAGGGGAAGAATCTCCTCCCTTGCCCTGCTGGTGCCACTCTTTTGGATGCAGCACAGGACATGCGTGGTTTCTGGGATGCAAGAGTGCATTGCTGGCTCGTGTCCAGCTTTTAGTCCACCAAGACCCCAAGTCCCTCTCCACAGGCCTGCTCCCAACCCCATCGTTCTCCTAGCACGTAATTGTGCTTGAGCTTGCCCCAACCTAGGAGTAGGATCTTGCATTTGGCCTTGTTGAACCTCATGAACTCACACAACACCACTTCTGCAGCCGGTCCAAGTCCCTCTGGATGACACCTTAGCCTTCAGGCGTGTCACCTGTGCCCACACAGCTTGGTGTCATCTGCAAACTTGCTGAGGGTGCACTCGATCTCACTGTCTACATCATTAGTGGCACTATTAAAGAGCGCTGGTCCCAGTCGGGACTCCTGAGGGACACCACTTTTCACTGATCTCCACTTGGACATGGAGCCATTCACCTCTACGGGCAAGGAAGCTGCCAATTTTCAGCTAAAAAGGATTTTTTAAAATACTGAAGTTTATTTGAGCAGGAAGCATCCCTGCAGGAAACTCGTTTTCAGAGTCCTTTGTAAATCAACCAGTGAATGTCTCATCATTTACAAACGATAGGAAGAGGAGGACAGGAGCGTCCTGTCAACATCCAGCAACAGCACCCACTGCCAGGGCTGGGATGGCCCAGCACCTCCTTCAGCAGGCAGTGCTGGGAGGGCAGAAGAGCCCTCGGGAGCTCTGTGCTCGACGGCATGGAAGGAGGGTGCAGCTGCAGGCTGCGGGCTTTGGGCTGCAGCAGGGCAGGCCAGGCCCATCTGCAGAGATCCGGAGGAGCGGGTGCAATGGCTTGCGGACCAGTGACACGCAGGGCAGGGACTGTGACCTCTGTGATGTCATCGTCTGTGATGGGAACCTGTTTCCTAGGAGACCGCTCTACTCTCTAGGGTCAAGCACACTCTGGCCTCAGTCTGCAGGAGGACCTGATGGAGAGAGGTGGTCTCTCTGCTGGGAGCTGCCTCTGTTTTTGACTTGGCATAAGGAACGCAGCAGCTGCCAGACAGCCCTTGTCAGTGCCCGGTTCCTCTTCTAACGGAGAGGACATACTGCTCTATGTCCAGGGTAAGTCAGGTCTGTCGGAGTCTGTTTCAGTGCAGTCATTGCTCGGAGGTTAACCCGCGTGTTAGGAGCTCCAGCTTTTTAGGGTCCTCTCAACTCCTCTCCTTGTGCCTCCTAGAAGGTAGAGCCTGTGCTTTTGGATTTTTCCAGACGGGGGATGTTCCGAGCCCAGGTGGTCCTGTTTTGCTTTAAGTGAGGCAGCCTTGCTCCGAGCTCCATCACCCCGTTGGTGTTTGAGTGGCCAACCTGCCAGACACGTTCCAGCATTTTGCGCATTTCTCTTGGCAGGACCCAGCATCAGGTGCTGAAGAAGCCATGACGGAGAGAAATTCTGCTGCAGGAGATGCTGACGTGAGCCAGCAATCCCAGGCAGGGCCGCCGGAGGAAGAAGCAGACTCCCAGTGCCCCATCTGCCTGAACCAAATCAGAAATGCAGCCTTCGTGGCCTATTGCCTGCATAGGTTTTGCTTTGGCTGCATCCGGCATTGGGCCAGGACGAGCGATACCTGCCCAATCTGCCGGCAGCCTTTGGAGTTCCTGTTGCGCTCGGTGCGGGCAGATGATGACTACCAGGTCTACGTGCTCGGCTTGCCCGACCGCGTGCGCAGGAGAATGGCCATGGAGAGGGCCCGCAGCCGCTCCCCGCAGCGGCGCTACAACCTGCGCACGAGGCCCATCAGCAACCAACCCTCGCCTGGCAGAAGGCAGCCTGTGAGGAGCAACCACAGACAGAGGCAGGCTGCAGCTCAGGTGCCTACCAACAACACCTCCCAGCAGGCTCCGGCACCTAGCGCATCCCAGGAGCCAAGTAGACAGCAGCCAACGGAGGAACCAACGCCACAGAGCTCCCCAAGAGAGCCAACCCTGCCACAGATCTACCCAAGGTTGCCAACCCCTCCGACCTCTGCACGGGAGCCAACCCCGCCACAGATCTACCCAAGGTTGTCAACCCCTCCGACCTCTGCAAGGGAGCCAACCCCACCACAGAACGACCTAAGGCTGTCAACCCCTCCGAGCTCTGCAAGGGAGCCAACCCCACCACAGAACGACCTAAGGCTGTCAACCCATCCGAGCTCTGAAAGGGAGCCAACCCCGCCACAGAACTACCCAAGGCTGTCAACCCCTCCGAGCTCTGAAAGGGAGCCAACCCCGCCACAGATCTACCCAAGGTTGTCAACCCCTCCAAGCTCTGCAAGGCAGCCAACCCCACCACAGAGCTATCCAAGGCTGTCAACGCCTCCGAGCTCTGCAAGAGAGCCAACCCCACCAGAGAACTACGCAAGGCTGTCAACCCCTCCGACCTCTGCAAGGGAGCCAACCCCGCCACAGAACTACCCAAGGCTGTCAACCCCTCCGAGCTCTGAAAGGGAGCCAACCCCGCCACAGAGCTATCCAAGGCTGTCAACGCCTCCGAGCTCTGGAAGAGAGCCAACCCCACCAGAGAACTACCCAAGGCTGTCAACCCCTCTGAGCTCTGGAAGGGAGCCAACCCCACCACAGAAATACCCAAGGCTGTCATCACCTCCAAGCTCTGCAAGTGAGCCAACCCCACCACAGAACTACCCAAGGCTGTCAACTCCTCCGACCTTTGCAAGGGAGCCAACCCCACCACAGAGCTATCCAAGGCTGTCAACGCCTCCGAGCTCTGCAAGAGAGCCAACCCCACCACAGAACTACCCAAGGTTATTAACCCCTCCGACCTTTGCAAGGGAGCCAACCACACCACACATCTACCCAAGGCTGTCAACGCCTCCGAGCTCTGCAAGGCAGTCAACCCCGCCACAGAACTACCCAAGGCTGTCAACCCCTCCGACCTCTGCAAGGGAGCCAACCCCACCACAGAGCTATCCAAGGCTGTCAACGCCTCCGAGCTCTGCAAGAGAGCCAACCCCACCACAGAACTACCCAAGGCTGTCAACCCCTCTGAGCTCTGCAAGGGAGCCAACCACACCACACATCTACCCAACGTTATCAACTCCTCCGAGCTCTGGAAGGGAGCCAACCCTGCCAATGATCTACCCAAGGTTGGCAACACCTCCGAGCTCTGCAAGGGAGCCATCCCCGCCATAGATCTACCCAAGGTTGTCAAAACCTCCGAGCTCTGCAAGGGAGCCAAGCCCACAGCACACACCTCAGGAACCAACGCACAGATCTCCTTGAGAGGTCCAACCCTGTCACAGAGCTCTCCAAGGCTTTCAGCTTTGCCGACATCTGTGAGGGAGCCAACCCCGCGGAACGCACCTCAGGAGACAAGACCGCCGAATTCTCCCTGACAGCACCAAGCACAAGCCCGCACTCAGCTGGTCGTACCGCTGCAACAGATACCCCCAACAGCACAGAGCTGCGTCGCTGCCTCCGCATCTGCCTCTGTCCCCTCCAGTAAATACCTGGTTGCTTTCCTGGGCGTGAGTGTACGAAAAATTTCCCATTCTGTAATTTAAATACATTGCGGTCTTTAAGGTATTGTCCTTTGTCATGTGTAATTTCCATCGTCTGATCTGGCACAGCGTAGAATCTGTGATATTTTTTTGTATTTTTCTGATGACTTCTATTGTACATGGTGCGTGGGATGATGGAACGATGGAATGTGTTTGGTCACAAGGGACCTCAAAACCCATCCGATTCTAACCCCCTGCCATCGACAGGGGCCACTTCCACTGCATCAGGGTTCTCCAAGCCCCATCCTTTCTGGCCTTGAACACCTCCAGAGATGGGGTAGCCACTCCTTCTCTGGGCAACCTGTGCCAGAGCCTCCCCACCCTAACAAGGAAAACATTTATTTCTGATATCCAGTTGCTATCTCCCGTCCCTTACTTTCAAACCATTCCCATCGTCCTATCCCTGTGCTCTCTGAACAAGATCCCCTTCCCTGACCTCCAGAAGCCCCTTTCAGAACTGGGAGGCTGCTATAAAGGCTCCCCCGAGCCTGCTCTTCTCCAGGCTGAACAACCACAACTCTCCCAGCCTGTATTCATAGCAGAGGTTCTCCAGCCCTCGGATCTTCTCCACGTCCTCCTCTGGACTCCCTCCAGCAGATGCATGTCCTTCCTGTTGTGAGCAATCCAGAACTGCACAAAGGGCTCCACGTGGCGTCTCACCAGAGCAGATCAAAGCAGAGCAGAGCAGAGCAGAGCAGAGCAGAGCAGAGCAGAGGGGAAGAATCTCCTCCCTTGCCCTGCTGGTGCCACTCTTTTGGATGCAGCACAGGACATGCGTGGTTTCTGGGATGCAAGAGTGCATTGCTGGCTCGTGTCCAGCTTTTAGTCCACCAAGACCCCAAGTCCCTCTCCACAGGCCTGCTCCCAACCCCATCGTTCTCCTAGCACGTAATTGTGCTTGAGCTTGCCCCAACCTAGGAGTAGGATCTTGCATTTGGCCTTGTTGAACCTCATGAACTCACACAACACCACTTCTGCAGCCGGTCCAAGTCCCTCTGGATGACACCTTAGCCTTCAGGCGTGTCACCTGTGCCCACACAGCTTGGTGTCATCTGCAAACTTGCTGAGGGTGCACTCGATCTCACTGTCTACATCATTAGTGGCACTATTAAAGAGCGCTGGTCCCAGTCGGGACTCCTGAGGGACACCACTTTTCACTGATCTCCACTTGGACATGGAGCCATTCACCTCTACGGGCAAGGAAGCTGCCAATTTTCAGCTAAAAAGGATTTTTTAAAATACTGAAGTTTATTTGAGCAGGAAGCATCCCTGCAGGAAACTCGTTTTCAGAGTCCTTTGTAAATCAACCAGTGAATGTCTCATCATTTACAAACGATAGGAAGAGGAGGACAGGAGCGTCCTGTCAACATCCAGCAACAGCACCCACTGCCAGGGCTGGGATGGCCCAGCACCTCCTTCAGCAGGCAGTGCTGGGAGGGCAGAAGAGCCCTCGGGAGCTCTGTGCTCGACGGCATGGAAGGAGGGTGCAGCTGCAGGCTGCGGGCTTTGGGCTGCAGCAGGGCAGGCCAGGCCCATCTGCAGAGATCCGGAGGAGCGGGTGCAATGGCTTGCGGACCAGTGACACGCAGGGCAGGGACTGTGACCTCTGTGATGTCATCGTCTGTGATGGGAACCTGTTTCCTAGGAGACCGCTCTACTCTCTAGGGTCAAGCACACTCTGGCCTCAGTCTGCAGGAGGACCTGATGGAGAGAGGTGGTCTCTCTGCTGGGAGCTGCCTCTGTTTTTGACTTGGCATAAGGAACGCAGCAGCTGCCAGACAGCCCTTGTCAGTGCCCGGTTCCTCTTCTAACGGAGAGGACATACTGCTCTATGTCCAGGGTAAGTCAGGTCTGTCGGAGTCTGTTTCAGTGCAGTCATTGCTCGGAGGTTAACCCGCGTGTTAGGAGCTCCAGCTTTTTAGGGTCCTCTCAACTCCTCTCCTTGTGCCTCCTAGAAGGTAGAGCCTGTGCTTTTGGATTTTTCCAGACGGGGGATGTTCCGAGCCCAGGTGGTCCTGTTTTGCTTTAAGTGAGGCAGCCTTGCTCCGAGCTCCATCACCCCGTTGGTGTTTGAGTGGCCAACCTGCCAGACACGTTCCAGCATTTTGCGCATTTCTCTTGGCAGGACCCAGCATCAGGTGCTGAAGAAGCCATGACGGAGAGAAATTCTGCTGCAGGAGATGCTGACGTGAGCCAGCAATCCCAGGCAGGGCCGCCGGAGGAAGAAGCAGACTCCCAGTGCCCCATCTGCCTGAACCAAATCAGAAATGCAGCCTTCGTGGCCTATTGCCTGCATAGGTTTTGCTTTGGCTGCATCCGGCATTGGGCCAGGACGAGCGATACCTGCCCAATCTGCCGGCAGCCTTTGGAGTTCCTGTTGCGCTCGGTGCGGGCAGATGATGACTACCAGGTCTACGTGCTCGGCTTGCCCGACCGCGTGCGCAGGAGAATGGCCATGGAGAGGGCCCGCAGCCGCTCCCCGCAGCGGCGCTACAACCTGCGCACGAGGCCCATCAGCAACCAACCCTCGCCTGGCAGAAGGCAGCCTGTGAGGAGCAACCGCAGACAGAGGCAGGCTGCAGCTCAGGTGCCTACCAACAACACCTCCCAGCAGGCTCCGGCACCTAGCGCATCCCAGGAGCCAAGTAGACAGCAGCCAACGGAGGAACCAACGCCACAGAGCTCCCCAAGAGAGCCAACCCTGCCACAGATCTACCCAAGGTTGCCAACCCCTCCGACCTCTGCACGGGAGCCAACCCCGCCACAGATCTACCCAAGGTTGTCAACCCCTCCGACCTCTGCAAGGGAGCCAACCCCACCACAGAACGACCTAAGGCTGTCAACCCCTCCGAGCTCTGCAAGGGAGCCAACCCCACCACAGAACGACCTAAGGCTGTCAACCCATCCGAGCTCTGAAAGGGAGCCAACCCCGCCACAGAACTACCCAAGGCTGTCAACCCCTCCGAGCTCTGAAAGGGAGCCAACCCCGCCACAGATCTACCCAAGGTTGTCAACCCCTCCAAGCTCTGCAAGGCAGCCAACCCCACCACAGAGCTATCCAAGGCTGTCAACGCCTCCGAGCTCTGCAAGAGAGCCAACCCCACCAGAGAACTACGCAAGGCTGTCAACCCCTCCGACCTCTGCAAGGGAGCCAACCCCACCACAGAACGACCTAAGGCTGTCAACCCCTCCGAGCTCTGCAAGGGAGCCAACCCCGCCACAGAACTACCCAAGGCTGTCAACCCCTCCGAGCTCTGAAAGGGAGCCAACCCCGCCACAGAGCTATCCAAGGCTGTCAACGCCTCCGAGCTCTGGAAGAGAGCCAACCCCACCAGAGAACTACCCAAGGCTGTCAACCCCTCTGAGCTCTGGAAGGGAGCCAACCCCACCACAGAAATACCCAAGGCTGTCATCACCTCCAAGCTCTGCAAGTGAGCCAACCCCACCACAGAACTACCCAAGGCTGTCAACTCCTCCGACCTTTGCAAGGGAGCCAACCCCACCACAGAGCTATCCAAGGCTGTCAACGCCTCCGAGCTCTGCAAGAGAGCCAACCCCACCACAGAACTACCCAAGGTTATTAACCCCTCCGACCTTTGCAAGGGAGCCAACCACACCACACATCTACCCAAGGCTGTCAACGCCTCCGAGCTCTGCAAGGCAGTCAACCCCGCCACAGAACTACCCAAGGCTGTCAACCCCTCCGACCTCTGCAAGGGAGCCAACCCCACCACAGAGCTATCCAAGGCTGTCAACGCCTCCGAGCTCTGCAAGAGAGCCAACCCCACCACAGAACTACCCAAGGCTGTCAACCCCTCTGAGCTCTGCAAGGGAGCCAACCACACCACACATCTACCCAACGTTATCAACTCCTCCGAGCTCTGGAAGGGAGCCAACCCTGCCAATGATCTACCCAAGGTTGTCAACACCTCCGAGCTCTGCAAGGGAGCCAACCCCGCCATAGATCTACCCAAGGTTGTCAAAACCTCGGAGCTCTGCAAGGGAGCCAAGCCCACAGCACACACCTCAGGAACCAACGCACAGATCTCCTTGAGAGGTCCAACCCTGCCACAGAGCTCTCCAAGGCTTTCAGCTTTGCCGACATCTGTGAGGGAGCCAACCCCGCGGAACGCACCTCAGGAGACAAGACCGCCGAATTCTCCCTGACAGCACCAAGCACAAGCCCGCACTCAGCTGGTCGTACCGCTGCAACAGATACCCCCAACAGCACAGAGCTGCGTCGCTGCCTCCGCATCTGCCTCTGTCCCCTCCAGTAAATACCTGGTTGCTTTCCTGGGCGTGAGTGTACGAAAAATTTCCCATTCTGTAATTTAAATACATTGCGGTCTTTAAGGTATTGTCCTTTGTCATGTGTAATTTCCATCGTCTGATCTGGCACAGCGTAGAATCTGTGATATTTTTTTGTATTTTTCTGATGACTTCTATTGTACATGGTGCGTGGGATGATGGAACGATGGAATGTGTTTGGTCACAAGGGACCTCAAAACCCATCCGATTCTAACCCCCTGCCATCGACAGGGGCCACTTCCACTGCATCAGGGTTCTCCAAGCCCCATCCTTTCTGGCCTTGAACACCTCCAGAGATGGGGTAGCCACTCCTTCTCTGGGCAACCTGTGCCAGAGCCTCCCCACCCTAACAAGGAAAACATTTATTTCTGATATCCAGTTGCTATCTCCCGTCCCTTACATTCAAACCATTCCCATCGTCCTATCCCTGTGCTCTCTGAACAAGATCCCCTTCCCTGACCTCCCGGAGCCCCTTTCAGAACTGGGAGGCTGCTATAAAGGCTCCCCCGAGCCTGCTCTTCTCCAGGCTGAACAACCACAACTCTCCCAGCCTGTATTCATAGCAGAGGTTCTCCAGACCTCGGATCTTCTCCACGTCCTCCTCTGGACTCCCTCCAGCAGATGCATGTCCTTCCTGTTGTGAGCAATCCAGAACTGCACAAAGGGCTCCACGTGGCGTCTCACCAGAGCAGATCAAAGCAGAGCAGAGCAGAGCAGAGCAGAGCAGAGCAGAGCAGAGGGGAAGAATCTCCTCCCTTGCCCTGCTGGTGCCACTCTTTTGGATGCAGCACAGGACATGCGTGGTTTCTGGGATGCAAGAGTGCATTGCTGGCTCGTGTCCAGCTTTTAGTCCACCAAGACCCCAAGTCCCTCTCCACAGGCCTGCTCCCAACCCCATCGTTCTCCTAGCACGTAATTGTGCTTGAGCTTGCCCCAACCTAGGAGTAGGATCTTGCATTTGGCCTTGTTGAACCTCATGAACTCACACAACACCACTTCTGCAGCCGGTCCAAGTCCCTCTGGATGACACCTTAGCCTTCAGGCGTGTCACCTGTGCCCACACAGCTTGGTGTCATCTGCAAACTTGCTGAGGGTGCACTCGATCTCACTGTCTACATCATTAGTGGCACTATTAAAGAGCGCTGGTCCCAGTCGGGACTCCTGAGGGACACCACTTTTCACTGATCTCCACTTGGACATGGAGCCATTCACCTCTACGGGCAAGGAAGCTGCCAATTTTCAGCTAAAAAGGATTTTTTAAAATACTGAAGTTTATTTGAGCAGGAAGCATCCCTGCAGGAAACTCGTTTTCAGAGTCCTTTGTAAATCAACCAGTGAATGTCTCATCATTTACAAACGATAGGAAGAGGAGGACAGGAGCGTCCTGTCAACATCCAGCAACAGCACCCACTGCCAGGGCTGGGATGGCCCAGCACCTCCTTCAGCAGGCAGTGCTGGGAGGGCAGAAGAGCCCTCGGGAGCTCTGTGCTCGACGGCATGGAAGGAGGGTGCAGCTGCAGGCTGCGGGCTTTGGGCTGCAGCAGGGCAGGCCAGGCCCATCTGCAGAGATCCGGAGGAGCGGGTGCAATGGCTTGGGGACCAGTGACACGCAGGGCAGGGACTGTGACCTCTGTGATGTCATCCTCTGTGATGGGAACCTGTTTCCTAGGAGACCGCTCTACTCTCTAGGGTCAAGCACACTCTGGCCTCAGTCTGCAGGAGGACCTGATGGAGAGAGGTGGTCTCTCTGCTGGGAGCTGCCTCTGTTTTTGACTTGGCATAAGGAACGCAGCAGCTGCCAGACAGCCCTTGTCAGTGCCCGGTTCCTCTTCTAACGGAGAGGACATACTGCTCTATGTCCAGGGTAAGTCAGGTCTGTCGGAGTCTGTTTCAGTGCAGTCATTGCTCGGAGGTTAACCCGCGTGTTAGGAGCTCCAGCTTTTTAGGGTCCTCTCAACTCCTCTCCTTGTGCCTCCTAGAAGGTAGAGCCCGTGCTTTTGGATTTTTCCAGACGGGGGATGTTCCGAGCCCAGGTGGTCCTCTTTTGCTTTAAGTGAGGCAGCCTTGCTCCGAGCTCCATCACCCCGTTGGTGTTTGAGTGGCCAACCTGCCAGACACGTTCCAGCATTTTGCGCATTTCTCTTGGCAGGACCCAGCATCAGGTGCTGAAGAAGCCATGACGGAGAGAAATTCTGCTGCAGGAGATTCTGACGTGAGCCAGCAATCCCAGGCAGGGCCGCCGGAGGAAGAAGCAGACTCCCAGTGCCCCATCTGCCTGAACCAAATCAGAAATGCAGCCTTCGTGGCCTATTGCCTGCATAGGTTTTGCTTCGGCTGCATCCGACATTGGGCCAGGACGAGCGATACCTGCCCAATCTGCCGGCAGCCTTTGGAGTTCCTGTTGCGCTCGGTGCGGGCAGATGATGACTACCAGGTCTACGTGCTCGGCTTGCCCGACCGCGTGCGCAGGAGAATGGCCATGGAGAGGGCCCGCAGCCGCTCCCCGCAGCGGCGCTACAACCTGCGCACGAGGCCCATCAGCAACCAACCCTCGCCTGGCAGAAGGCAGCCTGTGAGGAGCAACCGCAGACAGAGGCAGGCTGCAGCTCAGGTGCCTACCAACAACACCTCCCAGCAGGCTCCGGCACCTAGCGCATCCCAGGAGCCAAGTAGACAGCAGCCAACGGAGGAACCAACGCCACAGAGCTCCCCAAGAGAGCCAACCCTGCCACAGATCTACCCAACGTTGCCAACCCCTCCGACCTCTGCACGGGAGCCAACCCCGCCACAGATCTACCCAAGGTTGTCAACCCCTCCGAGCTCTGCAAGGGAGCCAACCCCGCCACAGAACTACCCAAGGCTGTCAAGCCCTCCGAGCTCTGAAAGGGAGCCAACCCCGCCACAGATCTACCCAAGGTTGTCAACCCCTCCGAGCTCTGCAAGGCAGCCAACCCCACCACAGAGCTATCCAAGGCTGTCAACGCCTCCGAGCTCTGCAAGAGAGCCAACCCCACCAGAGAACTACCCAAGGCTGTCAACCCCTCTGAGCTCTGCAAGGGAGCCAACCCCACCACACATCGACCCAACGTTGTCAACCCCTCTGAGCTCTGGAAGGGAGCCAACCCCACCACAGAAATACCCAAGGCTGTCATCACCTCCAAGCTCTGCAAGTGAGCCAACCCCACCACAGAACTACCCAAGGCTGTCAACTCCTCCGACCTTTGCAAGGGAGCCAACCCCACCACAGAGCTATCCAAGGCTGTCAACGCCTCCGAGCTCTGCAAGAGAGCCAACCCCACCACAGAACTACCCAAGGTTATTAACCCCTCCGACCTTTGCAAGGGAGCCAACCACACCACACATCTACCCAAGGCTGTCAACGCCTCCGAGCTCTGCAAGGCAGTCAACCCCGCCACAGAACTACCCAAGGCTGTCAACCCCTCCGACCTCTGCAAGGGAGCCAACCCCACCACAGAGCTATCCAAGGCTGTCAACGCCTCCGAGCTCTGCAAGAGAGCCAACCCCACCACAGAACTACCCAAGGCTGTCAACCCCTCTGAGCTCTGCAAGGGAGCCAACCACACCACACATCTACCCAACGTTATCAACTCCTCCGAGCTCTGGAAGGGAGCCAACCCTGCCAATGATCTACCCAAGGTTGTCAACACCTCCGAGCTCTGCAAGGGAGCCAACCCCGCCATAGATCTACCCAAGGTTGTCAAAACCTCCGAGCTCTGCAAGGGAGCCAAGCCCACAGCACACACCTCAGGAACCAACGCACAGATCTCCTTGAGAGGTCCAACCCTGCCACAGAGCTCTCCAAGGCTTTCAGCTTTGCCGACATCTGTGAGGGAGCCAACCCCGCGGAACGCACCTCAGGAGACAAGACCGCCGAATTCTCCCTGACAGCACCAAGCACAAGCCCGCACTCAGCTGGTCGTACCGCTGCAACAGATACCCCCAACAGCACAGAGCTGCGTCGCTGCCTCCGCATCTGCCTCTGTCCCCTCCAGTAAATACCTGGTTGCTTTCCTGGGCGTGAGTGTACGAAAAATTTCCCATTCTGTAATTTAAATACATTGCGGTCTTTAAGGTATTGTCCTTTGTCATGTGTAATTTCCATCGTCTGATCTGGCACAGCGTAGAATCTGTGATATTTTTTTGTATTTTTCTGATGACTTCTATTGTACATGGTGCGTGGGATGATGGAACGATGGAATGTGTTTGGTCACAAGGGACCTCAAAACCCATCCGATTCTAACCCCCTGCCATCGACAGGGGCCACTTCCACTGCATCAGGGTTCTCCAAGCCCCATCCTTTCTGGCCTTGAACACCTCCAGAGATGGGGTAGCCACTCCTTCTCTGGGCAACCTGTGCCAGAGCCTCCCCACCCTAACAAGGAAAACATTTATTTCTGATATCCAGTTGCTATCTCCCCTCCCTTACTTTCAAACCATTCCCATCGTCCTATCCCTGTGCTCTCTGAACAAGATCCCCTTCCCTGACCTCCCGGAGCCCCTTTCAGAACTGGGAGGCTGCTATAAAGGCTCCCCCGAGCCTGCTCTTCTCCAGGCTGAACAACCACAACTCTCCCAGCCTGTATTCATAGCAGAGGTTCTCCAGCCCTCGGATCTTCTCCACGTCCTCCTCTGGACTCCCTCCAGCAGATGCATGTCCTTCCTGTTGTGAGCAATCCAGAACTGCACAAAGGGCTCCACGTGGCGTCTCACCAGAGCAGATCAAAGCAGAGCAGAGCAGAGCAGAGCAGAGCAGAGCAGAGCAGAGCAGAGCAGAGCAGAGGGGAAGAATCTCCTCCCTTGCCCTGCTGGTGCCACTCTTTTGGATGCAGCACAGGACATGCGTGGTTTCTGGGATGCAAGAGTGCATTGCTGGCTCGTGTCCAGCTTTTAGTCCACCAAGACCCCAAGTCCCTCTCCACAGGCCTGCTCCCAACCCCATCGTTCTCCTAGCACGTAATTGTGCTTGAGCTTGCCCCAACCTAGGAGTAGGATCTTGCATTTGGCCTTGTTGAACCTCATGAACTCACACAACACCACTTCTGCAGCCGGTCCAAGTCCCTCTGGATGACACCTTAGCCTTCAGGCGTGTCACCTGTGCCCACACAGCTTGGTGTCATCTGCAAACTTGCTGAGGGTGCACTCGATCTCACTGTCTACATCATTAGTGGCACTATTAAAGAGCGCTGGTCCCAGTCGGGACTCCTGAGGGACACCACTTTTCACTGATCTCCACTTGGACATGGAGCCATTCACCTCTACGGGCAAGGAAGCTGCCAATTTTCAGCTAAAAAGGATTTTTTAAAATACTGAAGTTTATTTGAGCAGGAAGCATCCCTGCAGGAAACTCGTTTTCAGAGTCCTTTGTAAATCAACCAGTGAATGTCTCATCATTTACAAACGATAGGAAGAGGAGGACAGGAGCGTCCTGTCAACATCCAGCAACAGCACCCACTGCCAGGGCTGGGATGGCCCAGCACCTCCTTCAGCAGGCAGTGCTGGGAGGGCAGAAGAGCCCTCGGGAGCTCTGTGCTCGACGGCATGGAAGGAGGGTGCAGCTGCAGGCTGCGGGCTTTGGGCTGCAGCAGGGCAGGCCAGGCCCATCTGCAGAGATCCGGAGGAGCGGGTGCAATGGCTTGGGGACCAGTGACACGCAGGGCAGGGACTGTGACCTCTGTGATGTCATCGTCTGTGATGGGAACCTGTTTCCTAGGAGACCGCTCTACTCTCTAGGGTCAAGCACACTCTGGCCTCAGTCTGCAGGAGGACCTGATGGACAGAGGTGGTCTCTCTGCTGGGAGCTGCCTCTGTTTTTGACTTGGCATAAGGAACGCAGCAGCTGCCAGACAGCCCTTGTCAGTGCCCGGTTCCTCTTCTAACGGAGAGGACATACTGCTCTATGTCCAGGGTAAGTCAGGTCTGTCGGAGTCTGTTTCAGTGCAGTCATTGCTCGGAGGTTAACCCGCGTGTTAGGAGCTCCAGCTTTTTAGGGTCCTCTCAACTCCTCTCCTTGTGCCTCCTAGAAGGTAGAGCCTGTGCTTTTGGATTTTTCCAGACGGGGGATGTTCCAAGCCCAGGTGGTCCTGTTTTGCTTTAAGTGAGGCAGCCTTGCTCCGAGCTCCATCACCCCGTTGGTGTTTGAGTGGCCAACCTGCCAGACACGTTCCAGCATTTTGCGCATTTCTCTTGGCAGGACCCAGCATCAGGTGCTGAAGAAGCCATGACGGAGAGAAATTCTGCTGCAGGAGATGCTGACGTGAGCCATCAATCCCAGGCAGGGCCGCCGGAGGAAGAAGCAGACTCCCAGTGCCCCATCTGCCTGAACCAAATCAGAAATGCAGCCTTCGTGGCCTATTGCCTGCATAGGTTTTGCTTCGGCTGCATCCGACATTGGGCCAGGACGAGCGATACCTGCCCAATCTGCCGGCAGCCTTTGGAGTTCCTGTTGCGCTCGGTGCGGGCAGATGATGACTACCAGGTCTACGTGCTCGGCTTGCCCGACCGCGTGCGCAGGAGAATGGCCATGGAGAGGGCCCGCAGCCGCTCCCCGCAGCGGCGCTACAACCTGCGCACGAGGCCCATCAGCAACCAACCCTCGCCTGGCAGAAGGCAGCCTGTGAGGAGCAACCGCAGACAGAGGCAGGCTGCAGCTCAGGTGCCTACCAACAACACCTCCCAGCAGGCTCCGGCACCTAGCGCATCCCAGGAGCCAAGTAGACAGCAGCCAACGGAGGAACCAACGCCACAGAGCTCCCCAAGAGAGCCAACCCTGCCACAGATCTACCCAAGGTTGCCAACCCCTCCGACCTCTGCACGGGAGCCAACCCCGCCACAGATCTACCCAAGGTTGTCAACCCCTCCGACCTCTGCAAGGGAGCCAACCCCACCACAGAACGACCTAAGGCTGTCAACCCCTCCGAGCTCTGCAAGGGAGCCAACCCCGCCACAGAACTACCCAAGGCTGTCAAGCCCTCCGAGCTCTGAAAGGGAGCCAACCCCGCCACAGATCTACCCAAGGTTGTCAACCCCTCCGAGCTCTGCAAGGCAGCCAACCCCGCCACAGAACTACCCAAGGCTGTCAACCCCTCCGAGCTCTGAAAGGGAGCCAACCCCACCACAGAGCTATCCAAGGCTGTCAACGCCTCCGAGCTCTGCAAGAGAGCCAACCCCACCAGAGAACTACCCAAGGCTGTCAACCCCTCTGAGCTCTGCAAGAGAGCCAACCCCGCCACAGAACTACCCAAGGCTGTCAACCCCTCCGAGCTCTGAAAGGGAGCCAACCCCGCCACAGATCTACCCAAGGTTGTCAACCCCTCCGAGCTCTGCAAGGCAGCCAACCCCACCACAGAGCTATCCAAGGCTGTCAACGCCTCCGAGCTCTGCAAGAGAGCCAACCCCACCAGAGAACTACGCAAGGCTGTCAACCCCTCTGAGCTCTGCAAGGGAGCCAACCCCACCACACATCGACTCAACGTTGTCAACCCCTCTGAGCTCTGGAAGGGAGCCAACCCCACCACAGAAATACCCAAGGCTGTCATCACCTCCAAGCTCTGCAAGTGAGCCAACCCCACCACAGACCTACCCAAGGCTGTCAACTCCTCTGACCTTTGCAAGGGAGCCAACCCCACCACAGAGCTATCCAAGGCTGTCAACGCCTCCGAGCTCTGCAAGAGAGCCAACCCCACCACGGAACTACCCAAGGTTATTAAACCCTCCGACCTTTGCAAGGGAGCCAACCACACCACACATCTACCCAAGGCTGTCAACGCCTCCGAGCTCTGCAAGGCAGTCAACCCCGCCACAGAACTACCCAAGGCTGTCAACCCCTCCGACCTCTGCAAGGGAGCCAACCCCACCACAGAGCTATCCAAGGCTGTCAATGCCTCCGAGCTCTGCAAGAGAGCCAACCCCACCACAGAACTAACCAAGGCTGTCAACCCCTCTGAGCTCTGAAAGGGAGCCAACCACACCACACATCTACCCAACGTTATCAACTCCTCCGAGCTCTGGAAGGGAGCCAACCCTGCCAATGATCTACCCAAGGTTGTCAACACCTCCGAGCTCTGCAAGGGAGCCAACCCCGCCATAGATCTACCCAAGGTTGTCAAAACCTCCGAGCTCTGCAAGGGAGCCAAGCCCACAGCACACACCTCAGGAACCAACGCACAGATCTCCTTGAGAGGTCCAACCCTGCCACAGAGCTCTCCAAGGCTTTCAGCTTTGCCGACATCTGTGAGGGAGCCAACCCCGCGGAACGCACCTCAGGAGACAAGACCGCCGAATTCTCCCTGACAGCACCAAGCACAAGCCCGCACTCAGCTGGTCGTACCGCTGCAACAGATACCCCCAACAGCACAGAGCTGCGTCGCTGCCTCCGCATCTGCCTCTGTCCCCTCCAGTAAATACCTGGTTGCTTTCCTGGGCGTGAGTGTACGAAAAATTTCCCATTCTGTAATTTAAATACATTGCGGTCTTTAAGGTATTGTCCTTTGTCATGTGTAATTTCCATCGTCTGATCTGGCACAGCGTAGAATCTGTGATATTTTTTTGTATTTTTCTGATGACTTCTATTGTACATGGTGCGTGGGATGATGGAACGATGGAATGTGTTTGGTCACAAGGGACCTCAAAACCCATCCGATTCTAACCCCCTGCCATCGACAGGGGCCACTTCCACTGCATCAGGGTTCTCCAAGCCCCATCCTTTCTGGCCTTGAACACCTCCAGAGATGGGGTAGCCACTCCTTCTCTGGGCAACCTGTGCCAGAGCCTCCCCACCCTAACAAGGAAAACATTTATTTCTGATATCCAGTTGCTATCTCCCCTCCCTTACTTTCAAACCATTCCCATCGTCCTATCCCTGTGCTCTCTGAACAAGATCCCCTTCCCTGACCTCCCGGAGCCCCTTTCAGAACTGGGAGGCTGCTATAAAGGCTCCCCCGAGCCTGCTCTTCTCCAGGCTGAACAACCACAACTCTCCCAGCCTGTATTCATAGCAGAGGTTCTCCAGCCCTCGGATCTTCTCCACGTCCTCCTCTGGACTCCCTCCAGCAGATGCATGTCCTTCCTGTTGTGAGCAATCCAGAACTGCACAAAGGGCTCCACGTGGCGTCTCACCAGAGCAGATCAAAGCAGAGCAGAGCAGAGCAGAGCAGAGCAGAGCAGAGCAGAGGGGAAGAATCTCCTCCCTTGCCCTGCTGGTGCCACTCTTTTGGATGCAGCACAGGACATGCGTGGTTTCTGGGATGCAAGAGTGCATTGCTGGCTCGTGTCCAGCTTTTAGTCCACCAAGACCCCAAGTCCCTCTCCACAGGCCTGCTCCCAACCCCATCGTTCTCCTAGCACGTAATTGTGCTTGAGCTTGCCCCAACCTAGGAGTAGGATCTTGCATTTGGCCTTGTTGAACCTCATGAACTCACACAACACCACTTCTGCAGCCGGTCCAAGTCCCTCTGGATGACACCTTAGCCTTCAGGCGTGTCACCTGTGCCCACACAGCTTGGTGTCATCTGCAAACTTGCTGAGGGTGCACTCGATCTCACTGTCTACATCATTAGTGGCACTATTAAAGAGCGCTGGTCCCAGTCGGGACTCCTGAGGGACACCACTTTTCACTGATCTCCACTTGGACATGGAGCCATTCACCTCTACGGGCAAGGAAGCTGCCAATTTTCAGCTAAAAAGGATTTTTTAAAATACTGAAGTTTATTTGAGCAGGAAGCATCCCTGCAGGAAACTCGTTTTCAGAGTCCTTTGTAAATCAACCAGTGAATGTCTCATCATTTACAAACGATAGGAAGAGGAGGACAGGAGCGTCCTGTCAACATCCAGCAACAGCACCCACTGCCAGGGCTGGGATGGCCCAGCACCTCCTTCAGCAGGCAGTGCTGGGAGGGCAGAAGAGCCCTCGGGAGCTCTGTGCTCGACGGCATGGAAGGAGGGTGCAGCTGCAGGCTGCGGGCTTTGGGCTGCAGCAGGGCAGGCCAGGCCCATCTGCAGAGATCCGGAGGAGCGGGTGCAATGGCTTGGGGACCAGTGACACGCAGGGCAGGGACTGTGACCTCTGTGATGTCATCCTCTGTGATGGGAACCTGTTTCCTAGGAGACCGCTCTACTCTCTAGGGTCAAGCACACTCTGGCCTCAGTCTGCAGGAGGACCTGATGGACAGAGGTGGTCTCTCTGCTGGGAGCTGCCTCTGTTTTTGACTTGGCATAAGGAACGCAGCAGCTGCCAGACAGCCCTTGTCAGTGCCCGGTTCCTCTTCTAACGGAGAGGACATACTGCTCTATGTCCAGGGTAAGTCAGGTCTGTCGGAGTCTGTTTCAGTGCAGTCATTGCTCGGAGGTTAACCCGCGTGTTAGGAGCTCCAGCTTTTTAGGGTCCTCTCAACTCCTCTCCTTGTGCCTCCTAGAAGGTAGAGCCTGTGCTTTTGGATTTTTCCAGACGGGGGATGTTCCAAGCCCAGGTGGTCCTGTTTTGCTTTAAGTGAGGCAGCCTTGCTCCGAGCTCCATCACCCCGTTGGTGTTTGAGTGGCCAACCTGCCAGACACGTTCCAGCATTTTGCGCATTTCTCTTGGCAGGACCCAGCATCAGGTGCTGAAGAAGCCATGACGGAGAGAAATTCTGCTGCAGGAGATGCTGACGTGAGCCAGCAATCCCAGGCAGGGCCGCCGGAGGAAGAAGCAGACTCCCAGTGCCCCATCTGCCTGAACCAAATCAGAAATGCAGCCTTCGTGGCCTATTGCCTGCATAGGTTTTGCTTCGGCTGCATCCGACATTGGGCCAGGACGAGCGATACCTGCCCAATCTGCCGGCAGCCTTTGGAGTTCCTGTTGCGCTCGGTGCGGGCAGATGATGACTACCAGGTCTACGTGCTCGGCTTGCCCGACCGCGTGCGCAGGAGAATGGCCATGGAGAGGGCCCGCAGCCGCTCCCCGCAGCGGCGCTACAACCTGCGCACGAGGCCCATCAGCAACCAACCCTCGCCTGGCAGAAGGCAGCCTGTGAGGAGCAACCGCAGACAGAGGCAGGCTGCAGCTCAGGTGCCTACCAACAACACCTCCCAGCAGGCTCCGGCACCTAGCGCATCCCAGGAGCCAAGTAGACAGCAGCCAACGGAGGAACCAACGCCACAGAGCTCCCCAAGAGAGCCAACCCTGCCACAGATCTACCCAAGGTTGCCAACCCCTCCGACCTCTGCACGGGAGCCAACCCCGCCACAGATCTACCCAAGGTTGTCAACCCCTCCGACCTCTGCAAGGGAGCCAACCCCACCACAGAACGACCTAAGGCTGTCAACCCCTCCGAGCTCTGCAAGGGAGCCAACCCCGCCACAGAACTACCCAAGGCTGTCAAGCCCTCCGAGCTCTGAAAGGGAGCCAACCCCGCCACAGATCTACCCAAGGTTGTCAACCCCTCCGAGCTCTGCAAGGCAGCCAACCCCGCCACAGAACTACCCAAGGCTGTCAACCCCTCCGAGCTCTGAAAGGGAGCCAACCCCACCACAGAGCTATCCAAGGCTGTCAACGCCTCCGAGCTCTGCAAGAGAGCCAACCCCACCAGAGAACTACCCAAGGCTGTCAACCCCTCTGAGCTCTGCAAGAGAGCCAACCCCGCCACAGAACTACCCAAGGCTGTCAACCCCTCCGAGCTCTGAAAGGGAGCCAACCCCGCCACAGATCTACCCAAGGTTGTCAACCCCTCCGAGCTCTGCAAGGCAGCCAACCCCACCACAGAGCTATCCAAGGCTGTCAACGCCTCCGAGCTCTGCAAGAGAGCCAACCCCACCAGAGAACTACGCAAGGCTGTCAACCCCTCTGAGCTCTGCAAGGGAGCCAACCCCACCACACATCGACTCAACGTTGTCAACCCCTCTGAGCTCTGGAAGGGAGCCAACCCCACCACAGAAATACCCAAGGCTGTCATCACCTCCAAGCTCTGCAAGTGAGCCAACCCCACCACAGAACTACCCAAGGCTGTCAACTCCTCCGACCTTTGCAAGGGAGCCAACCCCACCACAGAGCTATCCAAGGCTGTCAACGCCTCCGAGCTCTGCAAGAGAGCCAACCCCACCACAGAACCACCCAAGGTTATTAACCCCTCCGACCTTTGCAAGGGAGCCAACCACACCACACATCTACCCAAGGCTGTCAACGCCTCCGAGCTCTGCAAGTGAGCCAACCCCACCACAGAACTACCCAAGGCTGTCAACTCCTCCGACCTTTGCAAGGGAGCCAACCCCACCACAGAGCTATCCAAGGCTGTCAACGCCTCCGAGCTCTGCAAGAGAGCCAACCCCACCACAGAACCACCCAAGGTTATTAACCCCTCCGACCTTTGCAAGGGAGCCAACCACACCACACATCTACCCAAGGCTGTCAACGCCTCCGAGCTCTGCAAGGCAGTCAACCCCGCCACAGAACTACCCAAGGCTGTCAACCCCTCCGACCTCTGCAAGGGAGCCAACCCCACCACAGAGCTATCCAAGGCTGTCAATGCCTCCGAGCTCTGCAAGAGAGCCAACCCCACCACAGAACTAACCAAGGCTGTCAACCCCTCTGAGCTCTGAAAGGGAGCCAACCACACCACACATCTACCCAACGTTATCAACTCCTCCGAGCTCTGGAAGGGAGCCAACCCTGCCAATGATCTACCCAAGGCTGGCAACACCTCCGAGCTCTGCAAGGGAGCCAACCCCGCCATAGATCTACCCAAGGTTGTCAAAACCTCCGAGCTCTGCAAGGGAGCCAAGCCCACAGCACACACCTCAGGAACCAACGCACAGATATCCTTCAGAGGTCCAACCCTGCCACAGAGCTCTCCAAGGCTTTCAGCTTTGCCGACATCTGTGAGGGAGCCAACCCCGCGGAACGCACCTCAGGAGACAAGACCGCCGAATTCTCCCTGACAGCACCAAGCACAAGCCCGCACTCAGGTGGTCGTACCGCTGCAACAGATACCCCCAACAGCACAGAGCTGCGTCGCTGCCTCCGCATCTGCCTCTGTCCCCTCCAGTAAATACCTGGTTGCTTTCCTGGGCGTGAGTGTACGAAAAATTTCCCATTCTGTAATTTAAATACATTGCGGTCTTTAAGGTATTGTCCTTTGTCATGTGTAATTTCCATCGTCTGATCTGGCACAGCGTAGAATCTGTGATATTTTTTTGTATTTTTCTGATGACTTCTATTGTACATGGTGCGTGGGATGATGGAACGATGGAATGTGTTTGGTCACAAGGGACCTCAAAACCCATCCGATTCTAACCCCCTGCCATCGACAGGGGCCACTTCCACTGCATCAGGGTTCTCCAAGCCCCATCCTTTCTGGCCTTGAACACCTCCAGAAATGGGGTAGCCACTCCTTCTCTGGGCAACCTGTGCCAGAGCCTCCCCACCCTAACAAGGAAAACATTTATTTCTGATATCCAGTTGCTATCTCCCCTCCCTTACTTTCAAACCATTCCCATCGTCCTATCCCTGTGCTCTCTGAACAAGATCCCCTTCCCTGACCTCCCGGAGCCCCTTTCAGAACTGGGAGGTTGCTATAAAGGCTCCCCCGAGCCTGCTCTTCTCCAGGCTGAACAACCACAACTCTCCCAGCCTGTATTCATAGCAGAGGTTCTCCAGACCTCGGATCTTCTCCACGTCCTCCTCTGGACTCCCTCCAGCAGATGCATGTCCTTCCTGTTGTGAGCAATCCAGAACTGCACAAAGGGCTCCACGTGGCGTCTCACCAGAGCAGATCAAAGCAGAGCAGAGCAGAGCAGAGCAGAGCAGAGCAGAGCAGAGCAGAGGGGAAGAATCTCCTCCCTTGCCCTGCTGGTGCCACTCTTTTGGATGCAGCACAGGACATGCGTGGTTTCTGGGATGCAAGCGTGCATTGCTGGCTCGTGTCCAGCTTTTAGTCCACCAAGACCCCAAGTCCCTCTCCACAGGCCTGCTCCCAACCCCATCGTTCTCCTAGCACGTAATTGTGCTTGAGCTTGCCCCAACCTAGGAGTAGGATCTTGCATTTGGCCTTGTTGAACCTCATGAACTCACACAACACCACTTCTGCAGCCGGTCCAAGTCCCTCTGGATGACACCTTAGCCTTCAGGCGTGTCACCTGTGCCCACACAGCTTGGTGTCATCTGCAAACTTGCTGAGGGTGCACTCGATCTCACTGTCTACATCATTAGTGGCACTATTAAAGAGCGCTGGTCCCAGTCGGGACTCCTGAGGGACACCACTTTTCACTGATCTCCACTTGGACATGGAGCCATTCACCTCTACGGGCAAGGAAGCTGCCAATTTTCAGCTAAAAAGGATTTTTTAAAATACTGAAGTTTATTTGAGCAGGAAGCATCCCTGCAGGAAACTCGTTTTCAGAGTCCTTTGTAAATCAACCAGTGAATGTCTCATCATTTACAAACGATAGGAAGAGGAGGACAGGAGCGTCCTGTCAACATCCAGCAACAGCACCCACTGCCAGGGCTGGGATGGCCCAGCACCTCCTTCAGCAGGCAGTGCTGGGAGGGCAGAAGAGCCCTCGGGAGCTCTGTGCTCGACGGCATGGAAGGAGGGTGCAGCTGCAGGCTGCGGGCTTTGGGCTGCAGCAGGGCAGGCCAGGCCCATCTGCAGAGATCCGGAGGAGCGGGTGCAATGGCTTGGGGACCAGTGACACGCAGGGCAGGGACTGTGACCTCTGTGATGTCATCGTCTGTGATGGGAACCTGTTTCCTAGGAGACCGCTCTACTCTCTAGGGTCAAGCACACTCTGGCCTCAGTCTGCAGGAGGACCTGATGGACAGAGGTGGTCTCTCTGCTGGGAGCTGCCTCTGTTTTTGACTTGGCATAAGGAACGCAGCAGCTGCCAGACAGCCCTTGTCAGTGCCCGGTTCCTCTTCTAACGGAGAGGACATACTGCTCTATGTCCAGGGTAAGTCAGGTCTGTCGGAGTCTGTTTCAGTGCAGTCATTGCTCGGAGGTTAACCCGCGTGTTAGGAGCTCCAGCTTTTTAGGGTCCTCTCAACTCCTCTCCTTGTGCCTCCTAGAAGGTAGAGCCTGTGCTTTTGGATTTTTCCAGACGGGGGATGTTCCGAGCCCAGGTGGTCCTGTTTTGCTTTAAGTGAGGCAGCCTTGCTCCGAGCTCCATCACCCCGTTGGTGTTTGAGTGGCCAACCTGCCAGACACGTTCCAGCATTTTGCGCATTTCTCTTGGCAGGACCCAGCATCAGGTGCTGAAGAAGCCATGACGGAGAGAAATTCTGCTGCAGGAGATGCTGACGTGAGCCAGCAATCCCAGGCAGGACCGCCGGAGGAAGAAGCAGACTCCCAGTGCCCCATCTGCCTGAACCAAATCAGAAATGCAGCCTTCGTGGCCTATTGCCTGCATAGGTTTTGCTTCGGCTGCATCCGACATTGGGCCAGGACGAGCGATACCTGCCCAATCTGCTGGCAGCCTTTGGAGTTCCTGTTGCGCTCGGTGCGGGCAGATGATGACTACCAGGTCTACGTGCTCGGCTTGCCCGACCGCGTGCGCAGGAGAATGGCCATGGAGAGGGCCCGCAGCCGCTCCCCGCAGCGGCGCTACAACCTGCGCACGAGGCCCATCAGCAACCAACCCTCGCCTGGCAGAAGGCAGCCTGTGAGGAGCAACCGCAGACAGAGGCAGGCTGCAGCTCAGGTGCCTACCAACAACACCTCCCAGCAGGCTACGGCACCTAGCGCATCCCAGGAGCCAAGTAGACAGCAGCCAATGGAGGAACCAACGCCACAGAGCTCCCCAAGAGAGCCAACCCTGCCACAGATCTACCCAAGGTTGCAAACCCCTCCGACCTCTGCACGGGAGCCAACCCCGCCACAGAGCTATCCAAGGCTGTCAACGCCTCCGAGCTCTGCAAGAGAGCCAACCCCACCAGAGAACTACGCAAGGCTGTCAACCCCTCTGAGCTCTGCAAGGGAGCCAACCCCACCACACATCGACCCAACGTTGTCAACCCCTCTGAGCTCTGGAAGGGAGCCAACCCCACCACAGAAATACCCAAGGCTGTCATCACCTCCAAGCTCTGCAAGTGAGCCAACCCCACCACAGAACTACCCAAGGCTGTCAACTCCTCCGACCTTTGCAAGGGAGCCAACCCCACCACAGAGCTATCCAAGGCTGTCAACGCCTCCGAGCTCTGCAAGAGAGCCAACCCCACCACAGAACTACCCAAGGTTATTAACCCCTCCGACCTTTGCAAGGGAGCCAACCACACCACACATCTACCCAAGGCTGTCAACGCCTCCGAGCTCTGCAAGGCAGTCAACCCCGCCACAGAACTACCCAAGGCTGTCAACCCCTCCGACCTCTGCGAGGGAGCCAACCCCACCACAGAACTATCCAAGGCTGTCAACGCCTCCGAGCTCTGCAAGAGAGCCAACCCCACCACAGAACTACCCAAGGCTGTCAACCCCTCTGAGCTCTGCAAGGGAGCCAACCACACCACACATCTACCCAACGTTATCAACTCCTCCGAGCTCTGGAAGGGAGCCAACCCTGCCAATGATCTACCCAAGGTTGTCAACACCTCCGAGCTCTGCAAGGGAGCCAACCCCGCCATAGATCTACCCAAGGTTGTCAAAACCTCCGAGCTCTGCAAGGGAGCCAACCACACCACACATCTACCCAACGTTATCAACTCCTCCGAGCTCTGGAAGGGAGCCAACCCTGCCAATGATCTACCCAAGGTTGTCAAAACCTCCGAGCTCTGCAAGAGAGCCAACCCCACCACAGAACTACCCAAGGCTGTCAACCCCTCTGAGCTCTGAAAGGGAGCCAACCACACCACACATCTACCCAACGTTATCAACTCCTCCGAGCTCTGGAAGGGAGCCAACCCTGCCAGTGATCTACCCAAGGTTGTCAACACCTCCGAGCTCTGCAAGGGAGCCAACCCCGCCATAGATCTACCCAAGGTTGTCAAAACCTCCGAGCTCTGCAAGGGAGCCCAGCCCACAGCACACACCTCAGGAACCAACGCACAGATCTCCTTCAGAGGTCCAACCCTGCCACAGAGCTCTCCAAGGCTTTCAGCTTTGCCGACATCTGTGAGGGAGCCAACCCCGCGGAACGCACCTCAGGAGACAAGACCGCCGAATTCTCCCTGACAGCACCAAGCACAAGCCCGCACTCAGCTGGTCCTACCGCTGCAACAGATACCCCCAACAGCACAGAGCTGCGTCGCTGCCTCCGCATCTGCCTCTGTCCCCTCCAGTAAATACCTGGTTGCTTTCCTGGGCGTGAGTGTACGAAAAATTTCCCATTCTGTAATTTAAATACATTGCGGTCTTTAAGGTATTGTCCTTTGTCATGTGTAATTTCCATCGTCTGATCTGGCACAGCGTAGAATCTGTGATATTTTTTTGTATTTTTCTGATGACTTCTATTGTACATGGTGCGTGGGATGATGGAACGATGGAATGTGTTTGGTCACAAGGGACCTCAAAACCCATCCGATTCTAACCCCCTGCCATCGACAGGGGCCACTTCCACTGCATCAGGGTTCTCCAAGCCCCATCCTTTCTGGCCTTGAACACCTCCAGAGATGGGGTAGCCACTCCTTCTCTGGGCAACCTGTGCCAGAGCCTCCCCACCCTAACAAGGAAAACATTTATTTCTGATATCCAGTTGCTATCTCCCCTCCCTTACTTTCAAACCATTCCCATCGTCCTATCCCTGTGCTCTCTGAACAAGATCCCCTTCCCTGACCTCCCGGAGCCCCTTTCAGAACTGGGAGGTTGCTATAAAGGCTCCCCCGAGCCTGCACTTCTCCAGGCTGAACAACCACAACTCTCCCAGCCTGTATTCATAGCAGAGGTTCTCCAGACCTCGGATCTTCTCCACGTCCTCCTCTGGACTCCCTCCAGCAGATGCATGTCCTTCCTGTTGTGAGCAATCCAGAACTGCACAAAGGGCTCCACGTGGCGTCTCACCAGAGCAGATCAAAGCAGAGCAGAGCAGAGCAGAGCAGAGCAGAGCAGAGCAGAGGGGAAGAATCTCCTCCCTTGCCCTGCTGGTGCCACTCTTTTGGATGCAGCACAGGACATGCGTGGTTTCTGGGATGCAAGAGTGCATTGCTGGCTCGTGTCCAGCTTTTAGTCCACCAAGACCCCAAGTCCCTCTCCACAGGCCTGCTCCCAACCCCATCGTTCTCCTAGCACGTAATTGTGCTTGAGCTTGCCCCAACCTAGGAGTAGGATCTTGCATTTGGCCTTGTTGAACCTCATGAACTCACACAGCACCACTTCTGCAGCCGGTCCAAGTCCCTCTGGATGACACCTTAGCCTTCAGGCGTGTCACCTGTGCCCACACAGCTTGGTGTCATCTGCAAACTTGCTGAGGGTGCACTCGATCTCACTGTCTACATCATTAGTGGCACTATTAAAGAGCGCTGGTCCCAGTCGGGACTCCTGAGGGACACCACTTTTCACTGATCTCCACTTGGACATGGAGCCATTCACCTCTACGGGCAAGGAAGCTGCCAATTTTCAGCTAAAAAGGATTTTTTAAAATACTGAAGTTTATTTGAGCAGGAAGCATCCCTGCAGGAAACTCGTTTTCAGAGTCCTTTGTAAATCAACCAGTGAATGTCTCATCATTTACAAACGATAGGAAGAGGAGGACAGGAGCGTCCTGTCAACATCCAGCAACAGCACCCACTGCCAGGGCTGGGATGGCCCAGCACCTCATTCAGCAGGCACAGTGCTGGGAGGGCAGAAGAGCCCTCGGGAGCTCTGTGCTCGACGGCATGGAAGTAGGGTGCAGCTGCAGGCTGCGGGCTTTGGGCTGCAGCAGGGCAGGCCAGGCCCATCTGCAGAGATCCGGAGGAGCGGGTGCAATGGCTTGCGGACCAGTGACACGCAGGGCAGGGACTGTGACCTCAGTGATGTCATCCTCTGTGATGGGAACCTGTTTCCTAGGAGACCGCTCTACTCTCTAGGGTCAAGCACACTCTGGCCTCAGTCTGCAGGAGGACCTGATGGAGAGAGGTGGTCTCTCTGCTGGGAGCTGCCTCTGTTTTTGACTTGGCATAAGGAACGCAGCAGCTGCCAGACAGCCCTTGTCAGTGCCCGGTTCCTCTTCTACCGGAGAGGACATACTGCTCTATGTCCAGTGTAAGTCAGGTCTGTCGGAGTCTGTTTCAGTGCAGTCATTGCTCGGAGGTTAACCCGCGTGTTAGGAGCTCCAGCTTTTTAGGGTCCTCTCAACTCCTCTCCTTGTGCCTCCTAGAAGGTAGAGCCTGTGCTTTTGGATTTTTCCAGACGGGGGATGTTCCGAGCCCAGGTGGTCCTGTTTTGCTTTAAGTGAGGCAGCCTTGCTCCGAGCTCCATCACCCCGTTGGTGTTTGAGTGGCCAACCTGCCAGACACGTTCCAGCATTTTGCACATTTCTCTTGGCAGGACCCAGCATCAGGTGCTGAAGAAGCCATGACGGAGAGAAATTCTGCTGCAGGAGATGCTGACGTGAGCCAGCAATCCCAGGCAGGGCCGCCGGAGGAAGAAGCAGACTCCCAGTGCCCCATCTGCCTGAACCAAATCAGAAATGCAGCCTTCGTGGCCTATTGCCTGCATAGGTTTTGCTTCGGCTGCATCCGACATTGGGCCAGGACGAGCGATACCTGCCCAATCTGCCGGCAGCCTTTGGAGTTCCTGTTGCGCTCGGTGCGGGCAGATGATGACTACCAGGTCTACGTGCTCGGCTTGCCCGACCGCGTGCGCAGGAGAATGGCCATGGAGAGGGCCCGCAGCCGCTCCCCGCAGCGGCGCTACAACCTGCGCACGAGGCCCATCAGCAACCAACCCTCGCCTGGCAGAAGGCAGCCTGTGAGGAGCAACCGCAGACAGAGGCAGGCTGCAGCTCAGGTGCCTACCAACACCTCCCAGCAGGCTCCGGCACCTAGCGCATCCCAGGAGCCAAGTATACAGCAGCCAACGGAGGAACCAACGCCACAGAGCTCCCCAAGAGAGCCAACCCTGCCACAGATCTACCCAAGGTTGTCAATCCCTCCGACCTCCCCAAGAGAGCCAACCCCGCCACAGATCTACCCAAGTTTGTCAACCCCTCCGACCTCTGTAAGGGAGCCAACCCCACCACAGAACGACCCAAGGCTGTCAACCCCTCCGAGCTCTGCAAGGGAGCCAACCCCGCCACAGAACTACCCAAGGCTGTCAACCCCTCCGAGCTCTGAAAGGGAGCCAACCCCGCCACAGATATACCCAAGGTTGTCAACCCCTCCGAGCTCTGCAAGGCAGCCAAACCCACCACAGAGCTATCCAAGGCTGTCAACCCCTCTGAGCTCTGCAAGGGAGCCAACCCCACCACACATCGACCCAACGTTGTCAACCCCTCTGAGCTCTGGAAGGGAGCCAACCCCACCACAGAAATACCCAAGGCTGTCATCACCTCCAAGCTCTGCAAGTGAGCCAACCCCACCACAGAACTACCCAAGGCTGTCAACTCCTCCGACCTTTGCAAGGGAGCCAACCCCACCACAGAGCTATCCAAGGCTGTCAACGCCTCCGAGCTCTGCAAGAGAGCCAACCCCACCACAGAACTACCCAAGGTTATTAACCCCTCCGACCTTTGCAAGGGAGCCAACCACACCACACATCTACCCAAGGCTGTCAACGCCTCCGAGCTCTGCAAGGCAGTCAACCCCGCCACAGAACTACCCAAGGCTGTCAACCCCTCCGACCTCTGCAAGGGAGCCAACCCCACCACAGAGCTATCCAAGGCTGTCAACGCCTCCGAGCTCTGCAAGAGAGCCAACCCCACCACAGAACTACCCAAGGCTGTCAACCCCTCTGAGCTCTGAAAGGGAGCCAACCACACCACACATCTACCCAACGTTATCAACTCCTCCGAGCTCTGGAAGGGAGCCAACCCTGCCAATGATCTACCCAAGGTTGTCAACACCTCCGAGCTCTGCAAGGGAGCCAACCCCGCCATAGATCTACCCAAGGTTGTCAAAACCTCCGAGCTCTGCAAGGGAGCCAAGCCCACAGCACACACCTCAGGAACCAACGCACAGATCTCCTTCAGAGGTCCAACCCTGCCACAGAGCTCTCCAAGGCTTTCAGCTTTGCCGACATCTGTGAGGGAGCCAACCCCGCGGAACGCACCTCAGGAGACAAGACCGCCGAATTCTCCCTGACAGCACCAAGCACAAGCCCGCACTCAGCTGGTCGTACCGCTGCAACAGATACCCCCAACAGCACAGAGCTGCGTCGCTGCCTCCGCATCTGCCTCTGTCCCCTCCAGTAAATACCTGGTTGCTTTCCTGGGCGTGAGTGTACGAAAAATTTCCCATTCTGTAATTTAAATACATTGCGGTCTTTAAGGTATTGTCCTTTGTCATGTGTAATTTCCATCGTCTGATCTGGCACAGCGTAGAATCTGTGATATTTTTTTGTATTTTTCTGATGACTTCTATTGTACATGGTGCGTGGGATGATGGAACGATGGAATGTGTTTGGTCACAAGGGACCTCAAAACCCATCCGATTCTAACCCCCTGCCATCGACAGGGGCCACTTCCACTGCATCAGGGTTCTCCAAGCCCCATCCTTTCTGGCCTTGAACACCTCCAGAGATGGGGTAGCCACTCCTTCTCTGGGCAACCTGTGCCAGAGCCTCCCCACCCTAACAAGGAAAACATTTATTTCTGATATCCAGTTGCTATCTCCCCTCCCTTACTTTCAAACCATTCCCATCGTCCTATCCCTGTGCTCTCTGAATAAGATCCCCTTCCCTGACCTCCCGGAGCCCCTTTCAGAACTGGGAGGCTGCTATAAAGGCTCCCCCGAGCCTGCTCTTCTCCAGGCTGAACAACCACAACTCTCCCAGCCTGTATTCATAGCAGAGGTTCTCCAGCCCTCGGATCTTCTCCACGTCCTCCTCTGGACTCCCTCCAGCAGATGCATGTCCTTCCTGTTGTGAGCAATCCAGAACTGCACAAAGGGCTCCACGTGGCGTCTCACCAGAGCAGATCAAAGCAGAGCAGAGCAGAGCAGAGCAGAGCAGAGCAGAGCAGAGCCGAGCAGAACAGAGGGGAAGAATCTCCACCCTTGCCCTGCTGGTGCCACTCTTTTGGATGCAGTACAGGATATGCCTGGTTTCTGGGATGCAAGAGTGCATTGCTGGCTCGTGTCCAGCTTTTAGTCCACCAGGACCCCAAGTCCCTCTCCACAGGCCTGCTCCCAACCCCATCGTTCTCCTAGCGGGTAATTGTGCTTGAGCTTGCCCCAACCTAGGAGTAGGACCTTGCATTTGGCCTTGTTGAACCTCATGAACTCAAAGAGGACCACTTCTCCCGCCTGTCTGGTTGGGCACAGGAATGTACATCAAAGTCTTCAACCAGCTGCTCATAGCCTTGTATTTGCAATCTTGTAAATTCAAACCAGTTGGACGAGAGCCATGGGGGCTCCGCAAGAAACAGCCCAGTCCACCCTGCTCGAGAGCGTCAGCTCGACCTGACTCAGCGCTGCCTGGCACAGGCAGAATCAGGGCAGTACAGGAACGCAGGCTGGGAGACTGTTGGTAAAAAGAGAAGCAGTCGCATACCCAGACACTGGGAGGGGACAGATGAGGGTCTGCAAGTCAATGTCCCTCGGTCAGTAAGGGCAAGCCAGCCTTCTTCAATGAGAGACCTTATTCATTCCAAAGACTTAAACATAACAAGGCATCATGGGCCAAGTGCAACCTACCTGAAGTGCTCCTTACGTGTCAGCAAGGTCACCGGTGCCAAGTCATTGAGCTCCAACTTCACCTCAGGTTGCTGCTCATCCTGCTCCTCCAGGCAGAGGCATTGGGGACTGCTCTACTTGGAGAACATGGGGCCCATGCAGTTCCAATCCCCCTGCCAGTGGCAGGGACAGCCTCCCATTAGAACAGGCTGCTCAAGGCCCCATCCAACCTGGCCTTGAACACCTCCAGGGAGGGGGCAGCCACCACTTCCCTGGGCAACACGTGCCACGGTCTCCCCACCCTCATTGTGAAGAATTTCTTCCTAATGTCTGATCTAAATCTTCCCCTTTCAAATTTAAAACCATACCCCCTCGTCTTATCAGTACAAGCCCTTGTAAAAAGCCCCTCCCCATCATTCCTGTAGTCTCTTTGGATACTGGAAGGCCACTATGAGGTCTCTTGGAGGCTTCTCTTCTTCAGCTGAACAAGCCCAACTTTCTCAGCCTGTCCTCATAGCAGAAGTGCTCCAGCCCTCTGGGCACCTTTGTAGCCTCCTCTGGACCTGGTCCAACAGTTCCATGTCTTTCTTCAGTTGGGGATGCCAGAAATGGACACAATGCTCCAGGTGGGGTCTCAGAAGAGCGGAATAGAGGGGCAGAACCCCTCCCTCACCCTGCTGGCCACTCTGCTTTGGAAACAGCCCAGGACGCTCTTTGGCCCTCTGGGCTGCGAGCGCATGTTGCCGGCTCATGTCGAGATTCTCCTCAGCCAGCACCCCAAGTCCTTCTCCTCAGGGCTGCTATCAAGCACATCACCCCCCATCCTGTATTGATGCCACAGGTTGCCCCAACCCAGGTGAAGGACCTTGCACTTGGCTTTGTTGAAGCTCATGAGGTTCACACAGCCCCACTTCTACAGCCTGTCCAGGTCCCTCTGGATGCCATTCCGTCCTTCTGGCATGACCACTGTCCCACTCAGCTTGGCGTCATCAAGAACGTGCTTTAACTTTTGGTCAGCACTGAAGGTTGGGTTCTGGGCTTCCAGGGGACAGCAGTTTTGGGGCCAGGACAATGCTTGGAGCAGGTCAGCTTGCAAGACAAGATGATGATCAGCAGTGGCACCAGGAGCTGTGCCATGCTGTGCTGATGCCAAGGGGACTGTGCCTGCCCGGGGCCTAGAGTGGTTTCTACCACCTCAGTGGTGTCACTGGGACTGCCCTCAGCAAGGGGTTCAGCCCTCCCCCCCCCCCGACCCCCGGCACTGGGCACTGCCCCGAGGGAGACCTCACTCTGCGCCTTTTGAAGTCCAGACCAGCCAAAGGAACGCCACTCCCCCAGGCACCGCTGGCTGCGTTGGTCCCAAGGTGTGGGGGTGGGATGGGAGATGGACAATAAAGAGAGAAGGAGTTTCCAGGCCCTTTCTGGCCTTCTGCTGACCCCCCCTGTGTCCAGGGAGCCATCCAGGCATCTCAGGGTCTCATCAGAAGGCACATGCCCAAGCAGGGCAAGCTTTCTGCAGGGTCCCCAGGGACTTGGTATGTGGTGGGGACATCACTGCAGGGGGTGACGATGGTGCCCACGGCTGCTCCCGTGCCCTGGTCGCAGAGGCGTCGGAAATGGGGGGCGAGCGCAGAGGCTGACGGGAGTTGTAGTTTCTCACTGCGCAGATAGCATGGCTGACTCTGTTTCTGTCTCTTCCGGGAGGCGAGCCTGGGGCTCCTGCAGGGCATCACGGGTATCGTAGTTCTCGTGCCCCATCCCGGCCGTGCTGCGGGAGGAGACCCCAGGGAGCTAAAAACTACCACAATGGCGGCGAGGAAGTCGCGGGGAGGGTGCGCAGGAGCTCCGGGTAGCCGCACCGCCCTCGTGTCAGGGCTGTGAAGCACAGGCGGAATCGGTGCTGCCGCCGGCTTCCCCGTCAGCCAGGACGCCGGGGACGCTTCAAGTCCGTAGAGGCTTGTGAGGCAGCCACAGAATAGAGGCAAGTGGGAGCAGCAGTGGTTCGGTTCCCCCCTGCTGAGCTTGGGCAGACAGCGAGCGGGACAGCGACGCCAGCCTGGGGCCTGAGGCCCGGCAGGAGCTGCTCGGGGTGGTCTTCAGGGGGCAGCTCAGCACCAACGCCGAGCCCTCCTTGCCTGGCGCCCGGCCTCCCGCCGCCCTCACCCCCGCCCGGGCCGCCACCACACGGTTGCTCTGTGCAGGGACGGGGTCGTGTTGAAAGGGCCCAGGGGCCGGGGCCACGCTGGAAGGCAGCAACAGAGTGGGGAGTGACCGGGCTGGGCGGGGGCAGCGCGGGGGCTTCCGGGAGCGGTGGGGGGGAGCAGCGCGGGGTCTCCCGGGAGCGGGTGGGGGGCAGCGTGGCCGCAGGGCATTGCGGAGGAGTGGGCGGGGTCCGGAGCACCCCGAGAGTTGGGGGGCTCCGGAGGAAACTCAGGTCACGGTGGCGCCGCCGGCTGGGTCTTGTGGCCGAGGGGCAGCAGGGCTGGGGTCTCTGGCTGCGGGGGAATCCCTGCGCGGCTCCCGCAGCCCCGAGCGGGGAAGGGTCGCCCGCGGTGAGGGGAATCGCGTGGCGCTACTCCCCATGGCGCTTGAGAAGCTGTCAAAGATGTTGGAGATAAACTCGGCGTCCCTGGGAAGAGCAGCACCACTGCTGCCCCCGGTGTTGCAGGGGATCTTAAATGTCTTTATCAAGTTCCCTTTTTCCAGACTAATGCTGATAAAGGAATTGTGGGGAAGGGAGGTTTGTCCACAGCCTCAGCCAGTGGAATAACTTGAAATTTGCCCTGCTTTGAATTTAAAAGGATCTTTGTGCACACAGCCGGTGCTTAGATTTACTTTGCATGTGGGAAGTGAAAGGAGAGCTTGATTTCCAGCTCCAAACCAAAGATCCTTCCAAACATCAGACACCCTGGTTAACTTTGTTATCGTGTCTTAATGTTACTTCTGTAGCCAAGAAGTTTGAGACCCAATTGAGTGTAAAAGTTTAACACCTTCCTGTTTTTTCTATAATATTCTGTATCCCTCTTGGTGCCGTATGAAACAAGCCAGGATTGCAGGTATTGATTCTAGTAATTTCATTTCACGAAAGCAACTGCTTGTTACATTGTGTTTGTCACAATTTCCTCTTGACTGTGGCTCATTATTTATTGCATTCTGATTTAATAGATTAGTCAGTCTTGCTCTCCATAGTGTCTAAAGCTATCTGATGTTACCAGCTAACGTCTGTAGCCTTCATAAATGAAGCTTTAGAATTTTCATAACGGAATATGAACCAGTTTTTTTGTATTAGAACAAATGTTGGATTACGTGTTCTCTATGGCTATTTTCATCAGAAATTGTGTCCTGTGTTCTATGCAGGCAGGCGATCTGTAAGTGCATTAAAATACAGTTCCTGTGAGCCATAGGCAGGCGCTTGGGTTCCATTTAGGAAAAAAGGTATATGCTAAGGGTCACAGGTGTAAAGAATTACAGCTAAAAATAAAGTTAGGTAGCTTGAGATTGTGCTGAATCTTCAAAATTCATTCTGGTGTGTTTTTCAGCTATTGCAGCCTGCATCCAGTCCTTTTTAAAGTGTGCAGTCAATCAATAGTGTGTCTGAAAACTGCATTGAGGTTTTGAATGTTATTAGAATACCTTTGTTTTTTCTCCCTGGCTACTTTTGTAAGGTTTCTTCTGAGGCTTCCAATATTTAACCTTCTTTTTTTGGTAGGATTTAAAGTACATTTTCTGGCTTGATCATTATATTTACTTCTTCATGCTTTGCTTTTCTCTCCTTTTGCTACTTCTGAGGCCTGTGATGAGCTTTGTCTTTCTAGAGACTAGAGATGACTTCGCTGGTCATCTGGAATGATCAGGATAGCTTTTCTTTTCCATCTTAGCTGCTCAGTACATTTCCTGCACAGCTTGTTTGCATTCATCTTGCTTCTGTATCTTCTTTAAGGTTTGGAATTTTGAGTTTCTTCCTGAAACTCAAACTTAGATTAAGCAGAAAAAAATTGGCAGTTAAAAACCAAAACAAACGAAAAACTCCCCAACAAAATCAAGAAACTGTTTCTTTCCTAACTGGAATTCTATACTACTTGTGTGCTTTTTCAGGTCTGATGTATTCATTTGCAGAAAGTAAATGAGTCTTGTCCTTGCAGATGTTCGTACAAGGTGACAACTCCTTTCCTGGCTGGGAGAATCAGGTGGAGCTTGCTCTGGAAGTAAGTCAGTGGTGCTGAACAGGTTACTTTTCAGCAACCCAGTTTGCTTTTGCTCCCGCAGGGAATTGGGTGTTCCGTGGCACTCGTTCTTCATTAAATTGTGAGGGATAAAAAAGTATATATTGAGGTACTATTTTTTGTTGGGAAGAATCTGAATTAATCTTGATTCTTAAGAAGAAGCTAAAAAGCTGGGTGTCACTTTGAAGGCTTAAGTGGCCTGAAGTTGAGTTCTAGTAACCCTTTAATTCTTAGCACTTTCTCTTGGTGAGGTTTTGTGCTGTGGATAGCAGTTGTTGGATTGGCAAACTCAGCTAAATTAAGGCAAGGTGTGATAGTCAATAAAATGACAGTAGATTGTGTTAGGACCTCTCAACAGAGCTGCACCTTGCAGTTCCACTCTTCTGGAGCACCTGTGACTTATTTCTGTACTAGAAGACAGAACAGGACTGAAGTAGAGCTTGCTGTGAAAACCAGGAACTTCATTTCCACAGCAGTCATACCCAATGCAGGCATGGGTGGGCTGTCTGAGGAGCGCAAGCAGGACCAAGCAGGACTTGGAGCCTGAGGCTGCCTTTGGAGCAGCAGGCATTGCCCCAGCCCGACACAGTAGTGGGACCCTGCAGCCTGCCCCGCATCCTCTTCCCGCAGCTGTTCAGGTGTTTCCAGCTTTCAGGACTTGCAGGAGCAAGGAGAGAGAAAGCCCACCAGCTTCTGCAGGGGACAATGGCAGGAGCTGAACCTGCTCGGCTGTGATGGTCCTGGCTGGGGTGTCTGTGCTGGGGCAGGGACTCTGCTGCCTGCCAGGGTCAGCGCTCAGCCTGCCTAGGGAGCTCCCCTTGGCGCTGTGGGGAGAAGCTGTGGGTGTAGAGCTGAGATGTGAGAGTGTGCAGGGTGAGGGCACCGAGCAGGGTGCTCATGGTGTAGATTCAGGTGTCATGGTGAAGGGAGCAAAGACAACAGAGCAAAAGAGAGGGACCTGGTGTGTGCCACATTCCCTCCACATCCTGGAGAACCGGTCCCAGGAAAATCGTGCAAGATGTGTCCCACATACTGGACATTTCCATGTCTGGATGTACCTCCAAGCCGTGAGGAGGGACTTTTACTGCATGGTCACCTCTGTCCTCACTTTTGCTCAGTGATACCCAACTCCACCACCATAATTAATAAACAGAGAACCTACTTCCTACTGACATTTGCTGCACACCAGTCCCACAGTTCTTGCCACTGCTGCTCTCTCAGCCAAGCGCTTTCTCAGACAGCTCCAAACAGATCAGGAGCTCATGGCCCTGTCCCAACAAATACTGAGAAAGTCCATTGATTGGGATCTCTGAGCTGCCCTGGGTCCTTGCTCAGTGCTTTGCCCTGAAAGGTCTTTCACAAGCCCAGCTCTCTCAGCCTCTCCTTGTCCGTAATGTTCTTCAGGACCCAACCATCTTTCTGGCCAATACAGGACTCGCTCCAGGCTGTGCAGGGTCTTCTTTGTGCGGGGGAGCCCCGTATTGGACACAACAGCCCCGATGTGTCCTGTGGTGTGTTAATCTTGGCCAGCAGCCAGACACCCCCCCAGCTGCTCCCATATTGCCCTGACTCATAGAATCACAGAATCATAGAATGGTTTGCGTTGGAACAGGTCTTAAGGATCAACCATTTCCACCCTCACTGCCACGGGCAGGGACATCTCCCACCACCCACCAGACCTGATTTAAACATTCCGAAAAGTGCGTGTAGAATAAGTTGAATTAAGCTATGTGTGTCACTAATTAAAATCATTGCAACTTGAGTGGACCTTAAAGGCAAAAATCTGTTCCTTTTAAAAGAAACACATAAAAATACTCTAGGAATACTTAAAATTGTTATAGCCTTCAGGATTCTGGCCTAAAAGTTCCAGAGAGTGGCTGCACTCCTTATAGGAAAGTTTATTTGCAGTTTATTTTTATTTTCATGTAGTTCTTACGTGAATGCCTGGAAGTGACACTGCTAATGAAGATCTGCTAATATATCCTATATAAACACTAAGATTCCTCTCATTCGTCTAATTTTTTTTCAAGTCAGTTTTAATGACTGAAAAAATGACTGCTGAGGAAAATGTAATTCTCTTTCCACAGAACAGACAATGTTATGGATTGCATTTTTGTCAGCTCTTATGTAGTTAGGAACTAGCCCAAAGTCATGTGTATTTTGTGTGTGCAAAGATCCGTAACACTTCACCAGACTGTAAAACTAAACAGAAAACAGCTTGTATCCCTTTTGATTTTTTTCAGTCTTGATGTTCCCAGGACTGTTGTTTGCTCTCTCTTGTTAGAATATTGGCAGGAACCCGAACCAAGCCTAGAATGTAAAAAGCACATGGGAAATCTCCGTAACTCATGCACTCACATCTTTGAATTTGCAAAGAATACAACCAACACCTACCCTGGTGCTGGGTTCAGCCTGTAAAAAAGACCTAACATGACAGTAATGAAAAACGACCGAGGGAAGAAACCCAAACTGCTGTGTGGTCTGCTTGTAGGAGTAAGCAATATTTTGCCATGCTGTTGCAAGGCAATTTTGTTAACATACTGATGGTACTGCTGTAACTGATAGATATTAAAAACAAGCAGTTACCACACATTGTATGGTATACATACAAATGCATGTTTTAATGGACTACTACTTTGTAGAGAGAATTATTAAACCACCCTAGGATAAGGATGTATGTGTGACTAGGCTGCTTTAATAGGACTTCATGTCACTGGGAAGACAGATCTCAAAGGGTGTTGAAGAAAATCAGAAGCTGTAGCAGAGTTTTCCAAAAGATCCAACACAAAACGAGGAGAGCAGAGGCTTTAAGGTGGAGGCACAGTTTAACACTTGAAGCCCCAACTGAATAAGTACAAATCACAGATGATAAATTTCTGATCACTAGAAAACCGCAGCCTTGAGAGCAGGGACAAACCAGTCATAGAGCACAAGTAGAACATGTACAGAGTTTTGAAATTCCTTCTGCAGTTCCTGGGGATTATCAGGGTAGACGGAAATTTTTTGACTGTACGCGTGACTCCAAGGAAATTAATCATTAATGAGCCTTACTTCAGAATAGGGTATGAAGGACTGATCACTTTGATGATCTGTAATACTACAAATTATGTATTTATTAGCATGGAAAGGAAATGTGACTCTGCTTGTGTGTGGTACTCCACCCTTGAAGTTGGCAAGCTATGTGGAGCATACCTCTGTTTCCCTGTCATGCTTCAAAAACGGATGTTACAAAAACCTTAAACGTTTAAGGGAAAGAAAAAAATTATTCTTCTGACCTTTTGAAAGTAGTTTACAGAATGGCGATCAAATCTTTTTAGAATTATATATCAGCAAAGGGACTTCAGCAGATACAAAACCCAGTGCAAATATATTCATAAACTCTTTTGGCTTTGCTGCCCAAACATGTTTAACCATGACTAAGAGGAATTTTCTAGCTATCCTTTCATTTAGAGAGTTGACCGTGTACAGAAATTCTTAAGGATTGACATATATTTTTAAAGATAATACGTAGATGAAACCTTTTTATCTATGAAGACTAGGAAACTCTGGCTAAAAGTTTTAATGTTTTTGCAAATTCTTCATAAGGGCACAGAGTTAAGAACACCTATGCTCAAAATATGTGCTCTTACTTTAACCCAATGGACTGTTTTAAATATAGATGAAGAAGTAAAAATCAGTCTACATCTACTTGAATAAGATCCATCACCAAGCCTTCTGTACAGCTCATGTTACTGCCTCACACATTACGCTATTTCAAGGAAAACACATCTATTTCGGAACCTTCTCCTGATCTTACAAAAACTAGTCTGGGTCTCTGCATTCACTTCAGTAAGAATCTGTTATAATGTTGTGAACAGGAATTCCTGAAAGGCTTTACCTGAATAGTATTTTTCAGTGTTTCTGACACAGTGATTTTCTTTCAAAGCGTGCTATCCTTACATTTTTCATTCCTAAATAATAATGTCACACTGTACTTTTGCCCTTACCTTGGAGGTACTTGGAGGTACCTTAAAGCAGAGGGGAAGGAGTGAAAGCCAAATGCTCTTCCTGTGCAATAACAGATGAAGAGGCCCAACTCAGCAGAGCCTGCCATACACAGATTTCTGCATCCAAACAGCTTCAGAATCATGAAGACTTACCTTTTTTTTTTCCTGTTCTCTGCCTTTAACTTCTGTCTCTGGTTTTACAGAACCACAAGGAGATTGATGAAGCACTTGGAGCAGTGGAATCCTAGCCCTGGAGATTTTCAGTGTTCGGTTTGTTACAACCTGACTCTTCCTCAAGTAGGAGGTTGGATCCGACAATCTTCAGCAGTTCACTAGTGGTGGGACAGACGAGGAGAAGTTAGGTAAAGACTCTGCAGTTATCATATCTGTTCACTCACACAAGGAGGAATTAATTAAATTGTGATAAAATACATTATGGGAAAATTCGCAATATACTAAAACCAAGTATGAAATATCTAGAAAACCTGAAGAGGCCCAAGTTTGTCTTGTGGTACTGCCATGCAATCACACAGTAAGTATACTCAGACATCAGTGGTTTTACACCAAATTTGGACTTTTTTCCCTCAAAATGGAAAAAAAAATGTGATTTTTTTCAGTCCTATCAGAATTTACTAATTATTTGCCTTGATTTACTTGACCATCTGCAATTAAGGAGAGACATGGACATTGATCTTTCAATGAAGTTTAAAGCTGGTTGAAAAACACTGAATTTCTGAACCTACATTTAAAAAGAACGGTTGAAATTCTTTTTTTTTCTTCTCAAGTTAAATACTCCCGGGTGACCATAGATGATCTCCTGTGGCATTTTCATTTTGATATTTGCTCATGAATTTCCTTTTCCCGACCTTTAAAAACACTCTTCATTCTATTTCAGTGGTATAAAATGCCTGATGTGAAACTTTCAGTAACGCACATTAGCTTGCTTTGGACATCTGCCTGTTTACATATGATCTTTAAATCCACAACATATTACTGCAGGCTCCCTTGTATTACAGGCGTCTCATAGTTAATCTGTATGTTCTTTAAATGCAAAGCATGTTATATTTAGTGTTCAAACTGCAGCATTAGTAAACTGAGCCCTCATTTACCTGTGCATGTGGGTGAATTTGTTGTCTCACAAAGGCAAAGGATTCAAACAGATGGTTCAGCTTTAATGATATTTCTAATCATCTCACTTATGCCCCAAGGATATTTTCTTACACTTTATTCTCCTGTCATGATTTCTACTCATTAGAGCAAAGCGTTATTTTAAATCTACCTTTTATATTTGAACTTACCTCAGCATCAGCTTTTAAGCAACTTAATTTTTTTTATAAACACGCACTTTCCTTGTACTCTCAAAGTATAGGCACTGCCTTCAAAGGCATAGGCAGTGTATATAAAAACAATCACACCATTCAGTGGTCACTTGTGATCTTCAGTGGTGACATTAGTGGTGGTTATTATATGCTTTATTAACAGTTAAAACATCTTAAATCCAAGTTTTCTTTCTCCTGCTTGTTCTTTCTCCCTGGAACCTGAAACCTTATAATGCTGTCTATTAAACAACTGAAAATTAAGATTTTATAAAACATAAATAAAAATATCAGGATCTTTGCAGCAAGTAAGTATGGTTTCAATTGTTTGGCCTTCCATATCACACAAGTCAGATTCTTGAAAAATCACTTGCTCTCTTGTGTATGTGTAACTCCTTCTGTAAGTGGGAAGAGAAACCATGTGCAAGGTAAATAATTTGCCTTGGTCTGCATACTAATGAACAGAAAAAAACAGACAACTATGTCTTAGAAAAGAGGAAATATAAGGTCACAGCAGAATTTACTTTCTTTATAGAGACATAAGCAGAAAAAAAAATCTAAAAGGACTTTCCAGAATACTCTGTTGCATAGGGAAATATCACAGCAATACCTGCTTCAGCAAGTTCACTTCCAAAATCTGTTCAAAGTTGCACTGCAAATTATGGGTCTAATCCTTGGCCGTAGTCACATGTAAGTCAAACTATAATTAAAATCTTTTTTTCCCTTATTTTATATGGATATTAATTCAGAATAAGCAAAAAGCCAAGGGTTCTCATTAAAAACTTTGTTTAAATCTTAATTAAAAAAAATAAACAAAACTCCTGCAGAAATGACTGCCAAAATAAATTAGGAAAGCAAATATTGACAGTTTCATTATCTGAAATAATTACCGGTTGATATAGATTATCCAGAACTAATCCCAAAAAAATGAAAAAAAATCCTACTAAATTGCAATCTGAAAGTAATCATCCATAGCCATATGTATGTGCGTTCTATTAACGTCTGACAGATCAACATTGTTAGAACTAATGAGCAGAGACTATGCTTTCTAAATAACATTTTCAGTCATTGTGTTTGAAAGTCAAGTGTTTGTGCCCCATCAATAAACACAACAATGGCATGGGACAAAATTATAACTGATTAATTCATCTGAAATACAAAACCCACTAGATTTGACGAGTTCTAGAAAACTATTCTTGTTGTGTACATGGACATTTTAAAAATAGCATTATGTTGAGAACAAAAATTACTTATAAATACTCTGTGAAATAAATAAAAAGTCCTTTAAAAATGAGTTATTTACTCCTGGGTTTTTCATTCACAGAGTAGCCTAAGCAGGTGTAAAATTTTCATCTGGCAACCACTGTTCTTGCCCACACGGATGGCTTTCATATTACAGTTGTAACTTTTGTTAGAAGATGCTTAAAAAAATTATTGGAACTAAGAGAGAAATTTTCTTTCCATCTGGTTTTTGGTTGTTCTTTTTGCAAGAAGAATTCTCATTTTTCTTACCTTTTCGCTTAAATCTTAATAATGTGTTTGTAAAATGGAGATTTTTGCTGTGGTTTAAAAGACAATATTTACCACTTCAATATTTCATGCTTTTGTTGTCATAATTTGTCAAGAGATGCAGATTTATGTTAAATACAACCAAACATTTTAGTTGGTAACAGACTATGTTCCAACCAAACACACTTAACTGGCATCTACAGAGAATTTAATTTTATTTAGTAAAGATTAGACTGCAATCTGTCTAAATCTCAATCTTGGATCTCACACAAATATATTACCTCAGAAAACTGGCAAATCCAGCATTCTGATTTTCCTTTTTTATTACAGGGGAAAACAGAAGAGTCTGCTTTGTAAGAGCCCTTGGAAAAGATTCATATTATGAAATCTGTCTACTCGTGACACAGAAATACGTGCTCACTCATCGAGCTGTGCACGTGCCCACATCAGTCCTGTTTTGTATAAACATAAACTCCCATGCTTCGATAGTCATTTTATAAATTTCCTGTTTCGTACTGGCTATGAAACCTTCATTTACAAAGATGATTTGTTTTAATTAAAAATATAAGGGAACCTGTGTCTCTGGAGTGTCTGTTGGAATGACAACCTTTTGTTTAAAACCATTATTTGCCATAAATTATTCCTGAGAAGCTTTGAAAGGCTAGACTGGGACAACTGGCCAAAAGAAGTCAGTGCTCTGGCAAAGGGATGCACAGTTCTTTATTTGACTCTTGTTTGACATTGCAGTCCCCTACCCGTGAGCAATTCTGCTGCAAGGCGCAGTAAGGACAGATCAGCATTTGGGAGGTGAGGAAAGCCTGGCAGATTCAGCGTGACCGGCGGCAGGAACGGTAAGTACTGCAGCTGGGTGCTCAATCTGGGCGGGTGGAGAGTTCCTGGGAAAGGCAAAAGCTCAGGAGAGGACCCCGGCAGGGCGACTCTCTCTGTACCCCAGAAGCGGCAACTGTCACGTGGGCCGACCGCGTGATAGGGGGGCGGTCCCGGAAGAAGCCGCGGGGCATTTAAACATCTCCCTCGGAGCGCCAGCGACCGGAGCGGGCAAACAGGGTCACAGTACACAGGGTCACGGAATAGGCAGTTTGCGCGGCAGTTCGCGCAGGCAGGGCAAGCAGGCACTCTCTTACAGGTAGTTGACTTCCCACTCCCCTGCAGCAATGGTGATCAGGCGTGGTAAAGCCTCTGCCACCCGGAGTGTAGGTATCCAAACGGAACCACTATTACGGGATGCAGCTGCCCAGACTCGAGACTGCAGGGAGTGTCTCAGCCTACTTGTGGTTCCTGATGACCATACCAAAAATGCTTGTCTGAGGTGCGAACAGATTCAAGATCTGCTCCTTATGGTTGGAGATCTTAAGGATCAGGTGGAGAGTTTGAGGAGTATTCGAGAAAGTGAAAGGGAGATAGACTGGTGGAGTAGAACCCTCTCTCCTCCCAGTAATCCTCCCCAGGAGGCTGAGGAATGCCATATTCCTCATCAACAGGATAAGGGGAGTGACCTGGTTGGCGAGGAGGACTGGGAGCCGGTCTGCTCTCGTGGGGGTTATAGACCTCCCTTTCAAATGCCACCTTTCCAACTGCCCCTACAAAACAGGTTTGGGGTGTTGGAATTTGATGCTCAGGTGGAGGATAGTATGACAGAGAACTCACCCGAGGAGGCTGTTAACCTCACATTGCCCATCAGACAGGTCAGGACTTCAAGTAAGAAAAAGAAAAGGAGGGTCATGGTAGTGGGAGACTCCCTTCTGAAAGGGACGGAGGGCCCTATTTGTAGGATGGACCCAACTCATAGGGAAGTCTGCTGCCTTCCCCAAGCCCGGGTACACGACATCGCCAAGAGACTCCCAGACCTAGTTAAACCCTCAGATTATTACCCGCTTGTGGTGGTACAAGCTGGTGGTGATGAGCTAGCGAAAAGAGGGTCAAGGGTAGTTAAAAAGGAATTCCAGGAGCTGGGACGGTCAATAGATAGGGCAGGAGCACAGGTGGTGTTCTGTTCGGTTCCTCCGTTGGCAGGGATGTATACAGATATGAACAAGAGAATACATGCAGTTAATAAATGGCTTAGGGGCTGGTGCCGGCAGAGGAATTTTGGGTTCTTTGATCATGGGGAAACCTTTACGGCACCTGGCCTGCTTGACTCAGTTGGGTCTCATCTAACTCCAAAGGGTAAGAGGATTCTAGCTCAGGAGCTGGCAGGACTCGTTGAGAGGGCTTTAAACTAGGCATGAGGGGGGAGGGGGGAGTTACTAGGTTCACCAAAGATGTTCCTGTGGAGGATGAGCCATCTCAAAGGGTGTCGTCAGTAACCCAACTGAAGTGCATGTACAGAAACGCACGCAGTATGGGAAACAAACAGGGGGAGCTGGAAGTCCTGGTCCAGCGGGAGAGCTATGATATAGTTGCTATCACGGAAACGTGGTGGAACGACTGTCATAACTGGAGTGCTGCCATGGAAGGCTACAGGCTCTTCAGGAGAGACAGACGCGAGAGGAGGGGTGGAGGGGTGGCCCTCTACACTAGGGAAACCCTGGATGCTGTTGAAGTCGAGATCGGTGATGACCGGGTTGAGTGCCTATGGGTAAGGGTCAGAGGGGCAGTCAGGTCTGACCTCCTGGTTGGAGTATGTTACAGACCGCCCGACCAGGAGGAGGAGATGGATCTTCTATTGTTTAAGCAGCTGGGGGCTGCCTCTAGATCGGCTGCCCTTGTTCTTTTAGGAGACTTTAACCTTCCGGATATCTGCTGGGAACTTAACACTGCTGAGAGGAGGCAGTCCAGGAGGTTCTTAGAGTGTATTGAGGACTGCTTTCTGTCACAACTGGTGAGTGAGCCCACCAGGGGTGAGGCTCTTCTTGACCTGCTGTTTACAAACAAAGGGCTGGTGGGTGATGTTGTTGTCGGAGGCTGTCTGGGGTGTAGTGATCATGAGATAATCGAGTTCTCTCTAAACAATGTAAAAAGAAAAGCCAGGAACAGAACATCGATGCTGGACTTTCGGCAGGCAGATTTTGGATTATTTAAGGAACTGGTCAGGAAAGTACCCTGGGAAATAGCTCTTAGTAGCAGGGGGGTCCAGGAAGGCTGGATGCACTTCAAGAATGAAATCTTGAAGGCGCAGGAGCGGGCTGTCCCCATGTGTTGTAAGAAGAGTCACAGGGGCAGACGTCCAGCCTGGATGAGTAGGGAGCTTCTGAAGGAGCTAAGTAAGAAAAAGAGGATGTATCGTCGTTGGAAAGAAGAGGATGTAAGCCACGTCATGTTCAAAGATGTTGTTAAGTCGTGTAGGAGGAAAATCAGGGAAGCAAAAGCCTAGCTGGAGCTCAAATTGGCCACTTCTGTTAAGGATAATAAGAAGAGTTTTTATAAATATATCAATGGTAGAAAGAAGGGCAGCAGTGACCTCCACTCCTTGTTGGATGTGGAGGGAAATATAGTAACCAAAGATGCAGAGAAGGCTGAGGTACTTAATGCCTTCTTTGCCTCAGTTTTCAACAGCAAGGCTGTCAGCTCGCTTGACAGTTGGCCCTCTGAAGTGGTTGATGGGGGCAGGGTGAAATATGGCCCTCCTGCAATCCATGAGGAGGAAGTTAGAGACCTGCTGAGCCACTTGGACCCTCATAAGTCTATGGGGCCGGATGGGATGCATCCTAGGGTGTTGAGAGAGCTGGCGGATGAGCTTGCTAAGCCGCTCTCCATCATCTTTCAGCTGTCTTGGCTCACTGGAGAGGTCCCGGAAGACTGGAAGTTGGCCAATGTGACGCCCATCCACAAGAAGGGCCGTAAGGATGATCCATGTAATTACTGACCTGTCAGCCTGACCTCGGTCCCAGGTAAAATCATGGAGCAGATAATCCTGGGTGAAATCACGCGGCACCTGCAGAACGGCCAAGAGATCAGGCCCAGCCAGCATGGGTTTAGGAGGGGTAGGTCCTGCCTGACCAACCTGATCTCCTTTTATGACCATGTGACTCGCCTGGTGGATGAGAGGAAGGCTGTGGCTGTGGTATACCTGGACTTTAGCAAGGCCTTTGACACTGTCCCCCACAGTAGACTCCTAGGGAAGATGGCAGCCTGTGGCTTAGATGGGAGCACTCTGTGCTGGGTTAGAAATTGGCTGGATGGCCGAGCCCAAAGAGTGGTGGTGAATGGTGTCTCATCCAGTTGGCGGCCGGTCACCAGTGGTGTCCCCCAGGGATCGGTGTTGGGTCCGGTCCTGTTTAATATCTTTATTGATGATCTGGATGAGGGGATTGAGTCCATCATCAGCAAGTTTGCAGATGATACCAAGCTGGGAAGAAGGGTTGATCTGTTAGAGGGTAGGATGGCCTGCAGATTGGAGAGATGGGCTGATTCTAATGGGATGATGTTTAATAAGTCCAAATGTCGGGTACTTCATTTTGGACACAACAATCCCATGCAGAGCTACAGACTGTGGACAGAGTGGCTGGAGAGTAGTCAGGCAGAAAAGGACCTGGGAGTGCTGGTTGACAGGAAGCTCAACATGAGCCAGCAGTGTGCCCAGGTGGCCAAGAAGGCCAATGGCGTTCTGGCCTGCATCAGGAATAGTGTAGTCAGCAGAACCAGAGAAGTTATTGTTCCCCTGTACTCGGCACTAGTCAGGCCTCGTCTGGAATATTGTGTACAGTTCTGGGCCCCCCAGTTTGGGAAAGATGTTAGGATACTGGAATGTGTTCAGAGAAGGGCAACGAAGATGGTGAAGGGGCTGGAGCATAAGCCCTACGAGGAGCAACTGAGGGAGTTGGTGCTGTTTATTCTAAAGAAGAGGAGGCTCAGGGGAGACCTCATTGCTCTCTACAACTACCTAAAAGGAGGTTGTAGTCGGGCAGGGGTTGGTCTCTTCTCTCAGGTGACCAGTGACAGAACTAGAGGGCATGGACTCAAGCTTCGTCAGGGAAAGTTTGGGCTTGATGTGAGGAAGAAGTTCTTCACTGAAAGGGTGATCGGCCATTGGAATGCGTTGCCCAGGGAGGTGGTGGAGTCGCTGACCCTGGAGGTGTTTAAGGGGAGATTGGATGTGGCACTGAGTGCCATGGTTTAGATGATGGTTGGTGTTAGTGTTGGGTTATAGGTTGGACTTGATGATCTCAGAGGTCCTTTCCAACTTTGTGATACTGTGATACTGTGATACTGTGATAATGCTGAGAGTTGATCTCGGCCCTGCCTTGCAGACGAGACAGCTACAACAAAGCTGTGCAAATTATGCTACTTTTCCTGCACAGTCACTCTTTGACATTACCGGGCATCATTTTCTCAGTGAGATGCCTCTGGAATTTGATCTTTGCTTTTGAAAAGAATCAGACAATAAAGATAAATGAAAGCGTCTCACACATTTATGCAATAAGATAAATATTGTTTTCATTTACACGTAACAACATCTCATTTTTCCATTTTACCTCTCATATATCGCACTCATATTTCTCTTACTCTTTGGGAATTTAATATTGAATCAAATATTTTTCTCATATAGAAGATTTTTGCATCAGAAATGCTACTGATTTAATAATTAGGGTACTTAAAGAAAGGACAAACCTCTCTTTTCTACTTTAACCATCTAAGAACACTTGCAGAAGGTGTTCACAATTACTAAGTATTTTGTGATTTATGTTGATAAGTATTTTTTCCCTCTTATGGCTGAACACAGTGAATGGGTGAACATCTTGATTTCTGATTTAATTTGAAAATGACTCCAAGCATCCTGCAACCTACTCAGCTAAATTAATCTTTCCATATAACGCGTAATTTCTCATTATTCATGAAAATCCTGAAGAGCAATATCCTATAATTCTCTACAGTAGGAGTCTCTGGACTTCTTAAATTAGAGGCAACCGTACTCAGCAATGAAGAGAATTTCCAGCACACACAACATACTAAACTTCTAGTGTTCTTTCGGAAGAAATCATTCCCCGCATGTGTCACCCCAAACTGCACCTAAAATTCAGGGGAACTTGGCCTACAACTTGTACGACCAAGCTACAATACTATAAATACATTGTGCAAAAACTTGCTACTCCGAAATGTTTTAAGATCAAGGCTCTTTACTCCTAATATCTCAAAATTCTAATTAGCTCCTTGGATAACTGAATTTTAAAGAATAAAATTTGCCTTCTGCTAGAAATGGAAACCAAATTAGAAAAGTTAAAAAAATGTGCATTCTCTAATAATTCTGTGGCATGAAAACTCTACCAGGAATATCTTTTATGCTCCTTTGTACTTACTTTTCCCAGTGTGGTAGCCCATTATGGACATGAGCAAGCATCACAGTATTTGTTGAAATATCATTAAAATGTATATTATTATTTCCATTCTAAAGGAGTAACAGTATACCCGTAGAGCACTATGAGTGCTTTATTGTAACAATGCTGCATATTTGCAGATACACAACAAGAAAAACTATTACAAGGAGGATTAAAGTGATCATGACGTTTAGAGGTTACTCTTACAGCTATAGTTCTTCCGCAACCATTACTCTACATTGTGCTTAAATTCCTCTGAACTGCAGAGATCTTCTACAGGCAATGGATCTCCTTCTTTGGAGAAAAAAAAAGAAAGGTCCTTGTCTCTCACAAAAACCATCTCTCCTAATCAAACAAATGCTATGGGCAAGAACGAACAATAATCTCTCAGAAGTCTCTACAGCTTTCTTTCATCTCTCAAAATATAAGTCTATTTTGTCTTAACCCAGGATCAGCTGGAGTTTTTATCATAAGGCTTTTTAGGGATTTCCTTTTAATTATAAACTTAATAAGATATCTTACGTAACAAATAGACTGGAAGAGTTCTGATATATTACCCAGAATCACCATGATTTTTTTTCTTTTATGCAGGTAGATAATGCTAAAATTAAACATACTGCATAATCCCAGATAATTGGACGGTAATCTCGTTTCAGTTCTTGTTTTTAAAGAATGAAGGAATATTAGTTATGGTGTTTGGCCTATGCTCATTGAGACCCAAACGCTGAGTACACACAAAGTGCAAATCAGCTGTCTCCATTCTCTTTATCTCATTAACATAGGAAATATTATATGTATAAATCATCTCAGTCATAGTAAGAAATAAAGATAATTCTTAAACAAGAAGCAATCTTATTCTGAATTATTATTCTTCATAGTAACACGCAATTTAAAGCTGTTCCATCAGAAAATTCCCATCTTCTCTGTGTTCCAAACAATACAATTAAGATTACTGTTACGAGAACTTTTTTTGTAAAATTTAGCACTTACCCAGTAAACTTTCACAGTAATTAGTACGTTTTTTAGATTTATATTTCTTTAAAAATAAGAGTTGAAAATCCCACCCTTTTTAATGCTATTTATGTAATGTATATTCACAACAAGACTGTTAAATTAATCTTTGTGGTCTCGGATTAAACATACTGTAAATGTACAAAATATTGCACAGAGCAAAAGGAGAAAAAATGATTAAAAGATGTACAAGCAAAATATTCTTGCATTTTGCAACAATATGGAAGAGAAGAATAATGATTAGGGAAGCTTGTTTTTACCACACAGGGACGAAAAGTGCAACAGGAAACATCTTCCAGATGCCATAGAGATATGTGTTTCTATGCAATAAAAGCAAAGAAGCAAGAATAAAAGCAGAAATACTAAAGTCTGAAAGATACATTCTGCATTCATTTTCCTTTAAAGAATAGTAAAGAATTCACAAATAAAATATATACTTTATTACCCATCATGTTGTGCAAAAACATCTTTAAAGAAATTGTCCTTTTCTGTTAACCAACATCTGACAGTACTCAGCTACAGATTACAGTTTGCATGTATTGTTGGGATTATTCTGCCACAAATAGCATACTCACAGTTTTGGAACTCAAAGTGAAAGCAACATGGTAAAGAGAACGCAGAAACCTGTAAGAGTACAATAAATAAGATGACTAATATGGTGAAAATTTCCTAATGGCAGTGTTGATGGAAGTAGAGAAATGTTAAATTTTATGCAAATTTTTTGCCACAACTTCAAAATTTTACTAAAAGTATAAGCATAAAAATCTGTCCTATATAAAAAATTCATGAACCTGTCTGAAACCAATGTGTGTTATCATAGCTAATGCAGGTACAGCGGAACAGAAAGGGCAGGACCTGAAAGCAGAGCTGACACTTAAGCAAAAACCAAAACATTAAAGTCTCCATAACGTATAGTGCAGCATACCATAACCAGGTCCTTTTTCTTTTCATCACAAATCTTGACAAGTTTGTGTATGGAAAAAGTCAAATGAAAAATGTTTGTAACACAGAAAGTAGAAACAAAGGTTTGGATACAGAAACACTTAACATCTTTAAACACTCATTTTTTATTTTGCAGGACATACCAGACATAATTAGAAATGGCTTAGTGAGCTGCAAAAAAAATGACAGTAGATGTATGAAAGAAGACTGAAAAAGCTATTATCTGAAACTAATTTGAGAGTTTATCGGGCATAAATTAGACTTTTATGGGTAAAGTTAAAGTTTTGTATTAAAAGCAATACATTGAAATACATAAAATTTCAAGGGCAATATAGTTAAAATTTCCTTGGCAAATAACTGATTTTATGTCTATACAGCTTCTTCGTTCACAATAGCATTTGTTCAAATAGGAAACATACTAAAATAACAAATAACCAAAAATAACATAACACATAAAAAAGAGGAAAACAAGATCTCTGTCTTCCAAGAAATTTTATATTTGCCTTCCCCAACATTATGGATGCCGAAGTAGTGTCAGTCTCTGAGGAGGATGGACAGACTTCACAATAGATATACAGTTCTTGTAAGACAATGTTTTTGGAAAAAGTACATTAGAATAAATGCAATATGTCTTTCATTAACCCTAGAGAAGAATTTGTTAATAGTCTTTTGTACATTTTAAAAATTGAACAAATGCCACACTTGGGAAAATCTAATTGTTTTATACAATTATATAAGAGTTTATATTTTCACATGTTAAAAGCAGTAAGAAAGTAGTATTTCGCAGCTCAGGTTTATGTCCTGTGGGTCTAGAAGGTACCAATCCTACAATATCCCATGCAGAAAATATTATTTAGCAGTCAAACCCTTGTTTATGTAATTAAGGTTTTTGACTATTTAGGAAAAAAATAGAATTCAGGTTAAATCTTGAGCCTGTGAATAAAGAAGTTAAATTATTGGATAAATATTTTATTACTCACTGTGCATAGTATTAATGCACTGTGTATTGTATAATGCATCCAAATAAACATTGGACTGAATTCATTTGTACGAGTAACCTTAATTCGAGTCTTTCCCCAGTTCTCAGTCAGCAGTCTTGAAGTCTTTTTCAACGTGACTTATATGTGAGCTCTATGCATAATGACTTCTGTAATTACAATAGTTTTCCTAAAATAATTTTGAATGCTTCAGGAAGATGATTTATTTCGGGAAGTTAGGATTAGAATATTTCTGTAGGATCATTATGAAATATTTCTCTTGAAAAACTGTTCTTATTGCAGAATTTAATTCAGTTGATTAGATGCAAAAGACAATTTTAAAAGGAAAGATGAAATCAAGCATAAGTAGTATTGCACTAAATAGGGTAAAGTTTAGATTGCAGGCAGGAATTCTTTCATTTTAAAGATTCATATCTTAATGATCATTGGAGCACCCACTATAGTCTTTCTGGTGAGGAACAGTATTTCTCTAGCTCATAATTGTTCATTTGGTAGTTAACTGGGTCCATTCTCTTCCCAGAATCCAAAGAGCTTGTAACGTCAGTGAAAAATGTTGGTACAGTGTGCAGTATGAGCACACCACAAAGGGTGGGCAAACTTCTTGGATCTAAAAAATAATAACAAGTCCTGATGGCTGAAACAACCAGAAGTCAGCACTTTCAACAAAAACAGGCATTCAAATACCTAATTCAATACCTCATTCAATGATTCAATTCAATTAGATAATTACATTGGTTTCGTATTTACTGAACATTTACACTATTTCTTAAAAACTATGAGAATAATATTCCATTGAAGATGTATTCCTTAACTCAAATTATAGTTAATTTGCTGGTGGAGGAGGAAGAGGAAAAAGGTAAGGTAATGGAGGACATATTCTTGTAAAAATTAATGTTTTTAAGAACCCAGCCATTTTGGTAGTACTTTCCTACACAAATAATGTCAAGTGATTCTGAGGGTATTTTTTTTCCCCAGTCTGGGATATTATTTCAAGTGAGAATGGAGGTTATCTTCATTCATTGAAATTCTGAGTACATTGTTCTCTTTCTAAAGTGTGGCCTTGATCATTCCCAGATTTGTCCCTAAAGGGCAGTTTCCAATTTTTTAGACAAGCCCATTTCTTTTTTTTTGTTTTGAATTAAAATGATAATATCCTGTCCATATTCCTTTGAGAAGAAGAACTTCATCTTCACATCGGCACTATGCAATGTCTTACATGTCGTAACATAACAGCAATTTTCTTATTACTCAATAACTGTGTTAATTTCAAGCACGAGGTAAGAATATCTGCTACCCAGCACGTCCTTTCATACTATTCCACTCTTAAACATACAGCCTTTCTTCTTCCTTCATATAAACTTCATTACTAGATCTTTCCCACTATCACAGTCTTGCTTCTTAGTAAATAATATTGCTTCTTGTCCATGTAATAACAACACGAGCAGCAACTTACTGGTAAACCACTTTATTTCTATGTTAGCCTCAGCTTACATAAAGCAGAGCTCTACAGTTGCAAAATCCACACTTGGCTATGTCTTAACGATTAATTTTTGCAGGCCATAGATTATTCAATTCATCTCATTTTTCAGACTAAGTGAATAAGTATATATATATTTCAGGACCTGATCAAGCGATAAAACTGTGCATTTAATATACAATAAGTACAAGGAAAGAACTTATTTAGCTTACATCTTTATGACTGAATTTCTGTATCATAGAACACAGTTAATGCCTTATTTTGAATTTAAGGTTTATGCTACGTTGAGTAGGGCTTAGTAAATCTGACACCTGGTTTCTAGGAACTACAGTGATAGATACATTAGAAATACCAAAATAGATATATTAGACAGACAGAATTAGCACTGTATGAGTGTTATACAGTTGATGAGTGTTATATTCCTCTTACTGTTCTCTAAACCCCAGCTTTATTAACTCCAAACAATTTTCTCCAACTCTTCAATTTGTAGAATTAATTGGGCCTTATTTCAGCTTTCTCTATTTAGCTGATGAAGACTTAAGAGACAGAAAACTTCTACAGATACACAGAAGTGAAATATACATATGACCCCCAGATTTTTATGAACTGAAACTTGTTTAAACATGCATATATATATGTAATTTGAAATGTTTATTTACAGACAAATGCCTGGATATGTATATTTAATGAATTTAATTCTATGTTTTTTTCTTGCAGGATAGTCTGACTCTCGATTGAGTTCTAGTTCATGTAATTCTATAAAATCTTTACACTTTTTCTTTACTAACTAACAAAATGCCACAGAGATATTTGTTTTCATTGGTTTTGTATTAAATGTATAGCACTAAAGTCTATACCTGAGATTTATAGAGTGTCTTTTCTCCTACTCAAAGAATCGATTTTCTATAGCAATTTAAAGGAGACACAGCATCTATAGAACAGGTAATGAATAACATCTTCATAGCCTGAGAAGCACTCTAAATAAACATTTGCAAGAATTGATCTCATCTTTGTTTTGCCCTCTGTCTTGGGAGAAGTTTGTGTAGATCATTATTAATATAAATCTAATTTTCATAACAATAACTTTGTCCTCTCTCTGCATAAAGATAAAAATGTATATTAAAATTAATTTGGTAATAGCTGTACATTTAAAGTCAAGCATAAATTCTTAATTAAAACTACTACCAACCACTTGATACTTCAATTAAAAGTTCTGTTTAGGAACATCGGATTGATTAAATAGTTTCAAACGGGATCTGATGCTTTTGAAACCAATCATATCATTATTACGGGGCATAAAATTGACTGTTAAGAGTTATTGTGACATTGTGTAAATAAAAACAGTTTTCACAATTCAAAAATTATTTGTTGTGGGAACTTGACATTTTTTATTTGTATTGTTATTTATTTTTATATTTCAGTTACAGGAAGTCAGAGAAGTTCACTGTAAATTAGGCATTTACTATGCATTTATGGTTTAATCTGACATGATAATTGATTTTTTTATTTGTTTCTTTTTCTAAGCAGAAAACATGCTGTCATAATTTCATTTTATTTTGTTGTTGTAAGTGAGCTTGCACAGAAAGCACATTACTGTTAAACCATCCTCTCAAGCAGCAATGGCAATATAATTAGGTCTCTGTAGACTTATTCAAAAACCATTTAGTGCAAAGGCATAATCTCCTATCATGACATAATAATGTGGTCTCTATGGACTAGCTTAGAGATAGCTTTGACACAGTAATTGCTATATAATAACTTCATATGAGACAGCATAGATTTCTACTAAAGCAAGTTTTGCCCTGTAATAGCTGCACTGTAATGCCCACTTAATTCAGTATTCTGACTTGCTCCATCCTCGTCACAAGACACATAAGTGCTATCACATGGAAACAGAGTCCAGCATACCTAGAATCTGGGCTCTGACAAGCATCACTAAAGGTGTCTTACAGAAACAGAAGAGGAAACAGGACATAAATAAGTAATCTCAGGATATTCTCACAGATGAGTAACATTAAAACTGTAAAGAAAGAATTAAACGATGTGAAGCATTTTACTTGATAAAGAATTGTAAGATTTAGATAATACTGTTGTTGACATAATAATTCTCCCATGACTTTACAACTCAAGTAATTGGAGTTGCAAAGACCTCATGTTTTTGCATGCAGAAACCTCTCTTCCCCTCTCCTTTCACTTTCTTTCCAACTCAGTGATAATTTAAATTAAATCTGTAAAAGTTTCTTGGAAGCCTCTCACTCATGTTTGGAATTAAACTTTTATCTCTCTGGCATGGAAATATTTTAATGTGAATAAGTTTGGGATTCTTAGATAACTCACAAGAATTATCTGGTAACATCTGGTCCCATCAGGCTCAGAACTCTGTGATGCAAGTTCCTGGATATGATCTCTGTTCATCCAGATATGCTTGTGCACGAAGCTCACCAGAATAACACTTTGGACCAAGCATTATAATTTTTAAAAATAATTAAAAATAAACAAACAAACAAATAATAAATAATAATAATAGCAACAAGAAAGTGTTATAGGAAGGATAAAAGAATTGAATATGACCTAATTTTCTCCTTCTTCTCTCAGGAACTCAGAGGAATGGGAGAGATTAATTAGAAGATCAGGAAGATAATAGATATATGTGAATCACCTCCTACTGGAGTGATGTGACAAGCGGTAACACAAAGAACTTTATACAAAGCAGATCTTTGCAGATTCTTTTCAGGCTACAGAGCACGTATAAGGAAAATAAAGAAATGGAAGAGAATCATGCTTTCCATAACTCTGTGAGTAGGTATCTTGCACATACAAAAAGGAAGTCAAAATAAAAGTTTCCAAATACCAATGGTTACAGCCCACACGATTTAGAAATAACTGTTTTGTAGATAATAATGCAGATCCTTAGTAGCAGTATCCCAAATTAAATATACAGGTGTGCATTTGGGAAATCTTGAATGCCAAACTAAAACAGTTCTAAATTTTCCCAAAATTCAAGGCACGCAGTAGAGTAACTCCAGCAAAGCATGTTCCTTGCTGACCTCAATGTATCCATAAGTGTCTGTTACGTGTATAATTCACAGTCAGTTTATGGAAGTAAAAAGAAAATCCTATGATTTTATGATTAAAATTAAAGAGCTTGGATGGACAATATGCATTTTAGTATTAGCAATATTCACAGCAGATAGGTAGTCAGTTAAAAGAGTGATACTTTTATTTAATTCAAAGAATTAGTCATTCCTATTTAGTCAGTCCCTGGAAAGCTGGGTTTATGCAGAGCCATTCATCTTTGTTAAAGCCAAAGTTGGATTTTATGTGGCACAGATTTTAACCTGGAAAAATCTCTCAGCTTTAAATTGCAAAAGTCTTGCTGCGGTTTTTGAAACAATCTCATTCACTTGCTATCAATATTCTAAAAGATGTTTTATATTTGGCACATTGCAGAAATATTAACCTCAATATATCCAACAAATTGCAAATGTTCATCTTGAATCATTAAGGACTTTTTTTTTAAGCATTTTTTGTGCTTATTGCATTAACTTCTAATTTTTTTGCAAGTATTAGAGAACTCATACTAGAAAATACTACTATAATTAATATAATTCATAATGTTAGAAATAAAAACATAAATGATGATTGCAAGATTTTATTTTGTGTCAGCACATGTACGCAAGCATTCTGGTTCACCTATGTATTTCCCAATATGCAGGTCAGGTCCAACAAAATTTTACATGTCCACGCTTTCAAAGACACTAAATTCCCATTTGCTCCCAGAAATAGGTACCCTAGTAACGAAGATGGATACTATTTATATCTCCCTTGGAGAAGGCTGAAACTAGGCCCTTGAAATGCTAGAGTACCAACAGTGAAAAGAGAGAGAGAGAAAAGAATGAATGTTTCAACTGGTGGAAAACCTGTGGTCATAGCTGTTAGCTGGTGAAAAATGGAGCTATGAGAGGCCAGGTGTCATGAGCTTTGCTGCTCACAAAACTGTTTATTTCTAAATGGGACGTGCTTGTAAAATTCTCTCTATGTCTCAAAAAAGATGATGGTAGAACCAACCCCCCAGATATTTCCTTCAAATCTATCAACTTATAAAAATTTATATGTAAGTTTTATATGTGAAGATGAAATAGGATATTAATTTGACCATTTTTTCCTATTGTACTTAAGTCAGATTCATTTATTTTTGGACTTTAATTAAACAGTTTTCTTAAAAATATTACAAACCTTAACTGTCATTGAAGTAGTTCTTATCCCACCTGTGAGAGAAGCAGCTTTTGTTTTATTATCCATGTTTGATTCTTCGAGACTTCAGAAAGCATTTAGTATAATTTTTTTAATTGCTTATCATAGATGTAGGAAGAAGACTGGCTTCAAGTCAGCAAAATGAAATGCTGAGGAATCTTTTTTGAAAATTAAAACAAATCAATTTTACAACAGTAAACTGACAAATAAAAACTCTGCAACATAAACACCGCGGTGAAGGAGAATTTCATTACCCAAAATATCTAACAGCTCTTTTTGATTTACCTTGAACACGCTTTTATTACTTTAATTGTAAAACAGTTAAAAATATGTCCTATAGTAAGAACTATGCAAATATTCAACTTTCTTTAAATGGCCTCAGGAAAGAAAGAGGAAACTTCGGAATAAAATTCTTTCCAGGCTATTTCCTATGATGCGATAACAAAAAAGGATCTTACAAAGATAACTGTGTTGCTACCATCATGAGGTGGACAGTGGGGGGAAGTACATGGATAACAGATTTTTTTTCACATAAAGACGTGAAAATCATAAATGTTAACTGAACTTTTATCTGTTTTGTAATTACTTGAAATGACAGTAAAAAGAATTGAAGGGGAATATTTTCATAATGGGGATATATGTTCTGGCCCTTATCAATATGAGTTTTGACAAGGGTAATTCAAGGAGAGAAATGAAAACCAGCTGCTTTCATAAATGATGTCAGAATCATGGAAATAGATGGACACTTAGAAGCAGCTTCCTAGTTAAATCTAGATCTTAAAGGAATTGTTACTCATCTTTCACAATGCTTAATAAATAAACAGATATAGAGCTAGAAATCCAATAACTTCTAAACCGTGTTTAAAACATGGGGTATAACATAGACACAAATAAATTTGTATGTTAATTCCTGAAAAGAATATTAAGTACAGAAGTACTGTCAATTTTTGACACAAATGCTATTATCATGCAATGTTCAGTAGTGGACCTTATAGACATAAGGTAGTTTATAAATGTTGTCACCATAATATATCAAGCATATTCACGTTTATCACAGTATCACAGTATCACAAGGTTGGAAAGGACCTCTGAGATCATCAAGTCCAACCTATAACCTAACACTAACACCAACCATCTTCTAAACCATGGCACTCAGTGCCACATCTAATCTCCCCTTAAACACCTCCAGGGTCGGAGATTCCGCCACCTCCCTGGGCAACGTGTTCCAATGGCCAATCACCCTTTCAGTGAAGAACTTTTTCCTAAGATCAAGCCTAAACCTCCGCTGATGAAGCTTGAGTCCATGCCCTCTAGTTCTGTCACTGGTCACCTGAGAGAAGAGACCAACCCCTGCCTGACTACAACCTCCTTTTAGGTAGTTGTAGAGAGCAATGAGGTCTCCCCTGAGCCTCCTCTTCCCCAGACTAAACAACCCCAGCTCCCTCAGTCGGTCTTCGTAGGGCTTATGCTCCAGCCCCTTCACCATCTTCGTTGCCCTCCTCTGAACACATTCCAGTATCCTAACACCCTTCCCAAACTGGGGGGCCCAGAACTGTACACAATACTCCAGATGAGGCCTGACCAGTGCTGAGTACAGGGGGACAATAACTTCTCTGGTCCTGCTGACTACATTATTCCTGATGCAGGCCAGAATGCCATTGGCCTTCTTGGCCACCTGGGCACACTGCTGGCTCATGTTGAGCTTCCTGTCAACCAGCACTCCCAGGTCCCTTTCTGCCTGACTACTCTCCAGCCACTCTGACCCCAGTCTGTAGCTCTGCATGTGATTATTGTGTCCAAAATGAAGTACCCGACATTTGGACTTATTAAACATCATCTCATTAGAATCGGCCCATCTCTCCAATCTGTCCAGGTCCCTCTGTAGGGCCATCCTACCCTCTAACAGATCAACCCTTCTTCCCAGCTTGGTATCATCTGCAAACTTGCTGATGATGGACTCAATCCCCTCATCCAGATCATCAGTAAAGATATTGAACAGGACCGGACCCAACACTGATCCCTGGGGGACACCACTGGTGACCGGCCGCCAACTGGATGAGACACCATTCACCACCACTCTTTGGGCTCGGCCATCCAGCCGATTCCTAACCCAGCACAGAGTGCTCCCATCTAAGCCACAGGCTGCCATCTTCCCTAGGAGTCTACTGTGGGGGACAGTGTCAAAGGCCTTGCTAAAGTCCAGGTATACCACAGCCACAGCCTTCCTCTCATCCACCAGGCGAGTCACATGGTCATAAAAGGAGATCAGGTTGGTCAGGCAGGACCTACCCCTCCTAAACCCACGCTGGCTGGGCCTGATCTCTTGGCCGTTCTGCAGGTGCCGCATGATTTCACCCAGGATTATCTGCTCCATGATTTTACCTGGGACCGAGGTCAGGCTGACAGGTCAGTAATTACCTGGATCATCCTTACGGCCCTTCTTGTGGATGGGCGTCACATTGGCCAACTTCCAGTCTTCCGGGACCTCTCCAGTGAGCCAAGACAGCTGAAAGATGATGGAGAGCGGCTTAGCAAGCTCATCCGCCAGCTCTCTCAACACCCTAGGATGCATCCCATCCGGCCCCATAGACTTGTGAGGGTCCAAGTGGCTCAGCAGGTCTCTAACTTCCTCCTCATGGATTGCAGGAGGGCCATATTTCACCCTGCCCCCATCAACCATTTCAGAGGGCCAACTGTCAAGCGAGCTGACAGCCTTGCTGTTGAAAACTGAGGCAAAGAAGGCATTAAGTACCTCAGCCTTCTCTGCATCTTTGGTTACTATATTTCCCTCCACATCCAACAAGGAGCAGAGGTCGCTGCTGCCCTTCTTTCTACCATTGATATATTTATAAAAACTCTTCTTATTATCCTTACCAGAAGTGGCCAATTTGAGCTCCAGCTGGGCTTTTGCTTCCCTGATTTTCCTCCTACACGACTTAACAACATCTTTGAACATGACGTGGCTTACGTCCCCTTCTATCCAACGACGATACATCCTCTTTTTCTTACTTAGTTCCTTCAGAAGCTCCCTACTCATCCAGGCTGGACGTCTGCCCCTGTGACTCTTCTTACAACACATGGGGACAGCCCGCTCCTGCGCCTTCAAGATTTCATTCTTGAAGTGCATCCAGCCTTCCTGGACCCCTTGCCACTAAGAGCTATTTCCCAGGGTACTTTCCTGACCAGTTCCTTAAATAATCCAAAATCTGCCCGCCGAAAGTCCAGCATCGATGTTCTGTTCCTGGCTTTTCTTTTTATATTGTTTAGAGAGAACTCGATTATCTCATGATCACTACACCCCAGACAGCCTCCGACAACAACATCACCCACCAGCCCTTCTTTGTTTGTAAACAGCAGGTCAAGAAGAGCCTCACCCCTGGTGGGCTCACCACCAGCTGTGACAGAAAGCACTCCTCAATACACTCCAAGAACCTCCTGGACTGCCTCCTCTCAGCAGTGTTAAGTTCCCAGCAGATATCCGGAAGGTTAAAGTCTCCTAAAAGAACAAGGGCAGCTTATCTAGAGGCAGCCTCCAGCTGCTTAAACAATAGAAGATCCATCTCCTCCTCCTGGTCGGGCGGTCTGTAACATACTCCAACCAGGAGGTCAGACCTGACTGCCCCTCTGACCCTTACCCATAGGCACTCAACCTGGTCATCACCGATCTCGACTTCAACAGCATCCAGGGTTTTCCTAGTGTAGAGGGCCACCCCTCCACCCCTCCCCTCGCGTCTGTCTCTCCTGAAGAGCCTGTAGCCTTCCATGGCAGCACTCCAGTTATGACAGTCGTTCCACCACGTTTCCGTGATAGCAACTATGTCATAGCTCTCCCGCTGGACCAGGACTTCCAGCTCCCCCTGCTTGTTCCCCACACTGCGTGCGTTTGTGTACATGCACTTCAGTTGGGTTACTGACGACACCCTTTGAGATGGTTCATCCTCCACAGGAACATCTTTGGTGAGCCTAGTAACTCCCCCCTCCCCCCTCATGCCTAGTTTAAATCCCTCTCAACAAGTCCTGCCAGCTCCTGAGCTAGAATCCTCTTAACCTTTGGAGTTAGATGAGACCCAACTGAGTCAAGCAAGCCAGGTGCCATAAAGGTTTCCCCATGATCAAAAAACCCAAAATTCCTCTGCCGGCACCAGCCCCTAAGCCATTTATTAACTGCATGTATTCTCTTGTTCATATCTGTATCCATCCCTGCCACCGGAGGAACCGAGCAGAACACCACCTGTGCTCCTGCCTTATCCAGTGACCGTCCCAGCACCTGGAATTCCTTTTTAACTACCCTTGACCCTCTTTTCGCTAGCTCATCACCACCAGCTTGTACCACCACAAGCGGGTAATAATCTGAGGGTTTAACTAGGCCTGGGAGTCTGGGAGTTTATAGTTTATGGGGTTTGTGTCTTTTAATTACTGTAATTAAGGCTACACAGAACTGTCAGTCCAGAACATCACTCCATCATCCTCTTTGAAATATTTCTTTCTCCAAATGCTCTCACGCATCCTACTTCCAAAAATCTGCAGATTGTCCCTTCATGTCATTAAAGACTTGATCTTTCCTTTCCAACATTAAGGTGACCAAGCTGTCAACATTTTTAGTACCGAGCCATCCTTTGTCTTATTCACTAGGAATATTTTTAAAAAGATAATTTTCTAGCTTTTTGGTGGACTTAGATCATTAACCTCTCATCCTCAGTTTACAATCACTCCTTCTGCTTCTCAGAATTATATTTTCTTTGCTTTCATTTTCAAGGTCACCTCCCCATTCTACCAATCCATTCTGACGTTCTTATTCCTGACTCTTACTGAATCACTCCATTGTTATACTTCCAATTAAGTGCCTTTGTGTGTTTTTCTATGTACCCTACTCTGTGTGTTTGTAAGGGACTTTTTTCCCTTGCTGCGTAAAGCACACGGTGCCCTGAATCATGGGTAGGGGCTCTGGTGTGTTTTCATTTGAGAGTGCATCTGGAGGACTGCACTCGGTTTTCAACTCTCCATTATGGGGAAGACTTGGACATCCTTAAGCCAATCTAAGAGTAGCCACCAGGATGATTCAGGGGAGCAGAGACCATGGCCACACAACCATATCTGAGAAAACTAGGTTCATTCAGGCTTAAGGAGAAAGCTGAGAGGAGATCTTATTTCTGTTTACAGCTGCTCACTGGAAAGACATAGAAAGGATAAAGCCAGTGTGCAGCAATGGGACAAAGGCAACAGGACATACTGGGCACAGGAAATTCTCATTACATATCAGGATATTTTTTTTCCTACACTGGCATTTGAACTGAAGATTCTGAGGAATTGCCACCCCTCAAGACATTCAAAACTTGCTGGAATAGCCTTACCCAATTCGCCCTGCTGGGAGGTGTGTGAGAGGCAGAAGATGTTGGAAAATACGATCTCCAGAATGCCCTCCAAGCCAGAATTAAAGGGGTATTCTGCTGATGCAAAAAAAAAAAAATTGAAGTGATGAGTTTCTTAAATGCCTCTATTAAAAACTGTAATACAAAATCATTGGACAAAGCCCCATAATACGATTCTTTTTATACACCACTTTTATTTTCACTGCTTATGTTATGAGCTGTAACTAAACCCTGCATACTGTCAGGATACGGATTAATTTTTTCATAATTTTCTGTTGGATGATCAGTTTTGCTCACACACAAAATGCCAGCAAATACCTTTACATCTTTACAACAAAAGGAATTATTCCAGATACACTAGAATACAGCATACCTATTATATCTTTCCTTTCTTTGATTCAGTGCCATATGGTGTGCATTTCATGAAAATAAATAGTGTTTACTTTGATATAAATTGAGAATATATTTCCTAGGCATTGTATGAACAAAAGCCAGAAGTATTCTGATGTTATTCACCTTTATTTTCTTTTTGTATCAGGATTTTTCTCATTCTGACCACCTCTGACAGGTTTCAACTTATGATGTTCTTTTTTATATTCTCAATGTAGCAATCAAATCTTTAGACCTTGAGGAGAAGGAGGAAATTAAGGCCATTAACATGTTAGAGAATTGTTTGATTTAATCATTATAAATTATTCTGAATCCGAGCAGCTCATAGTCATACCCAAATGGAAGACAGATTTGATTGGCAGTGTCAAAAAAGTCAAGGACATAGAGAGGTTTTGTTAATAATTGCTAAGTGCCATTAAGAAGTGTAGTTTGCAATTTGTCCAGAAATATGGACAAATCTGATCCAGAATTTCCCAGCTATCAAATGTAAGTTCTCAATTTTTAATTAAAAGACAGATTAAATCTTATTCTGCTGTAAACATTCTCTGAATAATGATAAAGACACTTAACAAACCAGTCAAGCTAGAAAAATTAAAGATGGCAAAACTCCTCAGAGACAAATGCTCTACATCATGGTTTCCCACTAATGCTCATCTGCCTCTTCTCACTAAATCACAAGCAAAATAATCACTTTATATAGCCATATCTATTAAAAAATAATCATTATTTTGATTTTTAAACTAGGCAGCTTATGCTCTGTATTTCTGACAAATACCTAAAGCAATGGTCCACAAGACAAGACCAACAGCCTGGCACAAAAGTGAGATTTGCCTTTGAAGTCAGTATATACATGGTTTAACATAAACGTAATTTCACAGCAAACTGCCTTTTATTGTTCACCGTTGTTTGTCCTGACACCCAATATCTTGTAAAAAACATTGTGAACTTAGGTATAAATAAATAATGTAATACTTTCCTTTAAACTAATTTGAAAACAAGTGAAATAGAAACAGGCAATTAGGATAATGAACACCTTCTCTTGTACACAGACCTTCACGAATTCCAGTGTCCAACATATACTAAGAAGCAGTCTCTGTATCTGATGGCTGGTCTGCTTAAAGTAATGGATCAGATTTCCAGCTGTTTTAAAGGCTATAACGTAGTAAATTATGTGAATAGATTTTTTTGTAGGTCATAGCCTGTTTTGCCATGAGTCAAAATGTTCATAATGATAGTTTTGAAATTTTGGGGCTTTTGGTTTTGTCTTTAAGCATTGTAAAATATGTTTTACCAATTAACGTGGTAAAAGACAAATTATATTCTTAAACATTTAATAAAAAGCTTTTAATTTTTAATGAGAGGGGTATGCCTGCCTCCAGACTCTACATGACTGGGAACCAAAAAGAGGGAGCCCACTTTCACAAAATGTAGAGAGGATTTGGCTAGCAAAAAGTTGCAGTTAAGATTATTCCCTAAGACAAGAGTGAGTCTTCTGTCATCAAATAAATATACGATGCCATGCAACTGACCTAAGACTGCTAGTTCATTTAAAAAACATAACACTGCATATTTATGATACTCATGATAAGATGATTATTCCAAAACTGTAAGGAACGTAAATTTTTACCAGTAAGTGTCAAGGACAAGATCATTTACACAGCAGCCATACTTACAAAAACACAGTCTAGGACAACACTGCTGGTACCCAACATTTGGGAAAAGAAAATAGGAAAAGCATACACGTACCCTTCAGTGAGGTCTGGATTAAGACTAAAGTAGATCATGTGACTGTGATGACTAGATTAAAACGATGTAAAGCTGTGTGTAAAAGTAAAAGAAAGAGAGGAGAGAGAGAAGAGGATGAATGGGAAGATACATCAAGACTCTCAAAACACTCATGGTCTACCCAGGTAGTGTGACAGAACTTCTCTGTCCACTCTGTCCTGAGAAATCGAGGAAGAAGTCTGATTATTATTTTTTCTTTCCAGAAAAGCATGTTATGTAGGGATATTATTCACACGTACTGAACTTTACAGGTCCCGTCAGTACAAAGAGATAGTGCATAATTTTTCAAGAAAAATAAGAAAGATACTCTATGTACCATTTCATAGTACTACCTCATTTAAATGTCTGAAAAAAGCCCCAGATTTTCGTTTTCAGTATTGCTCAGTTTTGCCTTGACTGGGAATTAACAAATAAACCTTTTCTGACTTCAACTGTGTTACTCTAAATGCGAAAGTTTTTTACTAATGGATAGAATAAAACTTCCAAAATATTAAGTTAAATATCTTCCTGCTTTAAGTTAAACAGTCATGAAATATCAACACCAGTGACCTAATTGTCCCTTTTCCTGATAGTTTTACATTGCTGTAACAGCTTTGACTTCAGTACAGTGACATCTGACTCATCTGCCACCAATGAAATGGTAACTGGGGCCAGAATTTGACACAACTGATGTAACATGACAAGTGTAAAAAACTGATTGAAGAAAACTCCTTTGTTTTCATAACTGTGATCATCTTGACATAAAGTTGGTTGTCTTAATTTCTGGCAAACTTGAGGATGGAAAATACTGGTAAGTCAGGAAGATTTCCAAATTTTTGAGAAAGTAATTTCACTATTCCAACACATTTCATTATAAAACAACCACAAATAAGACATTGCCTGCAAGATTATTTCCCACTTCTGTGTCAAAGCTGACTACTCATCACATTATCTTCTCCAATGAATCTTCTGTTGAAGAAGACCAAAACGTAACTGCGTATTTTCTACTGTAAAAGCTCAATGAAAATATTTTGTTTTCTAGATGTTTTACTAATATATTTTCTCAGCTGATGCAGAGATACATTTTCAAGCCTGAAGCAAACCATAATCCCACATCCAGTGAATAAAGCAAACCAGCCCTTCTAAGTAGCACTGCAACTTAAAAACATTCTTTTTTTTTTGTCTTTTTCATGAGGCAATTTTATAAATTATATAATGTTATGTCAAATTTTATGAAAATTAATTTCTTTAAAGTCATGACAATATCCTTTAATTCTCTCTTGTACATTAATAAATGGGCTACCAGTTTCATGCTGGGTTTCAAATATTTATTTCTATATGTACTTAAAAGTATGTGTTTAAAAGAGATCTTAAAAAATGTGGAATTAAAAGGCCCAGAATGATGTGAATAGTAACATAAAGTTTTTGGGGGTTCTGCTGTGTTAGAGACATGAAGAACAAAACAGATAGAGATCCACCTTCATGAGAAATGCCAGTAATAACTGTTCTATATTAATGGAGACTCATTTGTGGGAGAAGGGAAGAAGAGCAAAGTCTGAACAATAAAAACTGTGCCTTAAGCTAGTATTACTGTCTGAAATGATCACATAAATTAATTTCTTTCATTGGACAATATTTCAGAAACAAGGGACAGACCAGCATTTTTTTGATCTATGAATAGGCTATTGAACTATTAACATAGATTTGCATGATAATTTAAAATAATGACTAACAAACAGATCAATACCATTCAACATTCAATTTATATAAAGTCTGAAGCTTAAAATGCAAATCCATTAAAAATACAACACACACAGTATGGGGAATGTCTTACCAGCAGTAGCTGAAAAATGAATTTTCCTTACACTGCTACTTTGGAAAAGGTATACTCTTGTTCTAGGCATTAAAATGCAGGTATAATGCAAGGAAGTATGTCAATATGACATAAGTCATGTAACCAAGGAAACGATAAATCAAAACATTGCAACACTGCCAATATGCTGACATTCTCACTTATGTGAATATTGTACTTACTACTCAAACTTCAGGTGCAAAACTTTACAAGGATAACAAAATCAACAAAGATTATAAAAGTTTTGTCCCTATTCTGCTATTAATAATTTGTATTTAAGTTTTGTTAACAGCTTAGATAGATATTTAAGACTTCAGATTTTCTATTTAGACATTCTTCAAAATATAATACAATTATGGCAAATACAGCACCTTCTGCAATAAAAAAGCAAGAGATCTTTTATATTATTATTTGACATAAATATTGGAAGATTAATGCAGAGAAAACTGTAGAACAAAATTACCCATTCTTTATCTCACTTCATTATATATCTTTATTTAATTTCACTTTTAAAATAAAAAATCAGTAAACAAACACTTTTTACAGATTTATAGCAAAAGGTTTGCTAAAATCTCTCCCTCTCCATTTATTGAGGACATTCTGTTTTAAAAATGATTGTTGAGCAAAGGTTATGACTGGAAATATGAGTGTGAAATTCAGCTTTACCTGAATGTATTTGTTTGAACTAGATGTTACAATCCAGGATCTGTCACTGGTTTCAGCTGTTGCTAACTTTGACCCGAAAAGGTTGATAAACCCCTCCAACTTGTAATCAATCTGAAAAATACAGAGCTTCTCCTGTGAAGTGCCAAAGATTACGCAATTCCACTAACTCCTACCACTGCTGTAAATATTTCACAACCTTCAGAGATGCTCTTACATTCTTCCTTTCACAAGAAAGTTCTTATTCTGAAGCGCCCTACTTTCACGAAGGTCGATAATCAAAGCATCCAACTCATACCTTGTATACTCCAGTGCCAAAGATCCGAGCAATTTCTCAAGAGTTATTGTACACTGTACACTGTCTATTTCCACTGTATTCAGATAAACAGTTATAGGTCTTAAAAAGGGAATTGAACTTTTATACCTTAAAAGACTCACCTGAAAAAGGAATGCTGTTTTCAGTCTTCAGAACCAGACATAAATCTGTTTTCAGACGTTAAATTTTTATATACTTATATATAAACGTTGTAGATCTTTTTAAAAAAATCACAAAATTCTGTAACATAAAAGATGTTTCAGTTTAATGATCTACATTCTCCATCTACCATTTGTATAACATACAGATGAAAAGATCTTCACTAAAAATTCTCATGTTAAAGCATGGAAATAATACCTTAGAAATTAAGTCACAAGATTAACCTAAGCTACATTTGGACTGTCTAAAAATCCAGTTTATTAAGAAAAAGAAAGACAAAGTATTAAATACAAATAGTATATCAGCATGTAGTGCATAATGAAGTCTTTCACCCATGAGTCACCGTAAAGATTTTTATAATTTCAGTATCCAATAAAAATTTATTTCTAATAGATATTTGATACTGAATTTTTCAATAATTGTATATTTCCATCCATTACGTTATGGATATTAATTCCATATAGACCAACAAAAAAATAAATATATAAAAATACAGGTCTTACCTACAGCTGAAAACTGCTGAAAACGTAAAAAGCAACCAAACCGTTACTAAGATATAGCATGATATGCAACTACAGAGAAATAGGCAAATACAATAGAAAGTTGCATTGTTATTGACTTACAGAGATAACTGACATGGGTAGCACAACTCATATCATTTTACAAAAATATCTGGTGGTAATATTAAAGTGCATTATCACAGCAATAAACGTAAGAATTGTGCCTTCAAAATAGAAGAAAGTTTTAGACTCATACTTCTTGCAGCCCACGGTATTAGTCTGAAGGCAAGTTCCCTAATCCTTTCCCTTGAAGGTTCAGCCAAATATATTTGTTCCTATGATTATAAAATGATGCAGCTCTAAGAGTACAGTAACTGCAATTTCTCAGAGTTCTCATAGAGAAGCTCACTTGTTGTTGTTCTGAAAAAGTATCTTGTCAATAACTTGGAGAGTTTTTTCCTGTGTTATACTGACTATTAAAATGGTATTATTTGTAATAGGGAATTTATATAGTAGAAATGAACACTAGAAACTAAAAAAGTAAAAATAGCCCCTAAAACTGTAAATCTCTTTTTAGAGATCTAGCATAGTAAAAATATGTAAAACCAAATAACATTATCATCAGCTAATAAACTGAATCAAATATATTTCCTAACCTGTATTGAAGATAACATACTGTAAGCATATGTTTTTATGCATATATTTTTCCAGCTTGAGACCCTCAACTACATAATAAAAAAAAGGATAAGGAATTAGTTTATATCATTGCCAGATCTGATCACATTAAAACCCTTCACAAACAATTCAATGACACGAGCAATGTGTCTGTATAATTGTGTGTGCAAGATAACTGTGGGTCCAAAATCACAGAGGAAGGAAGTGGCAGAACTGAGAAAACACTGAAATTTGATATATAGGTTACTTATACCTTTATAAGTGGTATGGAACAATAGAAGAGGATAAGGGGAATAAAACAGATACGATTCCATTGTCCACACCATCCTCATTTTGTAGACTACGTTTTAGACTGAATGTTTATTCCTGGAGGGCATTAGTCATGTTCCTGGACCGAATATTCCCTTAATCTGACAGAATGCAGTTCACAACACTATCAAATTTCTATAAATGGAGATGACCAGATTCACTTCAAAAGCAGATTCCCAGTCTAAATGAGCATACCAGCACTGATTCAGCTATCTCTTCTCTTCTACTTTTTGTATACTCAGCACATTACAGTGACTTTACTTCAGGAAAGCAACCAAATACAGAACATAAACTGTGCCCTTCAATAAAAGGACTTCAATTGTCTCCAAACCTTGCTTCAAATTAAATCCCAATATTTTTTTATTTAGCATATTTGCAACTGTGATTTCTATTTCCAGTTTACCCTTTCAAGATGTCTATTCATATTTGCCTATTTGAAGAAACTAAATACATAAGTTGTTACACATATCAAAGGTCACTGATACTACAGAAGAAACAAGTGCTACCAGCAGAAATAAAAAGAAGCTTTGAATCAGATGTTTTCCATTCCCAAGTTTGTAATGATATACTGCATCAGAAAGTTACTCCATGCTTTGGAGGAAATGCGTGTTGAGCTGGTCCAAGGAAAGAATGATTACAGTGCAAAGTATTGTAATGAGTGCAACACTATATTAATTTTTATTAGCCAAAATCAAGATCATATGTATGCAACTTGGGACTGATGAGGATACTAAAATATTTCTTGAAAGCTACTGCAACAGCAGGTCACATTTTAATACTTTTATGGCCAACTACTGCATAAAGTTTCCTAACCTCATATATTTCTTTTTGTAAACTTTATGCTGACCTTCGAAACTAAAGATGGATCAATATCATTTTATAAGACTGTATGAAACACTAAGTCAATACTGGATTTTTTTTCATGCTAGTAATATAATGCAATTCTGTACAACAAATAACCCTGAAAGCACCAGTGAAGGCTAGAAATTTTGTTTAGAGATATCAATTCAGCCAAGAACTGGCCAATACCAAAGTCACTTACTGTAAAAAATTTTCATCAGCCCAAAGACACAGTAGTGACCTTATAGCATCTCAGCTTCCAAAGGCTCCCCCAAAACCCAAAGGATTAAGCTAATTCAACTTTAAATTGTCCAAATGAGAACCTTCAAATTCAGCAGCCATGGAACTTCAGGTCCTGTGTGTGTATGATCTCACAATTAACAAGAGGAGATGAAACACAAATCCCCAAAGGAAAATTCCTCACAAAATATCGCTATTATTCGTAAGTTTGAACGTCATGTGACAACACCAGGCACTGATATCTTTATTTTTCTAAAACAAAAAAAGCCCACTACGTTTTTACCCTACATGTCATAAAAAAGGTGTTTACAGTGCTACAGTTACTGGGGATCTGAGGAGGTTGCCTTTCAAATGCCTTCAATGTCATACCAATACCATGAAAGAAGTTACAAATGCAAGAGAGAAGTGACTGTTCTGAGGACCTTTCATATAGATTATTCGAAGTGGAATGATTAATTAATTACCCTTCCTGAAACCCAAACATCTAAAATCTTAGACAAGACAAGAATGAGTACCTGTAATCAACTAAGGGAGTGGCATTTGGGGTGTATTCTTTAATGCCTGTCTCTAGTCTAACTCTCTTTGACTTTGCACATAACCAGCAAGTACCTTAATTCCTAAGTGTATTTTACAGAACAGTGTTACAATAATTAGTGTTTTCTCTGCTCTTGGATCAAAGTTTTTAGTTCACCGAAGCTCATTCTATATACTTAAAATATGCATACACTTACAAGCATACATGATCTTTAACAAATATACATGACTTGGAAAAATATTTAATAGTGAAGCAAAGGAAAAAAGAAATAGGAACATTAGATTATTTGCTCTATTGTGAAACAAAAAATAAAGAGAAACATGGTGTAAGTAGATGTAATTAGCATTTGTGATTATTTCTGGAAAACCTCTTACATTTCAGGTGCAGACTCAAATAAAGCCCTTTGGATAAGAACATCTATATGACCTTTACGTCAGCAGGACAGCTACTGTGCAATTAGACAAACTCGTATCTTCTCCCATAATAAAGGTTCTCTCCATCTTTAGGGCAGACTCAGATTTTCTTGAGCCCCGGATCCAAGCCTTTCAGTTCTGAATTCTTTCCAACATCACTGAATTTATCAGAGGGAGCCTGATACAGAAACAGGGCAGCCTGGCTGGCATATCTTTCATCACACCTAGGAAAACCGTCACGTGCATTTTCTCCGGGAGTCGAGTGCCTCGGTAATGTCATCATGAAAGGCAGAAAACTCACCCTAAGACATCTAGGCATTGAACCTGCCAGGATATGGTTGCCCTTCCGCAAACAGCTCCCAACGCAATCAGTGGCGATGTCAGAATATCTGGCCATAGCTCTCGTTGGATTTGGTGGAGAACTTTGTTACGCCGCAAAGCCCCCCTGGACTCAAATGTTGGCAATTGTCAATATAGATCTTCCATGGAAAATCATGGACCATCCTCAGCCGGTCCATGGTCCCCAACAGTCTTCACAGACGCATCCTTAGCAGCTTCAACTGCGGCAGCAGTTTGGCAATTGGGAGAAGAATGGCACTGCGTTAAAATGACCGACTGTGCTCTTTCTGTCCAACAACTGGAAGCAATGGTCGTAGCACTAGCGTGTGGACTGTTCCCAAGAGAACATCTCAACATAGTAACTGACTCAATGTTTGTGGCTAAACTTTGTTTGGCCATGTCGGCGTCTGGCATGTCAACATCCACAACAGCCCTAATGCTGGAGGAAGCGTTTTTTCTCGACAGGGCACTATATCGGTCATCTACGTCAACAGCCACAGCCCAATTAAAGGGTTTCTCCATACCGGTAACGACAAAGCAGACGCCGCTGCAAAGGGTCTGTGGACACTAAGAGATGCCCGGCAGTTACACGAGTCTCTCCACATCAGAGCTAAAGAGTTGGCAAAGAGATGTGGGATTTCAGTCCCTGACGCGAAACATATAGTGGCTACGTGCCCCCACTGTCAGAAAGCACCACTGTGGTCCAGCGGGGAAACCCTAGAGGTCTTAAAGCCTCCGAGCTGTGGCAGACGGATTTTACACTCTGCCAGTTGTTGAAACCTCGAGTGTGGCTAGCGGTGACTGTAGACACATATAGTGGGATGATTGTAGCCACTCAGCACCTTAGGACTGACTCCAAAGCAACCATTCAACATTGCCTGACAGCTATGGCATGGCTTGGTGTCCCTAATGAGATCAAAACAGACAATGGTCCAAATTTTGTCTCTAAATCAGTTCAAGCATTCACTCTGAAATGGGTATTACCCTGACACATGGCATCCCTTATAATAGCACAGGACAAGCTATAGTAGAACGAGCAAATCAAACTGAAATCTAAATTAGAGGTACTAGCAAAAACAGAAGGTTTTGTCAATGTCATTCCTTCAGGAGACCAAGCACGCCTGTTAGCGACTGCTCTGCTAGCGCTAAATCAATTCCCCAGGGGGAATGAGGCAAATAGCCCCACCCAGAAACATTGGGCTACTCGAGCACTGGAAGAGGGCCCATCAGTCGTAGTTAGAAATGAGCTGGGAGAGTGGGAACAAGGGTGGAAACTGGCTCTAACAGGGCGAGGGTATGCCGCTGTCAAAAAAGATGGTAGAGTTAAGTGGTGCCCACTTAAGTCTATCAAACCAGACCTTCAGAATAAAACTAATGAAAACTGAGTTTCTATTCACAGGACTGGATCTTTGGGCACCTATGGTATCCGTACATCTCAGTGGCAGGAGAAGATGATCGATCAGCAAGCACCGTGGCTACACTAAGGGCTCCCGCGTCAGCAGAATCCAAAAACACAAGGAGAATCGCCATGGAGGAGGGTCGTGATGGCTTTGTGTAATTTTATTTTTAGCGCTTGTGTCGCCATCTAGTGGTTTGTATCAACATCAACCGTGAGAATGGGTGTTAGGGAGGTGGGACAAACAGATGGTTTTACGCACAGTCGTCACCTCAGGGCCCCCTGTCTTCCAAGTATCCCCCTGTAAACCCCTGTTTAGAACACCTGATGTACTCTATGTGCCCCTACTCTAATCCCGGCAGAGGTTACTACAATGCCTCTGGCGAGTACTATTGTGCCCATTGGGATGTGAGACCATAACCTCTGACTGGAAACCTGGAGCAGGTCAAGACGAATACCTGAAAGTCCGACGGGGACCTCTTAATTGCGTCAGGCGCGCGGTTTGGTATAAGACAAATAGAGATCAAGTGTTACCTGCAAACAAAGAGTGTTGCAGGTATCTTATACTGGAAGTAATGAACGAACACGACCGGTTATGGACTTTCAGCAAAACTTGGGGGTTTAGATACTGGGAGTCCGGCAAAGATAGGAGAGGATGATTCTATATTAAAAGTGAGAAGTAAAGGCCAGTATAGCGGTCAGCCCTAATGTCGTAGTAAAAGTCGATGCAGAAATCATCCCCAAGGACGATAAAAGCGATAAAAGGAATCTGTCAGTCTCCACCTCCGTTTCGACCAGTCCTCCAACAACTAAGCAGATAGTTCCCTCAAACAAGTCTATCGTAGATCCCATTCACCTGTTTGATAGCCAAAATAGTCACCTGTTTGATAAACTATTTTTTAACGTATTAAATGCCACCTTTTTGTCATTGAATCAGTCAAACCCTAATCTTACGCGTTCTTGTTGGTTATGTTATGACGTGTATCCACCTTTTTATGAAGGCATTGCTTTCAATGCTCCTTTTAACTATTCATTAGACAATAATCTGAGTCAGTGTAAGTGGAGCACACTGCGGAGAGGAATTACCCTAAGCCAAGTCAGAGGCAAGGGAGTGTGTTTAGGCAATTTTACCCTAACAAGCCAAGACACTAGCGTTTGTGCACATACCTTTGCAAATAACAAAGCCTATAAATGGGCAATCCTGTCTGAGCCTGGGATGTGGGTCTGCCAACAGGCAGGAGTAACACCCTATGTGTCCCTTAAGCTTTTCAAGGATACTGTCGACTTTTGCGTGCAAATTTTGATTGTTCCTAGGGTCCTGTACCATCCAGAAGAAGAAATATATGAACAGTGGGAAGAAATGAACAATAGACTTCAATGAAGAGAAGTATTAACAGCCGTAACAATAGCAACACTACTTGGCCTGGGAGTAGCGGATACAGCCACAGGAGTGACCTCCCGGTGACTCAACAGCGAGGCCTAAATCAATTACAAGCCATCATCAGTGAAGACCTGTTAAGAATCGAGAAATCTGTGTCGACTCTGGAGCAATCTCTTTCCTCACTTTCAGAAGTAGTTTTGCAGAACAGGTGAGGATTAGACCTCCTGTTCATGCATGAGGGAGGCATCTGTGCAGTTTTGAGGGAAGAATGTTACTTTTACACTGTGTATAAATAATACGGAGTAGTTAGAGATTCTATGCCAAAACTGAGCGAAAGGTTAGCTGAAAGAAAAAGAGAAAGAGAAAGAGAGGCCCAGCAAGGGTACTTTGAGTCATGGTTTAACTATTCACCATGGCTAACCACCCTAATATCTTCTCTGATAGGGCTGGCTTCAATAATCGTAATCGCACTGATTTTTGGACCCTGCATACTAAACAAGCTCATATCATTTGTCAAAAGCCAGCTAGAAAGAGTTAACATCATGTTTATGGAATGCCAACAATTGCTCTAAAGTGTGCCTTATGCTCTTACTTGAAGAAAAATGTTTCTCAGGTTTACCCCTAGCTATCCTAAGTTATTTCAAGTTGTACCCTATTATCCCTAGTTGAATCCTTAAGCTACCACATTGGCACTTCATTCTGACTCCTTAATGGTCTTGTGTTTACAAGTTTATGAGTTTTATATGTTTTATGTTTTATAAGAAAGATAAGTCCCTTGTATAACATGCCTTATGTTTCTAATAAGGCTGTGAATCGTTATAAAGCATAGCATAAGAACAAAACATATTTAGTATAATGGTTTGCTAAGATTATAATATTTTTGAAAGTGTATTTTCACCAATTTAATTAATCATGGGGAGAGGGGAAATGTAGGTAGTTTAAGGTCTGGTGGCCATATAAGGCGGTGTCACTCATCAATAAACGACATTTTGCCATCCACCATATTGGTGTCTGTGTGCCGATGGCCTGAGCGACCTGGGGTTGGTCACCGTGCCGTTCCTGAACCAGGTCGCCATTGCCTCGTGAAGACAACACTCGGAGAAGGACCAAGCTTCAGATGCTGAAGAAGCCACGTGGGAGAGAATCTCTGCTGCAAGGGATGCTGACAGGAGCCAGCGGCCCCAGGCAAGGCCGCCAGAGGAAGCATGAACAATGCCAGAAATGCAGCCTACGTTGCCTGCTGCCAACACAGCTTTTGCTTTGGCTGCATCCGGCATTGGGCCAGGACGAGCGATACCTGCCCAATCTGCTGGCAGCCTTTGGAGTTCCTGTTGCGCTCGGTGCGGGCAGATGATGACTACCAGGAGTACGTGCTTGACTTGCCCGACCACGTGCGCAGGAGTATGGCCATGGAGAGGGCGCGCAGCCGCTCCCCGCAGCGGCGCTACAACCTGCACAGGAGGCCCAACAGCAACCAACCCTCAGTTGGCAGAAGGCAGCCTGCGAGGAACAACCGCTACGTGGGCAGGGTGCAGCTCAGGTGCCTACCAACAACACCTCCCAGCAGGCTCCAGCACCCAGCGCATCTCCGGAGCCAATGCCACAGAACCCACCTAAAGAGACAATGCTGCAGAGCTCCCTGAGGGAATCAAGCCCGCCAAGCTCACCAAGGGAGCCAACGAGGCTGACCTCAGCAAGGGACCCAATGCCAAGAGGTCCCCAAGGGAGCCAGCACTGCCAAGCTCATGAAGGCACTCAACATTGCTGAGTTCCCCGAGAGAGGAAACATGCCAAGCTCACGGGGCCAGTAAACGCTGCAGAGTTCCACAATGCAGTCAACCCCACAGAACCAACCTCAGGAGCCAAAGCCACAGAGATGCATGAGGGAGCCAATGCCTTAGAACCCCCTGCAGAAGTCAACACCACTGAGTTCGCCAAGGCAGTCAAGCCCAATGAGCTCACCAAGGGAGTCAACCAGGCCGAGCTCTGCAAGGGAGCTAACACCACAGAGGTCCTCGAGGGAGCCAATGATGCCTATCTCCTTGAGGGAGTCATCACTGACGAGTTCCCTGATGGAGACAATAGCTCAGAGCTTCCCAAGGGAGTCAACCCCAAAGAATCAACCTTGGGAGCCAAACTCGCCCAGTGCTCCATAAGCCTCATCACAACCCAGCACAAGGTGGCACAAAGATCACCCTGCTGTTGCTTCAGACCTGCCTGTTCCACTACAGAGGAAACCCTGTTCCACCTCTAGGTTAGGGAAGGTCTGGCCAAGCTCCCCAAGAGTGCCAAAGCCATCAAACTCCCCAGGGTTCAGCACTGTAAACTTCCAGAGGGAGTAACACTTTCATTCTCACCTAAGCAGCGAACCCTGCCGAGCTCTCCGAGGGAGCCAACCCCACAGAACCCACCTTGGGAGCCAAGCCAATGGCACAGAGCTTCATCGGTCCCTCCGCATCTACCTCTGTCACCTTCAGTGAACACCTGTCTGGTTTCTCAGGTGTGTGTGTATGGGAGAAGTTCCCATTGTGTAGTTTAAACACAGTGTGGTTTGTAATGTGTTGTCCCTTGCCATGTGTTGTAATTTCCATCGTCTGATCTGACACAATGTGAATTGTGTGTTATTTTTTTGTATTTTTCTGATGACTTGTATTGTATCATACATGGTGCGTGGGATGATGGAATTATGGAATGGGTTTGGTCAGAAGGGACCTCAAAGCCCATCCGGTTCTACCCCCCTGCTATGGACAGGGGCAATTCCCACTACGTCAGGGTGCTCCAAGCCCCATCCATGCTGGCCTTGACCACCTCCAGGGAAGAGACAGCCACCACTTCTCTGGGCAACCTTGACCAGGGCCTCCCCACCCTCACAGAAAAACATTTATTTCTGATATCCAGTTGCTATCTTCCCTCCCTTAGTTTAAAATCAGAAAGAGCTTCTCCCCAGATCCTGGAGCCTGTTTCATTTCTGGAAGGCTGCTCTAAAGACTCCCTCGAGCCTCCTCTTCGGCCTTCAACTGAGATAAAACATGCAAAGAGCCATCACAGACCAGGGCAAGAATCAACAGCTCCGGGCTGGAGCACGGCAGGCCAGGCCCATCTGCAGAGCCCCACACCCTGCACAGCGGGCACAGCCCTCATCCAGGCCAGGCCCTGGGGTTACAGGGCTGTCCTCATGAAGGACTCTCCAATGCTCCACTTCTGCTGTGGCTGGACGAGATGAAACAAGAGGAACTCCGCTGCAGTAAGGAGTGTTTCCTCGGATGCCTGCAGAGAAGCAGAAATTGGGACATGGCAACATGCTCCAGGATTGGATTCAGCACTCTGGAGGTGTGGGACAGCTCTGCAGCTGCAGCTGAATGGCCCAGGCTTGTGAAAGGCCACTCAAGATCTTCCCTGCAGGCAGTGCCCAAGAGCTTCCCTGCAGGCAGTGCCTGTGCCTCAATATTCTCTCCAGCCACCCAGCACTCCCCACCAGCTGCACCAGCCATGTGAGGGACCAGCTCCCCACAGACAGGCTGAGGAAGAGACCAGGCTGCTCCTCGGCAATGCCTGTGGGACACACACCTGTGGCTCAGCCCCAGCCCCTGGCCCCGCTGCTTGGGGAAAAGGTCTGGTCCTGCCCTGCAGCGCAGCTGAGGGAGCCCCTGGGGCTCTGAGAGCAACTCTCAGCAAGGAGCTGGGCTGGGCTGCAGAACCCAGAAGCCACCCTGCAGGAGGTGGGGGTGGAAAGGAGAAGCCCCTGTTGGAAGTGTTGTGCGCAGGGCTGGGCTGCAGGGCAGCTGTCCTTGCCCAGTGGCCCTCTGCAGGGCTCAGGCTCCCCCATCAGCCTTATATGATCAGAGAGGGGCAGGAGCTTCTCCGCCAGCTGCACAGCGGTGGGGCTGGGCTCCTCCCTCTTCACATCACCCATTACATTTTGGAATGCAAGCAGGATCTTCATCATGGCATCTCCATTGCCATCCTGCAGGTCCTCTGGCATACGTGGCAGGAGCACCTGCATTTTCCTTGCCTCTATGGAAAAGAACTTCCTTGTTGTGAAATGTTTCATGACTGGGAAGATCCCCAGGCAGCCACCAGGCCCCTCCAGGCAGGAGGTCGTTTGGAGCCGTCACCCCAGCGCCTGACTTGCAGCCAAGGACAAGCCACCATCTTCCCCGCTGCCCCAGCCCCCGGCTGCCAACAGGGCTGCCCTTGCCTACACCCTGCTCACCGACCCCGCTCTCTGCAACAGCAGCACGAGGTCCCTGAGCACCACTGAGAGCATCACCAGGCTCGGGGGCCTCAGAAACCTCCAGGCTTTGTACGCTGCAGCAAACTCCTCCTCTTCCCAATTCCTGCAGGCCAGCAGCTGGAAGAAAGGCAGCAGTGAGATACCAGAAGAGCTGCTGGGGCTCCCTGCACCATGCAGTTCTTGGTTCCTGAGGCCAAGGGCACCGGGGCTTTGTCTAGTCACCCACAAAAAGATGAAGGATGCCAATATCCTCTGGGAAAGTGCAGAGGAGCCCATTCTGTTTGTGTGAAAAGCTCTTTCCAAAAGTTCTCCAAAATCTGAGGCATGGAGAACACCATCTCCCAGAGGCGCCAGGCAGAGCTGCAAGGCAGAGCGCAAGTCAGCAGGGCAGCCTCAGCCATTGCAACCTGGCCTGGGGTAGCCCTGCAGGATACAACCCTTGCCCCTAGGCTGGAATGGGCTGAGCAGCAGGAGAGGAGAAAGGGGGTGATCCCTGCGGAGCTGGGAGGAGCATGATGGTGAGGCAGCTCCTCAAGGCCTCCTGCTTGTGGACATGTACCTCAGGGGCAGGGGTCCCCTGCAGGGATGGGCAGGGATCTCAGTCTGGTGATGGCAAACATGGCTCTACCACACGATTGTGTCCAGTGGGTTCCTGGGCTCCGCTTCCAGCAGAGCATTATCAGGATTGGACTTTGCAGCCACCAGCATCCAGTGCCACCAGACCCTGGCCCTGCCCAGGCACTGTCTTCAGTGCTGGGAGGCCTTGCCCTCTCCCTCCGAGCTGCTGGGTTCCCCCTCACCTTGGTATTTCCTACCAGCTTGTGTTCATGGTAGAACACAACCAGGCCCTGTGCCAAGTCATTGTCCCTGGTGATGCTGCACAGTGTGGAGATGCTACCAAGAAATGTCACCTCCCGGTGCTCCTCCTGGCAGCCGGGGCACAGAGACAAACGGGGAGGCTGAGACGGGAACACCCATGGCCAGCAGGACCGGAGCAGCAGGGATTCAGAGCCAAGTGGGAGAGCTGGTAGAAGCAGCTCTGCCCAGGCAGCAGAGCTCCAGTAGCCCAGCCGCAGAGCCCCTGGAGCAAAAGCCGCACGGCTGCCTTGACAATGGTCCCTGTTCTGGGTGCCAGACAAAGGCCCACGGGAAGCCCATGGTTTCCTGTCCCTGTTCAGACACAGGTACCCAGCTGGCACCTAACAAAGGAGGGGAGTAGGGGGGGCACCTTGGTGTCCTCCGCTGGGCAGGCGCATTGGTGGGAGTGGCAGGAGCTGCAGCCCAGCAGGGGTTGTCAGGAGCCCGGACCAAACCAGGGCCCAAAGTGCCATGACTTCGTGTTTCTTAGATACCTGGGACCCCTGAAGTATAGAACTACCTGGTTGGAAAAGACCATTGAGACCATCAAGTCCAACTGTACCTGTCCATTATTACACCAGATCCCTGAGAAACTCATCCACCTGTCTTTTAAACTCCTCCAAGGATGGGGACTCCACAAGTCCCCTAGGCAGCCTCTGCCAGGGCTTCACCACTTTTTCAATAAAGAACTCTTTCCCAATATCCAATCTAAGCCTCCCCTTGCCCAACTTGAGGCCATTTCCTTTTGTCCCATCGCTTCTTACTTGGGAGAAGAAACCAACACCCACCTCACCACAACCTCCTTCCCGGGAGCTGTGGAGCAGGATAAGGCCTCCCCTCAGCCTCTACTTCTCCAGAATAAATAGCCTCAGTTCCCTCTGCTGCTCCCAGAACTCATGGGCTCCAGACCCTCCCCCAGCTCCCTTCCCCTTCTCCGGACATGTTCCAGCCCCTCAATGTCCTTCTTGGAGTGAGGGGCTCAAAACTGAACCCACGATTCGGGGCACAGCATCAACAGTGCTGAGTCCAGGGGGACAATCCTATCCTTACTCCTGGCTTATGGCTGGTCCAAACAGGCGTTCTGGTGGCCTCCTTGGCCACAGCACCCCCAGACCTTTTCTGCCAGGCAACTTTCCAGCTGCTCTTTCCCAAACCTGGAGCATTACCTGGGCTTGTTGTGACCCAAATGCATGACCTGGCACCTGGCCTTGGTAAACCTTATAAACTTGGCCTGGGCCATCACTGCAGCCTGGTCAGAGCCCTCTGCAGAGCTTTCCTGCCCTCCAGCCCATGGATACAGCCTGTCCAGGTCCCTCTGCAGACCCTTCCTGCCCTCCAGCCCATGGATCCAGCCTGCACGGATCCCTCTGCAGAACCTTCCTGCCCTCCAGCCTGCACGAATCCCTCTGCAGAACCTTCCTGCCCTCCAGCCCATGGATCCAGCCTGCATGGATCCCTCTGCAGAACCTTCCTGCCCTCCAGTCCATGGATACAGACTGCACGGATGCCTCTGCAGAACCTTCCTGCCCTCCAGCAGATTCACACTCTGACCCAACTTGGTGTCATCTGCAAACTGACAGAGGGAGAACTTGACCCCCTCGTCCAGATCATTGATAAAGATATTGATCAGCACTGGACCAACTCAGAGCACTGGGGACATTGCGTGTGACTGGCCACCAGCTGGATTGAGCTCTGTTCACCACAGCTCCTGTCAAAGACACGAGCCATCAGCTTCTCTGGGAGAGCTCTGTGGAAAACAGTACCAAAGGCTTCACTGAAGTCCAGGTAGAAGCGGCCTTTCAATACTTAAAGGGAGCTGAAAAGAAAGATCGGGAAAACTTATTGCAGGACTTGTACCGATAGGTCAAGGGAGAACAGTTTTAAGCTGAAAGAAGTTCAGACTGGATATTGACAAGAAATTTTTCACGCTGAGGGTAGCAAGGAACTGGCACAGGTTGCCAGAGGGGTGGCAGATGCCCCATCTCTGCAAACATTCCAGGTCAAGTTGGATGGGGCTCTGATCTGGTTAAAGATGTCCCCGCTCACTGCAGGGGGGTTGGACTGGATGACCTGTAAAGGTCCCTTCCGACCCAAACCATTCCATGATTCTATGAACAGTAACTTCCACATCCTTTTCCTCATCCACTAGTACGGTCTCCTGGTCACAGAAGGAGATCAGGTTGGTCAGGTAGGACCTGCCTTCCCTAAATTCGTGCTGACTCCTTACAAAAACACCCGCCCTCCAAGCCCTCCTCAGCCCCAATATCCCCTGGCCCAAAACAACAGCCCCAAAGCTGAACCCTTGTTTGCAGTGGCTTTGCAGCAGCCCTCACTGTCCATGTGACCTCTCACCAGACTTTCAGGTGGCACCAAGCTGAGTGGTGCAGTTGTAATGCCACAAGAACCTGGACAGGCTGGACAAGCGGGCTGGTGAAAACCTCAGGAGGTTCAACAAGGCCAAGTGCGAGGTACTGCACCTGGGTCAGGGCAAATCCTGATTTCAGTACAGGCTGGGGATGAAGAGACTGAGAGCAGTCCCATGGAGAAGGACCTGGGGGTGTCGGTGGACGAGAAGATGGACATGAGCCAGCAGTGTGTGCTCACAGCCCAGAAACCAACCATGTCCTGGGCTGCATCCAAAGCAGTGGGACTGGGACCAGCAGGGAGAGAGAGGGGATTTTGCCCCTCTGCTCCGCTCTGGGGAGACCCCACCTGGAGCCCTGCATCTAGTTCTGGAGTCCAGAGCACAGGAAGGACATGGAGCTGTTGGAATGAGTCCAGAGGAGGCCATGGAGATCATCCAAGTGCTGGAGCACCTCCCGTATGAGAACAGGCTGAGAGAGTTGGTGTTTTTCAGCCTGGAGAAAAGAAGACTCTGGGGAGACCTTAGAACAGCCTCCCAGTACTGACACGGGCTCCAGGAAAGCTGGGGAGGGGCTCTGGATCACGGAATGCAGGGTGAGGTCACACCTCGAGTACTGGGTTCATTTCTGGATCTCTCACTATAAGAAGGACATTGAGGGGCCGGAGCGCATCCATACAAGGGAACGAGGCTGAGGAAGGGGCTGGCGAACAAGTCCTGTGAGGAGCGGCTGAGGGAGGTGGGATTGTTTAGCCTGGAAAAGAGAAGGTTGAAGGGAGACTTCATCACTGTCTACAATTCCCAGAAAGGAGATTGTAGCGAGGTGGGTGCCGGACTCTTCAAGTGACAGGTGACAGGATGAGAGGAAAAGGCCATAAGTTGTGTCAGGGCAGGTTCAGACTGGACACTGGGAAAAATTTCTTCACTGAAAGGGTTGTCAGGCACTGGTCCTGCTGGCCACGCTGTTTCTGATACAGCCACCTGGGCCACTTCTTGGCCACTTGGGCCACTGCTGGTTCAAGTTCAGCTGCTGTCAACAAACACCTCCAGGTCCTTCTCCGCCAGGCAGCTCTCCAGCCACTCTTCCCCAAGCCTGTAAACGTTGCACGGGGTTGTTGTGTCCCAAGAGTAGGACTCTGCACTTAGCCTTGTTGAACCTCATCTTGTTGGTTTCAGCCTATGGATCCAGCCTGTCCAGATCCCTCTGCAGAACCTCTCTTCCTTCGAGCAGATCGATACTTCCACCCAGCTTCATGTCATCCACAAACTTACCAAGGGTGTACTCGATTCTCTCATCCAGATCATCAATAGAGCTACTGATCCACTGCACTCATGCAGGCACACAGGCGAGCACAACCCAACACCTCTATACTTCTCCCCTCTGGTTTCCAGGCTGAAGGATCCTGCTCCATCCGTGCAAGTCTAACATGTGCAGTAGCAAGGCACCAGCTCCCTTCAGGCCATGTGAGGGGATCTCTGCATCAAAACGGAGCCTCCAACCCCACCCCCATGAGGCACACACTGCCTGACCAACCTCCCATGGAACTCCCTGTCCCAGGCCAAAGCTGCACTCCCTGAGGCGGGGGAGAAGGAAGGAATTCCCTGGGAAGGCACTGCTCACATGCAGGGATACATGCCCATCTCCCTCTCCCCTGGCCCACGCTACACGTGAACATCTCTTCCTCGATGCAGGACTTCCACCTGCTGTTTTCCCAGCACAGCTGCCATAACCCTAAACAATCCCGCCTGCCGCCCTTTAGGGGACACTCAAATGATGACATCTCTTTGTCCCTCTCCAGGCAGCAGCGGTCAGTGACATTTGCCACCTCCTGGAACTGAAATCCAAGGGCTGGGGGCTACAGCCGGTACCCCACAGCTCTAAACCCAGCGCTCGCCACAGTGTTTCCTATCCTGAGCAAGTGAGCAGCAGCGCCCTGGCCGCGTTCCGTACAGCGTCTGATCGAGGGAGCAGGAGGAAACACAGCCCCAGGCTTCTAGCAGCCCAAGGAGGGGTAAGGAGCTCCCTTCCCAGGTCTCAGAGGAATTCCGGAGCAGAACTGCTCCCCTTCAGCCATCTGCTCAGACAAAACATGCCAAGAGCCACCAGAGAGCAGGGCACGAAGCAACAGCTCCCATCTGCACGGCAGCGGGACTGCAGGGCAGGAGAGGAGCTGCAGGGAGCTCACGGCCACCCCTGGCTGAGCCAGGGAGCGAGGCCTGGGACCCTTCCCCAGCACCTGGCTGGGATTTCCTAAGCCCAAACTCACCGTCGTCACCTCTTCCTTCTCCCATCAGCACCACGGGGCCCACGCAGCAGTGGGCTCGGGGCAGCAGTTTTTCCAGTCACCTCCTTCACAGCACAGGGGGAGAACCTTGCAGCTCCTTCTCCTGGAACACAGAGGGGTGGGAAATAAAACCGATGTGATCGCACAACAAAAAGACATTTCAGTCACCTGAAAAAAGCTGAAGCCCCATTTTTACACTGAACACCAGCAGTAAAGGACTAAAACACTGCCCTGCCCAGCACCTTTCTCCTCAGTCCCTGCCAAGGGCACATTCCAGGTCCAGGGATCTGTACAGTCACAGCACGGAAAAGCCCACGGCTCCTGCTGTGCAGGAAATGCCAAAGCACCTCGGCCGGGGTGACATGTATACAGCGATGTCATTTTAAACATCCCTGGCCAAGGGCAGAGCTGTGGGCTCTCAGAAACCCTGGGGTTCAGCTCCTGGGCTGTCTCAGGTGCTCGCGGCTCCCTGGGGGCCGGGCAGAACCAGAAACCAGCGCTGGTTTGACAGCAGCATGGACAGAGGGACAAGGGGGCTTTGGCCCCCTCCCACCTGGGAGCTGAACCACACCAGGCTACCCTCAGCCAAACGCTTGCGAGAACAACCGTACCACCAGCTCCCCCAACCAGACACGGAGCAGCTCACACCCACAGCCAGCAGAGACTCATGGAATCAAGAAGCTTGAAAAAGACCTCCAGGGTGAACCAGACCAACCGACAGCCCAACCCCTCCGTGCCCACTAAACCATGTCCCCAGGTGCCATGTCTCACATGCTTTAAACCCCTCCAGGGATGGGGACTCCACCGCTGCCCTAGGCAGCCTCTGCCAGTGCTTCACCATTCCATCAGTGAAGAAATCTTTCCTAATATCCAATCTAAACCTTCCCTGGCACAACTTGAGGCCGTTTCCTCTCTTCCTACCGCTTGTTCCTTGGGAGAAGAGACCAGGCTCCTCAAAGAGCTGGTTGGACTGACAGTTGGACTGCGTGAGTTGAGAAGTCTTTTCCAAATTTAATGACTCCACGATTCCCCGATTCACCTGCACAGCCCTTGCTGCCCTCCCGGAGTAGCTGCACAGGCTTGAGCTTCTCCAAAGGGAAGGGGCTCGGCCCCAGGTTCTCTCACCAGGTGCCACCCTGAAGTCCCCCTGACGCAGTCACAGCCACAACCACAGCCCCAGCCCCAGCCCCGGGGCAGCTGAGTTGGTCACTGGGCCCTGAGCAGGGCTTGGCCCCACATGAGGGGCGGTGCTTGGTACTGTCTGAGAGTGGGGAGGTGGTGAAGGAAAGCCAGGCTTTGGCATCCCCATGGACACCCACTCCCCCGCAATCGCGGGCCCCTCCCCGCAGGGCCTCTGCCCTCAGACCCGACCTGGACAGCGGGGCCAGAGCTCCCTCCCTCCCTCCCTGCCCCCTCCAGCACCACCTCCGCTGCCGAAATGGCCGCAGCTCGACGGGCGCCGCGAGCCAGGGCTCCGGAAAGGACTCTGACAGGGCTGTCCTCACTGTTTGCCTGTGCCGGCGGCGCCGCCCGGCAGGACCCGGGCCCAGGGGTGGGAAAGGACCCCTCCCTGCGGGGAGCGGGAGCCTCGCCCCGGTGTGGGGATGGACACGGGGTTCAGGACAGAACCGGCCTGACCCACCCAGTTCCACCCTTCCTGGAGGAAGGGGCCTCTCACACTGGGTTAGGGCGCTAAGAGCCCCATCCAGCCTGGTCTGGAACCCCTCCAGGGATGGGGCAGCCATGGCTTCACTGGACAACCTATGCCAAAGGAATTTTCCCCCCTAGGGTACCAAGCAGAGGGACCTGGACAGGTGGGACAAGTGGGCTGGTGAAAACCTCAGGAGATTCAACATGGCCAAGTGCAAGGTCCTGCACCTGGGTCGGGGCAAACCCTGATTCCACTGCAGGCTGGGGATGAAGAGATTGAGGGGTGTGCGCACTGATCAGGCCGCACCTTGAGTACTGTGCTCAGTTCTGGGCCCCTCAGTTTAAGAGAGATGCTGAGATGCTGTAGTGTGTCCAGAGGCGAGCAACGAAGATGGAGAAGGGGCTGGAGCACAAGCCCTATGAGGAGCGACTGAGGGAGCTGGGGTTGTTTAGCCTGGAGGAGGCTCAGGGGAGACCTTATTGCTCTCTATAACTACCTACAAGGAGGCTGTAGGCAGGCAGGGGTTGGTCTCTTCCCTCAAGCAACCAATGACAGAACAAGAGGACATGGTCTCAAGCTTTGTCAGGGGGGTTTAGGCTTGATATTAGGAAAAAATTTTTCACTGAAAGGGTGATTCGCCAATGGAATGTGCTGCCCAGGGAGGTTGTGGAGTCACCATCCCTGGAGGTGTTTAAAAACAGATTGGATGAGGTGCTTATTGCCATGGTTTAAATGACGAGTAAGTGTTGGTGTTGGGTCATAGGCTGGAGTAGATGATCTTAGAGGTCTTTTCCAACCTTGTGATACTGTGATACAGTGTGTGCAGATGCACAAGTGTGTGTGTGTGCACGTTTTCACACCTCTGCATTAGCATGTGTCTGTGCACCTGTGTGCATGGATGGGTGCATGTGCATGCCTGTGTGCATGCGTGTATTTGCACACGCACGTTTGCACGTGTGTGCGTTCGTGTGCATGCATACATGCATTTGTGCGTGCATGTGCGTGCATGTTTGTGCGTGCATCCGTGCATGCACGTGAACATGCATGTGCATATGTGCAAAGGGTTTCAGTACTTGATCTTTCATACTGGCTTTCCATTACACACGTGACACAGCCACACGTGTCGAGATGCCCTGCAGAGACAGGACACCAGCTCTGGAGAGGGCATCCAGCAGGGCTTGAAGCTCTCTGAGAAGGAGTCATCTCCCGTGGCTGCTGACCAAGCGTTACTGGAATGCAGGTGGGGAGGGAAAGCCACCAGCAGAGCCTACTGCCTGCCTCCAGCAGTGACACCAGCAGGGAGTGAGGGGGCACGAAAGGGACAAGCACCGACCCAAACTGGAGCGAAGTCTGTGGACACAGACCGTGGTCAGCAGCACAGGACATGGCTGACTTCAGCTGAAAAGGCCTCATTAATGAACTCTGATTAAGTAGGATCAATCTCCTATTACACTTCCATCTTCCTGCGTGGTGCTTTTCTTGTTGTGACATTTATCCAAAGGGAAACAAAGAAGAGGCAGAGTGAGGATGCACGGAGGGGGCAAAATGGCTCAGAAAGGCAGAGAGTTTTGTGAAAAGTTCCATGAAGAGCATGAAAACAGAGGCACCCTGGGCACAGAACAGATTTCTATTTCAGTTCAGTAACTCCCTCTGTTATCCTGGATTTTCCAGGCTGCCTCCATACTAGTCCCTGGCTCCAGGCTGGAAGGGACCAGCTCCAGATGCTCCAGGAGAAGTGATGGGATCCTCCTCTTCCCTGAGGATCTACACCCTGGGGCAGGTGTCTGTTTTTGTTGAATTCAGTAAGTGGATTCGGTCAAAACCCAGCTGACAGCATAGATGAGAGTTGTGTTTCACGGCTCAGGTGTTACCTGGAGGGGTGAATATTTCTGTTTCACAGATACTGTAAAAGAGGCAGCATTGGCTGCTCACTGTCAAAAGATTTCTCCATCTTGCATCGTGTGTGGCTTGGCATGAACAACTGTGGTCTAAACCACCAAAGCTCTCAGAAAACAGCAAATATTTCCAAGTGCTCAGTTGTTGTCCATCATCCTGCTGAGACACGTTCCATGATCACCCTCATCAAAAACTCAGTGGCAGTTCTTCCCCTTCTGCAGGAGGTTCTCAGTCTCTGCTCAAGCAGAATCAATTGATTCTCTAATTTTCTTTGTTAAACCCTTTGCACCCAGGCACCTCAGCTCTGGGACAGTTTGCACCCTGACAGTCGAGTAGATCCACTCTATTTTGTACGGGATGGGAGTCCTTTGCCAGTCCCCATGCACTCCATGTAAGGAGTGCCCTTGTATAACAATCAATACCTCTGAAGCCTGAAAGGACACCTAAGTGCTCTCAATTTGCAGCCCTCACAGCAGAGTTCAGCCTTAGGCAACTCTTGCCCCCTGTCTGGAGCCTCCAGTTCAGAAATGCTGAAAGAAAAACCCAAACCCAAGCTCTCCTATAAGAGAGTCCTGGAGTCTTCTTTCTCAGCACATCACACCAGCTGATGCAGGATCTGCCAAGTGACCTCACCAGGGAGGAGAGTAAGGAGGAGAAGGAAGGGACGTTCTCAGTTATCACTTACCACTGGGTCAATGGTGAAAACATCATCAGCAAAAAGCATGGAGTCTCCTTGCACTTTTGCTCTCTTCTTCTGGAAGGAGCTGGAGAGAAGAGGAAGGCACCATTGGAGAGTGGAAACCAACTTGCATACCCTGAGAAAATATTCCATTCTGTCCTCCTCGTGCTCCTGCAGCTCTTGGCACAGCCTGCAGCCATGGGGAGATACAAACCATGAGATCACTAAATGAGCAACACCTCTGCAGAGACTCTCGTGTAAGTGCAGGGGCAGCAATGCCCTCGAGGAGGAACAGCAGCAGCTCCGCAAGGGGCTGACCCTGAGCCAAAGGATCCCAAAGGGATCCAACTGCCACTTGCTGTCCTCTGGCACAACAGGCAGTTTTACTTCACGCTTACAAGCTAAAAAGAGGTTTTATGAAAGCCAGCCTGGCTCAAAGCCACTGCCACAACTGATGGAGAATCCTCCAACAACCTCAGATGGCTTTCTTCCACCACAGAGCTGCACAGGGGAGGCAGATAAAGACCAAGGAACACCAGTGTTTCACTGGGAAGGGGAGAAGGAGCTGCAGGTTACCAGCATCACTCCTTTTATCTTCATTTTGGACCTGCAGCAATAAGCAAATGGTATCTGCTCTCTGCTCCCTCTACTGCCTTCCACCAGAGGGTCCCAGAGCACTTGCAAGCAAACAAATGAATTCAGGCACCACGTCAATGGAGTTACACGCAGGAAAAGAGAGGCCCTGAGAAAGGATGGGGCGTCACCCAAGGAAGAAGTCAGGGACATCACCTCTGAATTCAAACCCTTAAATCTAGCCTTGAACCACCTTTTCTTTTTTGTTTTTAGCCTTCTCTGCAGAGCTCTGACACAGCTGAGCTCTTCCATATGTGGTCACTGTAGCAGAAATCATTCCAGTGTTTGAAGATCACAACCAAGAGAAGAGAAGAGAGCACTACTACAGCGCAGCTGCTTCCCAGCTGCCACACTGCTGTCCTCCTTTCATGCCCCAGTCCTTTGGCCATGAAAAACCAGCAAGAGACAACTCTGGGGGAGGAGTGGAAGGCTCCATGTGCAGCAGATGGAGGAACTGCAGTGGGAACAGGACAGCCATCACCACCCAGCTAAATTCAAATGCAGTCAGAAAGGAACCACAGTCACGGGTGCTGCGAGCTGCATAGGGACAGGGCTGTGGGCAAATGCTGTCACCAACACCAAAAACCCTCGCTTCGGCTCGCTCCTGCAGAGGGTGGTGGGAAATGTTCCCCCATGGCTGACCTACAGTGCTGTGCATGAGGAGGCTTCCAGCCACTGAGATGAGCAACCCTCAGCTCAACTCATCAACAGACCACCTCTACATCCCAGAAAGTCCTGCAGGAGGGAGCAAGAGTGAATCCCTGGATAGACCTTATAATGGTTCAGGTCACAACCCAGTGCAGGGTGCCACACTGCCTCCTCCCACAAAGAAGTCCTCCCTGCTCCAAGACCTCAAAAACTTCTCTGAGAACAGGACTGGGGTTATGGCGCTTTGACCTTCAAGGCATTTCTGACCTAATGATGCGGAATTTTATTTGCTCAGAAGCCTTTAAAAAGTGCGCCAGTTTAGGGCAGTTTGCTGATCAGTGATGGGTTCAGACTGACTCCTCTAGACCTATGTCAACCCAAGGCTGAAAAGTCGCATGAGGATTCCCCAAATCACCCAAGCTTTTGTGTGTAATTTCCAATCTACCCACCCAGGCCTAAGTGTTTCTTTGCTGCCCCAAACGGGAACTGCAAAGCTTCACCAAAGACGTCCTTTGAAGAACCAGCCCCACCTCTCACCACGAGGACAGGGGCTGCTGAGGCCCCAATGTGATACGCTAGGGAAGGGCAGAAACACCTCATTCTGCTGGAAACCAGGACAGTGGAAGGCAATTCAACACCTCATAGCAAGATGGCCTCAGCTTTCTGGGCCAAAGCACTCTGCCCTGCTCCCTGCTGGGAAATCAGTTGCTGCCATGACCATCACAACAGTTCTGTTCCCTGTAGCTACACTGAAGTCCCAGGGAATGACTGCTGACACTTCCTCAGCCTCGTGCACCCTCTGTAGCCCAGGGATCTCTGGACCTCAGTGGTCTCTGCTCCCACAAAACACAAATTTGCAATCAAACTTTCCTCCCCAAAACATCATCCTCAGCTGGAAAAGGGGCGGAACTGGAACAGGAAGTGCTCCAGTACCCTGGAGCTCAGTGACACCCCCGAACATTGCAGATGCTTTACTTGTCCTAAGCCTTGCCAGAGCCTAAGCCTTGCCGAGATCCCCGTGAGGCCCTACATCAGTTTTACCCTTGAGCAGAATATCTTGCCAAAATGGGTCTTCCAAACAAACCTCAGTTTCTGCTGATCTTCCTCTTCCTGAGTAGCAAAAGCTTTCCACTGGAAGTGGGCTGTGATTTCACTCTGATTGTGGATGACCACAGAGCTGCGGTAAGTCTTCACAAGTGTCAAGGAGTTCCTCTCCATCCCAATGTCGACATCTACAGCTGCTCCATAAAGGCCTGTGTGGGTATCTTCACCTGGAACAAAGCACAGCAGAGGCTTTGCTCACCTCGCTTGCTGATATTGGTATAGACCAAACCACCAGCAGCAGAAGGAAGTGTTATGGCTCTTTGCACTATTAACAGTTGCACAGATCAGTACATTTAGCACATCACAAAAGCTGTGTGTGGATACCATGAGGATGTCCTGAACACCACCTTAAGCACCTTAATTCTGGGGATATTTGTAGAGATTTTTCCCCAAGGTGGCACCACTGACAGTGAGATTTTTCAGATGTGCCCAGGTGGCCTCTGGGTTGACACCCCACACAGGTCACAGAATTCTGTATCAAGGTCATTCAAGGGACTGAGAAGTTCCAGCTCAGACAAGGCTTGCCCAGGGTCTCCCGCACCTGCCACTAGTGCTGTCACTCCTGTTCCCTTCTTGCTAACAAGAAAAGTTGTCCGGGAGCACGCAGGCAGGAAGGGGGTGTTCAGAGGAACAAGCGAAGAGGCAGCACATGGTGGGATGGGGCTCAGAAGGGAACTTTGTTGCCTTGTAAAAGCAGTACCCTCGCTTGCTGCGTGTTTGTGAAGAAGTGTCGAAATGAGACTGCTGGGCCATGGCCCATGTCAAGAGCCCATTTCGCCAGCCTGGATCCTGTTGCCCACGCCCACGAGTGCAATCTGCACTCAGTGCTGCCAAGATATTTAACAACCACAGCGAGGACAGCTTTGATTCCCATCTCTGGCCCAGCTGAAAGGAGAGAGCCTCTGGATCTGCACATCAGCTCAGAACTGACTGGAATTCTGCTGGAGCATTCACCAGCATTTCAGCCTCCAGGACAGACTCCCACCAAAGTGTCATTCTTTTCCAGAGCTTTCAAACATTTGTTCTTCCCAGCCAAATAACTTCTGGGAGTCCTCTGAGATCAAACTTCAGTACCAAACCTAGTCTTCCTGTTGCAGGTGTTTCCCCGGTGAGATGCAAACAGCAAGCACCAAACACACTTTGGGAAGGTCATGGCCTCACTGTCTCCATAGAAATGGCATTTTGATGGAGTGGTACTTAAAGCCCTGGAGCCGGCCCCAGCTGACAAATACAGCAACGCAGACAAGACAAAGGGGCATCCCTTAGCATTTCCTCGCTGCAAGGCAGCCACCATACAGACCTGCTTTGAAAAGTCCACCGTGCAACAACACAAGGAGAGAGATGGACTCCTTAAATCCAAAGTCAGACAACACAGCAGAACTGCATTTGTTCTGGGAAGAGAAAGCCCCTTCTTGGGGCAGGGGAGCTGGGGAATGAAACAAGACACCCTTAAAACGGTAGATCTCTACAGTCTTTCATCCACATCCACATATGGAGGATTCAGCCTCCACGCCTGTATAACCCTCAACTTCTCTGCTCTTAAGAGAGTCTGGAGTGGTAGGGATTGGGAGTCAGAGTTACGTTGCAAGACAAAAAGCAATGTTTCCATGACCGGACAATCTGCTTCCCATAATGGACAATCCGGCAATAAAAATAACTGAAGTTCAGTGGAGTCACAGGGGAAGGTTTGCTTTACAAGGACCGCCCTTCCTCTCCACAGAATCCTTGTAGATTGTTGTCAGCAGAGGAACCAGGACTTAAGAAATGGGAGACACACAGGGTGCTTCGAGCAGGCACAACTCGGGTTCATGGATGCACGAGCGAATGCTCTACAATGACCCAGACTGCAAACAATGAGAGGAACTGCTATGAAATAAACACCATGAAAGCTGTCATCACCTCACTGTCTAAACCCATGGGCACATGGGTCCGGAAACCCTGGGTACAAGTTCTGATCTCAAAAAAACAAGCCAAAGCCTTAGAAATTAAATAGAGAAGGGCAGAAAGTACAACTAAAAGTATGGAGCAGCTTCTATGTGAACAATGAAAAGGATTTCTCAACCTAGAAATCATATGCAAGAGAGATGGGAGAGGTTTGTGAAAGCAGGAATGGCCTGGGAAAATAAGGAAAAATTTGTCATGATTTGTTATAAAAAAAAAACCCAAGGGGGTGAAATAACGTTACCAGTCAGAAATTACACAAAAGCCCTGGTACTTTTATAGGGAACAGTCCTTCCTTTGGAACATATTGCCATAGGAGGCTGCAGAGGCTGAGAGCTGTAAAACCAGAGAGCAACTGGATAAATCCTTGAGAGAGAAAACCATCAGAAACTATGAAATAAACACAAGAATAAATCCTCCTGCAGAGAAACCTGCTAACTCTGGGGGACAAAATGCAGATACACTGCCTGCTTTTACATTCTTTGCTGGGCCTGCAGTGTTTTCGTGAGAGAGGGCGGAGGCTCTGAGGGAGAGGAGGAAAGGCAAGGCACCAGCAGTCTCAGAATGGGATTGTTCCATGTGGTCCTGCATCTGCACCGATGGTTGTGCCAGGACTGCTGTCGATCTCTGTTGTGCTTGGGTGGAATCATTGCCTGGTGTAGGAAATGTATGGGATTATTTTTCCACGTCCTGCCCATTTCCAGCTACAGCAACACAGCAGCTCAGATGCTCTGGTTACTTTTTGTTGCTGTTTACCAACTACATCATCACACAACAGCATTTTGCACAGAAGCGATGATCTCTGTTACCTCTGAGTGCTGATTCGGTAGCAGACCTTCCGGTCACCGACGTTACGAACCAGCAGAGTTTTCCGGGTGCTGTAGCTGACAGGAGAAGTGCAGCTGTCCAGGGAAGTCCAGGATACCTCAAGCACCAACAGCTCGGATTGGCACAATGAACTCTTCCCTTTCTGTGATACGAGTGAGCTGGTGGAAATAATCCTGCAGGGAAAGAAACAGTCTCAGCACCGGGCATTTAGTACCGTCCCGATGGCAGAAGGAAAACTGCTGTTTCTATGACTCCAACAACAGCACTCAATAACGCAAAGGTACTTTTTGCCTTAATGATCTTTCATTGCAGCAGCAGGACTTGCACAGGGCTGTTAATTCACAAGGAAGAAACAACCCCATGGATCCACCTGCTCTCGTAGCAAGTTGGTAGAACCAGAAAAACTACCTGATACTTCAATTCTGAGGCACCAAACCAGAGTAATTTCATGTGGAGGATTACAGCAGTAACAAGAACCTGCTTCAAACCCCACTGCAGACTATTAAAGGCACCACTAAGAACCCAGTCATGCCACAGCACCGGCTCCTATCCAAGCAACGTGGCAACATCACTGAGCTTTGCAGGGATGCTCAGGTTCGCATTTAAAAGGACTTTGCCACATGCACGATCAACAGTCGGTCCCTGGTGCAACACTGAAAAAACTGGCCACAATAATTAAATAACACCCAGGCAAATGCTAGGTACATGGTTATTTCCCACCCCTTCCCACAGCACTACAGGGACCAAGCTAGGGAGACACACCCTGAAAAAGCCCTCTGAGCCATTTCCCCAGCCCAGAACTGGCTCAGCTCTGCCCTCAAAACGGTCTTGAGAGATATTTGACAAGTACTCACAAGCACTGACAATTCCCCCCCTGCCCTCAGCAGCTACTCCAGCTCTGCCCTAGACTCAGAGAGCATTCTTGTCGAGTCTCATCTGGATTCCCCTTTACAGCCCATCCCAGCCTCAGTGGAGGAAGGCAGTAGCTTGGCTTTTTCCATGCTGCATATCCTGGCATGGTTGATGCCTTAATCCTGTCTCTCTCGCAAGGGATCAAGAATAAGTGACTCAGTGCCTTGTCAGTCTGCCTGGCTTGAAAATGGGAGACACTGGGACACCCCTATCAGAGTAAACTTAGCTGTACTTGTCCCAGTCATGGGCTTGTTCAGCAGACAGACAGACAGACAGACACCATCCGCCCCAGCTGTCTGGCATTTAGCAGGGTTGCAGTCATGCCAGGTGGTACCTTGCGGTACACACCACAGGGGCTGACCACCTTGAAACACGGTGAGCTCTCCATGACAACCTTCACCCGCTGAGGAACCTGCAGGAAAGACACAAAACTATAATTCTACCAGTAGTGGAAACATGAGAAGAGACCTGGCCATACCCTGGCAAAATCCCTCCCCGGCCACCCTTCCAGAGCACCTCTCACTCCAGAGGTACCTGTACAGACCACACTAGGGTGGGCTTGGATCCCTTCTGCCTGGGCAAACAGCCCTTGGCCTGAGGCAGCTGGGCAACCCCTCCTGGGAAGGAAGAACCAAGCAGGGAAGACACCAGCAGAATGGAGTTACAATCCCATCATCAGGCAGCCCAAAGAACCTGCTTGCTTCTGCCTGCACACCTCCACGCAGTCATGCCTCCAGAGGGGAACACACTCTCTGAAGGCCAAAAAGTATTTGTTACCCTGGGGCATGGAAGAAATTCCCTTCTACCAGACCAGCTGTGAGTGGGGCCCTCAAGCCGCAGGGCTACAGAGCTGCCCAGGCAGAGCAGCAAGAGAAGGAGACCACAGGCACTGTGGCTGACTGGGAATAGAAACAAGCTGAAGAAGAGAAAAAGGAGGAACGCAGGAAGTCAGAGAGACATCCCTGGAGGTGTTTAAAAGATGAGTAGATGTCGTACTTCTGGACATGTCCTAGTGGGGGACTTTTAGCAAGACTCATTGGACTCATTGAGCTTAAAAGTCTTTTCCAACTAAAACCATTCTGTGATTCAATAATATCAAACCTTCATGTTCCAGCACTTACCTTGTCACTGTTCCTTAGAACCAGTGGCACATCATAGACCTTTTCTGGGAACGTAGTTCTGAAACACGATCTCCAATGGCTGGAACAAGCTCTGTTGCAAGTCAGCTCCTGAGACGCCAAACAGACAGCAGTGAGAGGTTCAGCTGCTGGGAGGAAGATTCATGAATGAGAATCCAAGACCGATCTCCAGTGAGGTAGTGTTCGTTGGTGATCACATCTGCTTGGTTCGCTCCAGGGAAACAGGAGCTCACCCGCCCGTGTTCTGAGCTGATCAACATTTTCTGGACCACCTTAAGCAGGTCCGAACTAAGAATCTCTGTCAGTAGGTGTTTCTCCAAGAGGTTTCCTTCTCAAAAACGCAAGGCAGTGCTTACCTCCAGCTGAGCCCTGTGCTGATGTGGTCACACAGCTCCAGAGTACTTAATGAAAGAGCCACAAGCACCCAAGGAGCATGTGAAAACCTAGAACTTATGTGAGACTCCATGGAACACAATTCTGGGATGACCCTTACTCTGAGGCCAAGGCACCAAGCCCCATGTGGCCCCCAGTGTGGGAGAGGGGGGCTCATACAGAGCCTAGAAATCTGTACCCCAGGAGGTAATGCGCTCATGAGGGAAAAGTCAAGAGAGGCAAATAGTGGACAGGGATAAGAGTCAGCTCTTCACAGCAGTGCCAGGCAACCTGACTTGGCTCCAAGCCTCCTGAGCCAGAAGACTGTGAAGACGAACCCTCAATGTTCCAAGAAGACTTGGTTAAAGAGCTGCTTGGCCAATTAGACATCCACAACTCTATGGGGCCGGATGGGATACACCCAAGTATATTAAGGGAGCTGGCAGAGGTCCCTGCCAACCCCCTTTCCCTCATCTATCAACAGTCCTGGCTGACTGGGGAAGTGCAACTCGACTGGAGACTGGCAAAAGTAACTTCCATTTACAAGAAGGGTCGGAAGGAGGATCCAGGGACTTACAGGCCTGTCAGCTTGACCTCAGTACCATGGAAGGTCATGGAGCAGATCATATTAAATGCTATCACACAGCACATGCAGGACAGCCAGGTGAGCAGAACCACTCAACATGGGTTTATGAAAGGCAGGTGCTGCCAGGCCAACCTGATCTCCTTCTATGAAAAGGTCACCCGGTTAATGGACGAGGGAAAGGCTGTGGATGTGCTGTACCTGGACTTTTGTAAAATCTTTGACACGGTTTCTCACAGCATTCTGATTGAGAAACCGGCTGCCATTGGCCTGGACGGGCACAGCCTCTGCTGGGTGAAAAACTGGCTGGATGGTCAGGCCCAGAGGGTGGTGGGGAATGGAGTTAAATCCAGTTGGAGGCTGGTCATGAGTGGCGTTTCCCAGGGTCTCATGCTGGGTCTAGTCCTGGTCAATAGCTTTATTAATGACCTGGATGAAGGGATCAAGTGCACCCTTAGCAAGTTTGCAGATGACACCAAGCTGGGTGACAGTGTTGATCTGCTTGAAGGAAGGGAGGCTCTGCAAAGAGATCTGGACAGGCTGGATCCATGGGCTGAGACCAACGGGATGAGGGTTAACAAGACCAAATGCCAGGTCCTGCACTTGGGACACAACAACCCCGTGCAGCGTTACAGGCTTGGGGAAGAGTGACTGGAGAGCTGCCTGGAGGAGAAGGACCTGGGGGTGTTGGTTGATAGCCAGCTGAATATGAGCCAGCAGTGGCCCAGGTGGCCAAGAAGGCCAATGGCATCTTGGCCTCTATCAAAAACAGTGTGGCCAGCAGGACAAGGGAGGTGATTGTGCCCCTGTACTCAGCACTGGTGAGGCCACACCTCGAGTCTTGGGTTCAGTTCTGGACCCCTCACTACAAGAAGGACATTTAGGTGTTGGAGCGCATCCAGAGAAGGGCGACGAGGCTGGGGAAGGGGCTGGAAAACAAGTCCTATGAGGAACGACTGAGGGAACCGGGGTTGTTTAGCCTGGAGAAGAGGAGGCTGAGGGGAGGAACCATCGCTCTCTATGGCTGCCTGAAAGGGGGCTGTGGGAGAGAGAGTGTTGATCTCTTCTCTCAAGTGACAGGTGATAGGACAAGGGGAAATGGCCATAAGTTGCGCCAGGGAAGGTTCAGACTTGATATTAGGAAGAATTTCTTCACTGAAAGGATGGTCAGGCACTGGAAGGGCTGCCCAGGGAGGTGGTTGAGTCACCATCCTTGGAGGTGACTCCAAGGGAGCAACACGGGGTGCAATAAGGGCTATAGAAGGGGCTCCATTTGTGTGATACAGGGCTCAACAGGAGCTGTATAAGGGGCTGCATAGGAGAGACATAGGGAGCAAGACAGCGGCTCTATAGACTGGTCCATAGGGGAGAGAAAGAGTGAGATAGGGTGTGGTGGGGGCTCCATATGCAGGATTTGTTGGCCGTGATAAGAGCTCTATAGGGCGTTCAATAGGGGCGACACAGGGTGTGATAGGGGCTCTATAGGATACACAGGGAATGATAAGTGCTCTACAGGGGACTCCATAGTGGGAACTTACGTGGGACTCAAAGGACTATCTTGGGGGGTCAATAAGTGCGATACAAGGAGTGATAGGGGCTGTAGAAGGGGCTCCATATCAATAAATTAGGGAGCTCGACAGGGACTCTGTAGAGGTGTCCGTAAGGAAGACAAAGAGCAAGATAGGGGCTCCATACTAGGCACCATATGTGGGACTTTTTGGCCATAACAGGAACTCTCTAGGAAATTCTTCAGAGGTGACAGAGGGCGCGATACTGGGTCTACAAGGGGCTGCATACGACATACAAGATAAGTGCTCTACAGGGTGCTCCATTATGGGAATTTAGCAGGTGCAATAGGGTCTCTATGGCATGCTGCATATGTGCTGTATAGGGCATGCTATGGGCTGTATAAAGGGATCCATAGGAGGGACATAGGGAGTGCGATAGGGGCTCTATAGAGACAAAGAGCGAGATAGGGCCTCTAGAGGGGGCTCCACATGCAGGACTTTTTGGTTGTGAGAGTGAGCTGGTTTGAGCTAGCTTTCCCAAGCTCTCCAACCACTCAGTCTGCCTCTCTCCCAAACCTTCCCCTCTTTCAAAGGAATAAAAAATATAGAAAAAACGAAATCACACACGTAAATATATTTCTATATTTTCTAAATAGAAAGAACTACACCGCAAGGATATCATGCAAAACTCCCAAGAAAGGGAAAAGGGGAAAGGGAAAATGGGAAAAAGGACAAAAAGGAACTATATAACACCCGGCATACAACTATAACACCCAGTAACTAAAAAAGTAAAGAACTAGCAAAATCTCACCACTTCCCTTGAGGAAAGCAGAACAGCTAAATCTGACCCAGGACTCTCCCCCAACGCATGGGCAAACAACAGCAGCCGCTGCAGGCCTCAGCTCCAGACAGGACCAGCAGCAAGGAGCCTCCTGCTTACCAGCTTGATGGAAGAAGAAGAGAACATACTCTCTTTTCTACACCTTATTTATATGTTGTGTTACATTAAAGGAAGATACGGAATACTTCAGTGGATCCTGACCTCCGCTGTTAAGGAAGACGTGTAAAGGCCATTTTTTTTAAGGAAGATCTGAAAAATCCAAAAGGCAATCCACTACATTCTCCACCCCTTATTCCGTATCATTTCTTTAATGCAACACCTCTACATTGTGTTTGTCTATATCCTGCGTGCAGACACAGACATATATATATATATATATATATAGTCTTTGTTTTATTTCAAGATTGTCGTCTGTCGTTGAAGATCAACACCAACAGTAACTCAGTTTGGATACTTGGCACTTTAGTCACAGTCACAGTTCTGGTTTTGGGCTTAAGAGTTCAAACTCAGAAGATCTGTTGGTGGCTGTTTCTCAGGTAGTAATGAGAGTCTCGTGTGATGCAGCACTGGACCAGCTCGACTGGGCTTGGCTCATCACTGGAGACTGGTATCCGCTCTGTTCAGGTCTTTCTTGTCTGGTGTCATCTCCTGTAAAACTCAACTCAAGACACGGAATTAGTTTTTCCCCAAGGATAGATTTCCTTGAGGCACACACTGGATCTCTCCATCCTTCCTCATTACCCACCAGGTATTTCAAGGCCCTTGAGTGAAAACAATCCCATAAATGGGTTTGTCTTGGCCTGAGGGAGCAGTAATCCAAACAGCCTTACTCAGTATACCTCTCAGATGGATCACTGGAACTTTGTCTCCATCTACAGTGTGGAGGGATTCTGCCTGGGCAGGCCCAGCTGGGTTGACAGAGCCCCTGGTGTTAACTAGCCAGGTGGCCTTGGCTAAGTGCTTATCCCAGTTTTTAAAAGTTCCTCCACCTAGTGCCTTTAGAGTTGTCTTTAACAGTCCATTACACCTTTCGACTTTTCCAGCAGCGGGTGCATGATATGGAATGTGATATACCCATTCAATACCATGCTCATGTGCCCAAGTCGCCACTAGATTGTTCTTGAAATGAGTGCCATTGTCTGACTCAATGCATCCTGGAGTGCCATGTCTCCACAGGATTTGCTTCTCAAGACCCAGAATAGTATTTCGGGCTGTTGCATGTGGTACCAAATATGTCTCTAACCAACCTGTGGTTGCTTCCAACGTGGTAAGCACATAGTGTTTACCTTGGTTGGTGTGTGGCAATGTAATGTAATTAACCTGCCAGGCCTCCCCATATTTGCACTTATCCCAACGTCCACCATACCACAGGGGCTTCAACCTTTTTGCCTGTTTTATAGCAGCACAGATTTCATAGTCACGGATAACCTCAGAAATAGTGTCCATGGTTAAATCCACCCCTCGGTCTCGTGCCCATCTATAGGTGGTGTCTAGGCCTTGATGACCTGAAGCATCATGGGCCAATCAAGCTAGGAACAATTCTCCCTTCTGCGGCCAGTCTAGGTCTACTTGTGATACCTTGACCTGTGCAGCTCGGTCTGTCTCTCTGTTATTAGCATGTTCCTCATTAGCTCGACCCTTGGGTACATGGGCATCTATATGGCGGACTCTCACATTCAGATTCTTCACTCTGGCAGCGATGTCTTGCCACGGATCAGCAGCCCAGATGGGTTTCTCTCTACAACTCCAATTCATCTTTTTCCACCGGTCTAGCCATCCCCATAGGGCATTGGCTATCTTCCACGAATCGGTGTATAGGTAGTGCCTTGGTCATTCTTCTCTTTCTGCAATGTCTAGGGCCAATTGGACAGCTTTGAGTTCTGAAACTGACTCGATTTGCCTTCACCTTCAGTGGCTTCCGCCTCTCGTCATGTTGGGACTCCAAGCAGCTGCTTTCCACTTCCGGCTCCTCCCTACAATACGGCAGGAACCATCGGTGAAAAAGGCATAGTGTGTCTCTTCATCTGGCAACTCATTATATGGCGGAGCTTCTTCAGCTCGACTCACTGGCTCTTCTTCTTCTTCATCTGCCAGACTAAAGTTCTCACCTTCAGGACAATTAGTTATAATTTCCAAAATTCCAGGACGATTCGAGTTCCCGATTCGGACATGTTGCATAATCAAAGCAATCTACTTACTCCATGTGGCATTGGTGGCATGATGCGCAGAGGGCACCTTCCCTTTGAACATCCAGCTCAGCACTGGTAAAGAGGGTGCCAGGAAGAGCTGTGCTTTGATACCAATTACCTCTGAAGCTGCTCATATGCTTTCATACGCCGCTAAGATTTCTTTTTCCATAGGGGTGTAATTGGCCTCAGAACCTCTGTAGCTTCAGCTCCAGAAACCCAGTGGTCGCCCTCGTGTCTTGCCAGGCACCTTTATCTCCAGCTGCAGAGTAGAGTACATTCTGTACATCTGGTCCCGTCCTGACTGGTCCAAGAGTCATGGCATGTGCAATTTCTTGCTCAATCTGCCTGAAAGATTTTTGTTGTTCAGGACCCCATTGGAAATCATTCTTTTTACGGGTCACAAAGTAAAGAGGGCTCACAATCTGTCTGTACTCTGGGATGTGCATCCTACAGAAGCCTATGGCTCCCAGAAAAGCTTGGGTCTCTTTCTTATTTGTCGGTGGAGCCATTGCAACAATCTTATTGATGACGTCAGTTGGAATCTGGTGCCTTCCATCTTGTCATTTCACCCCTAGGAACTGGATCTCTCTGGCAGGTCCTTTGACTTTACTCTTCTTTATGGTAAAACCTGCCTTGAGGAGAATCTGGATGTTCTTCTGTCCTTTGTCAAAGACTTCTTCTGCTGTGTCCCCCCATACAATGATGTCATTGATATACTGGATATGTTCTGGGGCCTTACCCTTCTCTAATGTAGCCTGAATCAGTCCATGACAGATGGTTGGACTGTGCTTCCGACCTTGGGGCAGTCGATTCCAGGTGTATTGAATGCCTCTTCAGGTGAAAGCAAACTGTGGCCTGCACTCTACCGCTAAGGGAATGGAGAAAAACACATTGGCTATGTCAATGGTGGCGTCACCACTTCACTTTCTTGGACTCCAGCTTGTACTGGAGCTCCAACATATCTGGTACTGCTGCACTCAGTGACGGTGTTACTTCATTTAAGCCACGATAGTCCACGGTCAGTTTCCATTCTCCATCAAAATTGCGTACAGGCCAGATAGGGCTATTGAAGGGTGAATGGGTTCTGCTGACCACTCCTTGACTTTCCAGCTACTGAATCATCTTATGGATGGGGATCACAGCATCTCGATTCTTCCGATACTGTCACCAGTGTACAGTTGTCGTGGCTATTGGCACTTTTTGATCTTCAACTTGCAGCAATCCTACTGCAGAAGTATCTTCTGAGAGGCCAGGAAGGGCAGACAATTGTTTGGACTCTTCTTCAATCACTGTGGATACACCAAAAGCCCATCAGTACCCCTTCGGGTCCTTGAAGTATCCTTTTCTTAGGTAATTCATACCTAGAATGCAAGGGGCTTCTGGCCCCGTCACAATGGAATGCTTTTTCCATTGGTCTCCTGTCAATCTTACCTCTACCACTGATAACTCCTGAGACCCTCCTGTCACTCCAGAAATAGAAACAGTCTCAGTACTCTTATGCTCTGATGGCATTAAAGTACACTGGGCACCAGTATCTATCAAAGCCCGGTATCTCTGAGGATCCGATGTGCCAGGCCATCAAACCCACAGAGCCCAGTAAACCCGATTGTCTTCTTGGTCCCTATCCTTCTCCTGGCAGAAGGCAGGGCCCCTCTATTGGTCTTGATCAGAGCAATCGTCGTTGGATTTTGACTTTGGTTTCTTGCAGGCTTTTTTGTCATCAGGGAGGTGGATCTCCATCTTCTTGCCTTTCGGCAATTGCGGGTTCTTGTCTAAAGATTCTATGTCTATCATGTAGGTAACTTTCTTGTCAGTGTCCTTCTATCTCAGCTCCTTCACTCTAGCTTTGAGCTTGTAAGTGGGTTGGCCACCCCACTTCCTCATGTTCTCTCTCTTGCTGCATAGGTATGCCCATAGTTGGCTACATGACTGACGCTTAGGGTTTTCCTTCCCTCTGAGTGGGGATGATGAAGATCATGAATGAGACTGAGGTCTAGGTCGAGGTTGTCTTGGTCTATCCCACCACGATCGTTCCATTGGCCTTTCTTTGTAATCTCTATAATGTCTGTCATCTCTGTCTCTAGGATAGTCCTCATATCTGGAGCGTTCATAATCTCTCTTCTTTCCCTATTGTAGGTAGGTCAGTATAGGGAATCGGAGGAGCGTTCCAGGCTTTCCGCTATGCACCTTATACACCAACACATGGCTTCCATGCTTGGTTCACCCGTTCTTGGATCATATGCGGTTACCAAGCAGTAGGTGTATGGTTTAGGGGCACCTTTAATTACCTTTTTCCACATGGGCCGTGTGCAGGGTACACGTTCTGGAGCTAGGATGTCATAATAGTCTGGATCAGAATAGATGATCTCCAACATGGCTAATTCCTGTAAGTATTGGATGCCTTCTTCTGCAGTATTCCACCTTCTTGGAGAGCTTGACAGATATTCCTTAAATGGGTATTTCACCCTCACAGCGTGGAGGATTCGGATGCAAAGACTGGATGCCATTCTCTCCCTTGCCATTTCTTGTTCTATTACAGGATCTTGGGCAAGAGATCCCAATTGCTGTGCTTCATGACCTTCAATCATGTGACTAATAGCTCCATTGTCCCAGCATTGCACCAGCCTAGTGAGGATTTGTTCACCAGGCAAAAAACTGTAATCTCTTTGTAAATCTCAAAGATCTCTAGCAGTCAGTGATTGTGTGATTTCACTTTCTTGCATTATTTCTTGTCCATCTCTCCCGCATAGAAACTTCCACTTCTCTTAGTACTCTTCCGCTCTTCCATGAAACCGTTCCCACCTCCTCTCTGTATCTCTCATGAGGAGGTGGAGATCGAGCGTGCTGTGGAGATGGACTTCTATGTCGTTCACCATACCCAGCAGATAGAGGTAGCGAGTAGTCTTTTGGGTGCTGAGATGAAGGCCTCAACCAATCATCAGCCAACAATAATTGTCTCTCAGGTTGAGGGGAACACACTGCTTCCTCGCTCACAGCCACTCCTTCTTCCGCTACTGCCTGCGTGGTTGGGATAGGTCCTTCTACTCCTTCTTCTTCTCTTTCTTCTTCCACGCGTTCCAGTTGTGGAGATGGGTCTATAAGTTTTACGGTCTCCCTCAGCAACGTCTTCTTTTTCTTTATTTGAGTCCCAGTTCTAGTAGACTTAATAGAGACAGCTTCAACTTCAAGTTGTGCTTGGACCCCAGTTTCACAAGTGGGCCCAATAGGGACATCACTAGTTTGGGTGGCATGGTTGTTTGGGTTCCTGTCTCGACCCTAACCTTCTGACAGTGATCTACCGCAGCACGATAAGCATTAGCCAAGCCCCAGTAAAAAGCATAGAATTTCATGTTTGGATCATCATATGAAAGACACCTCTCCCTCAAACACCGCGTCATCTCATCAGGGTTGAACACCTGCTCTGGCACAAAGTCCTAAACAATAGGAGATGTCACATATCCCACCAGTTTACAAAAATCCAACTATGCTCCCTGCCATCCAAAGACTGGCCTGTCCAAACTCCTTCCCAAAGCTCCAGTGATTCCTCTCAAGGTTTGGCAAGGGAACAAATGCAGCACCACCGTTCCAATTTTAAATAGTATTTCTGCTATCTTTACCACTAATATCATTGTTGCTAGACAATTTAAGTATTTGTTAGAGCTGATCTTAGGAGTCCTTCCCACCAAACCTTGAATGACACCATTATGGAGACTACATATTAGGCCGTCAATGTCAAAATTGAGGAATGGAAGCCATTCGCTCCATCCATCTGAACGGCTGTGTCTCCCAATAGGATATCCTGGGACAGGTACAAAACCAGCTAGAATAATGAAAAAAAGTTAGCAAAAAGGACATTGTTATTATTTTCCTTCATTTTTTTCCCAAACAAGGTTTTCCTGGCTGCTTTCCTGGACTCTGACGGCATTCCCGGACACTGTTTTCAAAACAAACCAAGGTCAACCATCAAAATCATCCTCTGCTACCAAAAATCTGTGCTGGTTTGAGCTAGCTTTCCCAAGCTCTCCAACCACTCAATCTGCCTCTCTCCCAAACCTTCCCCTCTTTCAAAGGAATAAAAAATATAGAAAAAAGAAATCACACACATATATATATTTCTATATTTTCTAAATACAAAGAACTACACCGCAAGGATATCATGCAAAACTCCCAAGAAAGGGAAAAGGGGAAAGGGAAAATGGGAAAAAGGACAAAAAGGAACTATATAACACCCAGCATACAACTATAACACCCAGTAACTAAAAAAGTAAAGAACTAGCAAAATCTCACCACTTCCCTTGAGGAAAGCAGAACAGCTAAATCTGACCCAGGACTCTCCCTCAACGCATGGGCAAACAACAGCAGCCACTGCAGGCCTCAGCTCCAGACAGGACCAGCAGCAAGGAGCCTCCTGCTCACCAGCTTGATGGAAGAAGTTACTCTCTATTCTACACCTTATTTATATGTTGTGGTACGTTAAAGGAAGATATGGAATATTTCAGTGAATCCTGACCTCCGCTGTTAAGGAAGACGTGTAAAGGCCATTTTTTTTTAAGGAAGATCTGAAAAATTCAAAAATCAATCCACTACAGAGAGGAGCTCTATAGGGCATTCCATAGAGACAATGCAGGGTGCAAAAGGGGCTCTAGAGGGGGCTGCAGATGGGTTACACAGGGGGGTTCATAGCATATACCTAGGGGGCACAATAGGGGCTCTAGAGGGAGCTCCATAAGCACGATACAGGACATGATTGGGGCTGTAGAAGAACCTCCATAATAAGGATGTAGGGAGCAGGGTAGGGTTCTATAGAGGGCTCTGTAGGGGAGTCAAAGAGTGAGATAGGGGCTTTACCACGGGCTCCATGTGTGGGGCTTACTGGCAGTGATAGGAGTTGTAAAGGGGGTCCCATAAGGGTGATACAGGTTTTGATAGGGGCTCTATAGGGTTTCACATACGGGGTACACAGGGCACTATACATGCTCTACAGGGGGCTCCATAGAGGGAAATTAGGGGGTGCGATGGGGGCGATGTAGGAAGTTCCATAAGCACGATACATTAAGGGCACTCCATAGGTCGTGTAAAGGCAGCATCATAGGGCCCCTATAGAGGGCTCTATAGGAGTTCCAGAGGGGACTCCATACATGGGACGTGATAGGAGCTCTATAGGGGGTTACATAGGGGCGATAAAGGACGCAATGGTTACTCTATAGAGGGCTGCACATGGGGTACACAAGGCACGATAAGTGCTCAACAGGGGGCTCCATAGGGGGAACATAGGTAACTCGATTGGGGCTCTATGGAGGGCTCCATAAACGTGATACCGGGCGCGATATGGGTCATGGAAGGAACTCCATAGGAGGGACATAGGCATCATGGTAGGAACTCCAAAGGAGATTCCATGCGGGAAACTCAGGGTGCAATAAGGTCTCTATTGGACCATGCATACTGGGTTCAGAGGGTGCGATAAGTGCTCTACAGGGGGCTCCTTAGTGGGAAATTAAGGGGCAAGATAGGAACTGTAAAAGTGGCTCCGTAACAGGGACATAGGGAACACAATAGGGGCTCTATATAGGGCTCCATAGGAAAGACAAAGAACGAGAGGCTCCATATGCAGGACTTAATGGTGGTGATAGGTGCTCAAGAGGAGGTTCCATGGGGGAGACAAAGGGTGCGAGATTGTCTCTAGAGGGGGCTGCGTATGGGGTACGCAGAGCATGAGAAGTGCTATACAGGGGTCTCCACAGCGAGAACATAGTGGGCATGATAGGGGGCTCCATAAATGCGATACAGGGCATGATAGGGGTTGTATAAGGGGCTTCATGGGAGGGACATAGGAAGTGCATATGGGGACTCTATAGAGGGCTCCATAGGGGACACAAAGAGCGAGACGGGTGCTCTAGCAGGGGCTCCATAGGCGGGACTTATTGGCTATGATAGGAGCTTCCATAGGGGGTTCCATAGGGGCGGCACAGGGCATGATAGGGACTCTATGGGTGGCTGCATATGGAGTACACAGGGTACGATAAGTGCTGTACGGGGGGGGTTCAAAGTGGGATGTTAGGGAGTGTGATAAGGGCTCTCTAGGGGGCTCCTTAAGAGGGACATAGGGAGCGCAACAGGGGCTCTTTAGAAGGCTCCATAAAGGAGACAAAGAGTGAGATAAGGGCTCTAGAGTGGGCTGCCTACATGGGATTTATTGACCGTGATAGGAGCTCTATAAGGGGTTCCATGGGGACAACGCAGGCACGATAGGGACTCTATGTGGTGTTGCATATGGGGTACACATGGCGTGATAAGTACTCTACAGGGGGCTTTTTAGCGGGAACTTCGGGCGTCCGATAAGGGCTCTAAATGGGGCTCCATATGCATGGTACAGGGCACGATAGGGACTGTATAAGAGTTTCCATAAGTACGATACAGGGCTTAATGAGGCAGTATAAAGGACTCCGTAGGAGGGACGTAGGAAAAGTGATAGGGGCTCTATAGAGGCCTCCATAGGGGAAACAAAGAGTGAGAAAGGGGCTCCAGAGTGACCTCCGTATGTGGGCTCCTGTGATAGGAGCTCTCTAGGGTGTTCCATGGGCTGTCACAGGATGCAAGGGGGGCTCTGTAGGGGGTTGATTATGGGGTACTCAGGGTGTGATAAGTGCTCGACAGGGGGCTCCATAGTGGTAACATAGATGGCGCGATAAGGGCTCTATAGGGCACTCCTTAAGCATGATACAGAGAGTTATAGGGTCTGGATAAGAGTATCCATAAGTGTGGTACGGGGCTTGTTAGGCGCAGTATAAGGGGCTCCATAGGAGAGACATAGGGAATGCGATAGGGGCTCTATAGAGGGCTCCATAGGGGAGAAAAAGAGAGAGACAAGGGCTCTAGAGGGGGCTCCATAAGTGTGATACAGGGAGCGATAGGAGCTATTTAAGGGTCTCCACAGGACAGACCTATGGAGCACAATAGGGGCTCTATAGAGGGCTCAATAGGGGCAACAGTGGGCGCGATAGGAGCTGTAAAGTACCCGGGGCACAAAAAATTCTCTACACAGGGCTCCATAGAGGGAACTATAGGGCACGATGGGGCAATGTAGGAAGTTCCATAAGTGCAATACAGGGCTGTATAAGGGTCTCCATAGGAAGGATATAGGGAGAACAATGGGGGCTCTCTAGAGGGCTCCATAGGGGAGACAAAGTGAGACAGGAACTCTAGAGGGGTCTCCGTATGTGGAACTTATTTGTTGTGATAGGAGCTCTACAGAGGGTTCCATGGGGCAAAACAGGGTGGGATATGAGCTCTATAAGGGGTTTCATGCGAGGTACAGAGGGCACGAGAAGTGCTCTACAGGGGGCTCCATATTGGGAACTAATGGGGCATGATAGAGCTTCTGTAGGACCCTCCACAAGCAGGATACTGGGTGCGATACAGGGTGGATAAGGATTGGCGTAGGAGGACAAAGAGAGCATGATATGAGCTCTAACGGGCTCGATACGGGAGACAAAGAGCGAGATAGGGGATCCAGAGGGGTCCTCATATACTGGACTTTTGGTTGTGATAGGAGCTCTGTTATTTTCAAAAATGAAAACAACAATGCCCAGATACTGAAAAATGGTCATAGTACCCCAGACAAAAGTGATAATGGGACACCCATGTGCTGGGGGGAAGAGGCAGGGACAGTGGGAAATGGAGCCTGAGTGGATGGGGGGGTGGCGCATTTAATTAGGATGCAGACTCTAACCTCCAGGCACAGAGACCTCGAAAATGGTCACAGAAATCTCAGTGGACTATGGTAGCAAGTATTTTCTAGGTCTAGAGATAAGGATTTGCTGCGCTCTGCTAGTGCTGAAATGTGTTGATTTTTAAAAGTTCATATGGCAGTGGTTGCACAGATGCAGACAATCCACCAGTGTGTCTCTTGTCTCAGAACGCAGCATTCTTATGTTTTCATTGTATTCATCAGGGCCCGTCTGGAGCTTTGTAGAATGTCTGGGTCTTGCTCATAAAGAGGAAAGTAATTGCAGAGAAATGTGTCTTCCTCTAGAAATGCCTTAAACCAAAGACAAACATGTTATCTCCTCTAGATTCAAATAGCAATCATGATCTCTTTCATGTGCATTCTCTGCAGACTCCAGTTCAAGGCTTGCATATGACTCTAGACAGCTCCCTCTGTGAACTGTTAGTGCTGAAACATGTTGCTTGTTTTAATCTTCCTCAGGCAGTGTTTCCACAGAGACAGGAAACACGAGAGTGTGCATCCTGCCTCAGAGCACTACAGTCTTTAGTGTTTTCTGCCCTTGCAGAAGTTCCTGCCTGGGGCATTGTAGAACATCTAGGTCTTGCTCATAAAGGGAAAGGTGATGGAAGAGAAACTAGTTACTACGTAGAGTCTTTCTTTACAACTGCTTTCTAACACAGAGAAACAGGAATCGGCTCTCTTTTCTCTGCACTGCTAAGGTTATCATTTTTGTTTCTTTCACAGCTGACTCCGTCTGCAGGAGTTTACATATAAGGGGTTTTCTCCTACTGAAAACTGCTAGTACTGAAGCATGTTGCTTGTTGAAACTTCCTCTGGCGTGGTTACAGAGGTAGAGACAATACGACAATCTCTGCCTTGCCTTGGAGTTCTACATTGTGTCTTTTGCTTTCACAGCAGCACCCACCTAGAGGACTGAATAATGTCTAGGTCTTGCTCATAAAGGGAAACTTTATAGCAGAGAAATGTGTTACCATGTATGCCCTCGCTCTACTAGTGCTTTCAAACACGGATAGAGAAGGGATCTGCCTTTGCTTCAATGAACAATGGTATTTTCTGTGATGTGCATTCTCAGCAGAATTTGGTTGTGAGGATTATATAAGTCCAGAGATAGCTCACTGTGATTTTCTAGTGTTGACAAGAGCTACTTTTTAAAAAAATCTTATTTGGCAGTGGTTTCACAGAGACAGAAAACACGTCGGTCTGCATCTTGTCTTACAGCGCTATATTGCTTTAATTCATCGGCCTTCTCAGCAGTGCCTGTCCACATGACTCTCATAAAATCTAGGTCTTGCTCTTTAAAAGGAAAGGTGTTAAGGGAGAAATGTTTAACCACGTAAGATCTTCCTCTACCAGAGATTTTAAACCACCAATAAACAGATGATCTTGTCTTGATTCAGTGACCAACGGTTCTTTGTCTCATGCATTCTCAGCAGATTTTGTCACCAGAGATTGTATGCATCTACAGACACAGCCGTCTGCAAACTGCTATTGCTGGAACATGTTACTTGTTTAAAAAAAAGTCTTCCTCTGGCAGTGGCTACTTAGACACAGAAAATCTGTCACTGCGCCTCCTGCCTCAAAAACACTACACTCTTTTGCGGTTTCTGCCTTTTCAGCAGTGCCTGCCTGGAGGATTGTACACCATCGAAGTCTTGTTCGGAAAGGGAAACATGATACAAGAGGAATGTATTACACCAGGTGTCTGTGTGTGAGGGGGTGAATGTCTTCCTTTACCTCTGCTTTCAAACACAGATAAACAACACTTTGCTTTTTTTATTTGCAGTACAATCTGTCTGCAGGTGTTTACATGTAAGGTTTTATCTCCTACGGAAAACTTGCTAGTGCTTGACAAGTAATGCCTGTTAAATTCTTATCCCTCTGGCTGTGATCATACAGAGACAGAGATAACATGATGATCTGTGCCTTGCCTTGGAGTTCTACATTATTTTGTGACTTCGCTCTTTGCAGTAGTGCCCACGTCGGGAAATGTAGAACCTTGCCTTGGAGTTCTACATTTTTGTGTGTGTGTTTTTTCTGTCTTCACAGCAGTGTCAGTCAGCATTACTGTAAAGAAGTCTAGTTCTTGTCATCAAAGGATTTGTTCGTAAAAAGCTTTCTGTACGAGTGGTATTAAACCACCAATAAAGAAAGAATCTGTTCTTGATTCAATGAGAACCATACATTTGTTTCTGGTGCATTCTCAGCAGATTCCATCTGCAAAAGTTGTGTTCATCCAGCAATAGCTGCCTCTGCGAACTGGTAGTATTGAAACATGTTGCTTGTTTAAAATCTTCCTCAGGCAGTGTTTCCACAGAGAAAGAAAACACGAGAGTGTGCATCCTGCCTCAGAGCACTACAGTCTTTAGTGTTTCTGCCTTTGCAGCAGTTCCCACCTGGGGCATTGTAGAACATCTAGGTCTTGCTCATAAAGGGAAAGGTGATAGAAGAGAAACATGTTACTACGTAGAGCCTTCCTTTACCACTGCTTTCTAACACAGATAAACAGGAATCGGTTCTCTCTTCTCTACACTGCTAGCTTTAGCATTTTTGTTTCGTTCGCAGCAGACTCCATCTGCAGGAGTTTACATATAAGGGTTTTTCTCCTACTGAAAATCACTAGTACTGAACTGTGTTGCTTTTTAAAAAGTTGTCTTCTGGCAGCGGCTACTTAGACACAGAAAATCCAGCGCTGTATCTCCTGCCTCAAAAACATTATATTCTTTTGTGTTTTCTGCCTTTTCAGCTGTGCTCACCTTGAGGATTGTACACCATCCAGGTCTTGCTCATAAACAGAAACGTGATACAAGAGGAATGCATTCCCCAGGAGTGAGAGTGTGTGTGTGTGTGTGTGTGTGTGTGCTTGTGTGTCTTCTTTTACCTCTGCTTTCAAAGACAGATAAACAGCATTATTTTTATTCACAGTACAATCTGTCCGCAGGTGTTTACCATATAAGGTGTTTTCTCCTACAGAAAACTTGCTAGTGCTGACAAGTCATGCCTGTTAAATCTTTCTTCTTCTGGCAGTGATCATACAGAGACAGAGACAACACGATGATCTTGAAGCTCTACATTATTTTGTGACTTTGCTTTTCACAGCAGTGCCCACGACGGTGACTGTAGAACGTCCCCTGTAGGTTTTCAAAGCACGGAGTAACAGAGGATCTGCTCTTGGTTATCATTTTTGTTTCTTTCACAGCTGACTCCGTCTGCAGGAGTTTACATATAAGGGGTTTTCTCCTACTGAAAACTGCTAGTACTGAAGCATTTTTCAATTGTGCATTCTCTGCAGGCTCCAGCTGGATCACTTGTGTACACCCAGATGAAAATGGCTAAAATAGAAAAGCATTAGTCAGTTCAATTTTCCTCTACCAGAGCTCTTCAAAGGATTAAAAAAACAAAACAAACAGAAGATCTTCATTAAGCAACCATTTTTTTTCATACACATTCTTAACAGATGGTCTGTGTCTTGCCTCAGAGCACTACATTCCTTAGTGTTTTCTGCCTTTTAAGCAGTGCCCACCTGGAGGATTGTAGAACGTCTAGGTCTTGCTCATGAGAGGATAGGTGCTACCGCTGAATCGTTTTACCCTGTAGATCTTTCTCTATCAGTGCCTTGAAACCACAGACAAAGAGATGATTGCCTCAATGAGCAATATTCCTTTTTCAATAGGATCTATATAAGGGTCTCCATATGAGGGACATAGGGAGGTTGATAGGGTCTAAATAGAGGGCTCCATAGAGGAGACAGAGTGACATAGATGCTCTATAGCGGTTCTATGGGGGTGACACAGGATGCGATAGATATCTATAGGGGGATGCAGAGCAGGAACTTACAGGGCTTGATAGGGTACTAGTGAGGTCAGTACCACTTCTTGACAGTTCTGTGTAAAGGATGTTAATGGTTTCTAAGAGAGTTTGCGAGTAAGACATGTGGCTACAAGATGGTTGATTGCTTTCATTGGCAGGAGCTGTTGCCTTCAGCGAAGGCGTGGCGACCTGGTTCAGGAACGGCACGGCGACCAACCCCAGGCCGCTCGGTCCATCTGCTCACAGACACCAATGTGGTGAATGGCAAAATGGCCTTTATTGATAGATAACACAGGTTTATATAGCTAAGGTTTACAACGTCACTTCCGCCTGCTTACACCATGAACTAAACCTTATTGGTTACTGGGAGAGGGGCCCTATCTTTCCATACAACACGATATCTTCCGGCCGCTGGACCTTAGCTACCAACATTTCCCCCCTCCCCATACTTAATTAAGTTGGTTAAAAACAAAAGACTTATCTACCTTATCGTATCTTAAATTATCTTATATTATCTTATATCATCTTATCTTATCTTATATATCTTATCTCATATATCTTATATATTATCTTATCAGCCAAGAAAATATATTAAAACTTATAAAATGTATAAACTTATGAATGGTAAGGCAGTTAGTCAAGGTAAGGAACGAAGGAGTTAAAAGGCGAGTGGTGTTAATAAGGTAGCTTAAAGATCACTAAGAACAACTAGGACTATTAAAGTGCAACTTGGAATAGTGAGGATAGCTAGAGGTAGAGTTGAGAAACATTTTTCTTAAAGGAAAAACATAAGGCACTCTTCAGAGCAACTGTCGGCGTTAACTTTTTCTAGCCGACTCTTGACAAATGATATGAGCTTGATTAGTATGCAGGGTCCGAAAATCAGTGCGATAACGATCATTACAACTGGCCCCATCAAAGAAGACATTAGGGTGGTTAGCCATGGTGAATAGTTAAACCATGACTCAAAGTATCCTTGTTGGGCCTCTCTTTCTCTTTTTCTTTCAGCTAACCTTTCTCTCAATTTTGCCATAGAAACTCTAACTATCCCATTGTGATCAGTATAAAAGCAACATTCCTCTTCCAAGGCTGCACAGATGCCTCCCTCATGCATAAACAGGAGGTCTAATCCTCGCCTGTTCTGTAGGACTACTTCTGAAAGTGAGGAGAGGGATTGTTCCAGAGCAGACACAGATTTCTCGATTCTTAGCAGGTCTTCATCGATGACGGCTTGTAATTGATACAGGCCTCGCTGTTGGGTCACCAGGGAGGTCACTCCTGTGGCCGTACCGCCTGCTCCCAGGCCAAGCAGTGTTGCTATTTTTATGGCTGTTAATACTTCTCTTCATTGAAGTCTATTGCTTGTTTCTTCCCACTGATCATATATTTCTTCTTCTGGATGGTACAGGACCCTGGGAACAATCAAAATTTGCACACAAAAGTCAGCAGCATCTCTTAAAAGCTTAAGGAACACACAGGGTGTTAGTCCTGTTTGTTGGCAGATCCACATCCCAGGCTCAGACGGGATTGCCCATTTATAGGTTTTGTCAATTGCAAAGGTCTGTGCACAAACGCTAGTGTCTTGGCTCGCTAGGACAGCATTACCTAAACACACTCCCTCACCTCTAACTTGATTTAGGGCAATTCCTCTTCGCGGTGTGCTCCAATTACACTGTCTCGGATTACTGTCTAATGAATAACTAAAAGGAGCATTGAGAGCAATGCCTTTGTAAAAAGGTGGATTCACGTCATAACATAACCAACAAGAACGCGTAAGATTGGGGTTTGACTGATTCAATGACAAAAAGGTGGCATCTAACATGTCAAAAAATGGTTTACTAAACAGGTAACTATTTTGGCTATTAAACAGGTGAATGGGATCTATGATAGGCTAGTTTGAGGGAGCTATCTGCTTAGTTGTTGGAGGACTGGCCGAAACAGTGGTGGAGGCTAACAGATTGCTTCTGTCGTTTTTATCGTCCTTTGGTATGATGTTGGGGACAACTTCAGCACCAGCCTTAACCACGACATTAGGGCCAATCGTTGCATTGGCCTTTACTTCTCGCTTTTTGATATAGAATTGTCCTCCCCTATCTTTGCCAGATTCCCAGTATCTAAACCCCCAAGTTTTGCTGAAAGTCCATAACCAGTCGTGTTCGTTCATTACTTCCAGTATAAGATACCTGCAACACTCTTTGTTTGCAGGTAAGACATGATATCTATTTATCCTATACCCAGCCGTGTGCCTTACGCAATTAAGAGGTCCCCATCGGACTTTCAGGTATTTGTCTTCACCTGCTCCAGGTTTCCAGTCAGAGGTTATGGTCTCACATCCCCAATAGGCACAGTAGTACTCGCCAGAAGCATTGCAGTAACGTCTGCCGGGATTAGAGTAGGGGCACATGTAGTACTTCGGGTGTTCTAAACATGGACTTACAGGGACAAACTCACAGGGGGATACTTGGAAGACAGGAGGTGCTGCAGTGACAACTGTGCGTAAAACACCCATTCCCACTGTTGACGTTGATATAAACCACTAGATGACGACACAAGTGCTAAAAATAAAATCACACAGAGACATCGCAACCCTCCCCTGTGGGGATTCTCCTTGCCTTGTTTGGATTCTGCTGACGCGGGATCCCTAGGCGTAGACACGGTGTTTGTCGATCGATCATCTTCTCCTGCCACTGGAGCGTATGGGTTATGAGGGTGCCCAATGATCCAGTCCTGTGAATAAAGACTCACAGTTTTCGTTAGCTTTATTCTGAAGGTCTGGTTTGATAGACTTAAGTGGGCACCACTTAACTCTACCATCTTTTTTGACAGTAGCATACCCTCGCCCTGTCAGAACTAGTTTCCACTCTTGTTCCCATTCTCCCAGCTCATTTCTAATTATGACTGACGGGCGTTCTTCCAGTGTTTGAGTGGTCCAATGTTTCTGGGTGGGACTATTCACCTCCTCCCCCCTAGGGAATTGATTTAGCGCTAGCAGAGCAGTCTCTAGCAAACGTGCCTGGTCCCCCAAGGGAACGGTGTTGACCAACTCTTCTGTTTTTGCTAATGCCTCTAATTTAGATTTCAGAGTTAGATTCGCACGTTCCACTGTAGCTTGCCTTGAGCTATTATATGGAATGCCATGTATTAAGGTAATACCCCATTTCAGAGTGAATGCTTGAACTGATTTAGACACAAAATTTGGACTGTTATCTGTTTTGATCTGATTAGGGATGCCAAGCCAAGCCATAGCTGTCAGACAATGTTGAATGGTTGCTTTGGAATTAGCCCTAAGGTGTTGAGTGGCTACAATCATCCCACTATATGTGTCTAGAGTGACCGCCAGCCACGCTCGAGGTTTCAACAACTGGCAGAGTGTAAAATCCGTCTGCCACAGCTCGGAGGCTTTAAGACCTCTAGGGTTTACCCCGCTGGACCACAGTGGTGCTTTCTGACAGTGGGGGCACGTAGCCACTATATGTTTCACGTCAGTGACTGAAATCCCACATCTCTTTGCCAACGCTTTAGCTCCGATGTGGAGAGACTCGTGTAACTGCCGGGCATCTCTTAGTGTCCACAGACCCTTTGCAGCGGCGTCTGCTTTGTCGTTACCAGTTTGGAAAAACCCTTTAATTGGGCTGTGTCTGTTGACATGGATGACTGATATAGTGCCCTGTCGAGAAAAAAGCGCTTCCTCCAGCATTAAGGCTACTGTGGATGTTGATATGCCAGACGCCGACATGGCCAAACAAAGTTTAGCCACAAACATCGAGTCAGTTACTATGTTGAGATATTCTGTTGGGAACCGTCCACACGCTAGTGCTACAGCCGTCGCTTCCAGTTGTTGGACAGAAAGAGCACAGTCAGTCATTTTAACGCAGTGCCATTCTCCTCCCGATTGCCATACTGCTGCCGCAGTTGAAGTCGCTGAGGATGCGTCTGTGATCGTCCCGGTTGAGTACAATCCATGATCTTCCATGGAAGGTCGATACTGACTATTGCCAGCATTTGAGTCCAGGGGGGCTTTGCGGCATAACAAAGTTCTCCACCAAATCTGACGAGAGCTATGGCTAGATACTCTGACATCACCACTGATTGCGTTGGGAGCTGTTTGCGAAAGGGCAACCATATCCTGGCAGGTTCAATGCCTAGATGTCTTAGAGCGAGTTTTCTGCCTTTCATGATGAGATTACCGAGGCACTCGACTCCCGGAGAAAATGCACGTGATGGTTTTCCTAGGACTACCCATTGTATTGGTTGGGCTTTTTCAGTGGGGCCCTGGGCTAGTGTTCCTACTCCCCCTTTTTCCGTGAAGTGCACATACAGATCAAGCGGTATACCTGGGTTCCACCTAGCGAGTGTACTCGATGACATCTCCTGCTCGACAAAGTCGAGAGAGTTCATTGCTTCTGTCGTCAGAGTTTTTTGTTCCCATGGGTTCTTTCCTTTCAAAAGATCATACAGAGGAGCCATGACTTCAGGAGGGATCAGAAAGTTATTACGGAGCCATTGTAAGGATCCCGCTAACTGTTGCATATCATGGAATGTCTTCATGTTCCGACGGATCTTTATTTGGGGGGGGGTTATGTAAGAACTTGTGATCCCCACTCCCAAAAAACTTACGCATGGTCCTCTTTTAATTTTTGCGCTTGCGATTCCGAACCCGTTCGCTTTCAGAGTATCTGAAACCATTGACACCAGCTGGTCCACCTGATTTCCTGACGGTGCTGCAATTAAAATATCATCCATATACTGAATGATAGTCGCAGTCTGGTTACTGCACCGGACCGGTGCTAATGCCCGATCCACTGCGATCTAGCAGATAGTAGGTGAGTTGACCATTCCTTGGGGCAGCACTTTCCACTGGAAGCGTAGGTTGGGGCGTTGGCTGTTTGGAAACACGACAGAAAAAGCAAAACATTCTTTGTCCTCCTCGTGTAAGGTTATCAACAAGAAACCGTCCTTAATATCAAGGACGGCACAAGGTTGTCCCTTGGGTATCATAGAGTTCATAGGCAATAGCGTTTGAACAGGGCCCATAGGTTGGATTATCTTGTTTCCTTCACACAGGTCATGGAAGAGACGGAACCCCTCGCTGGTTCGTTTGGGTATTACAAAAACTGGACTGTTCCACGGACTAGTGGAGGGCTCTATGTGACTTTTCTGTAGCTCACGGTCAATCAGCTCAAGAAGAGCATCCATTCGAGGCTTTGATAGGGGCCACTGCTCGACCCAGACTAGGTCAGACGATTTCCATTTCAACGTGATTGGTGGAAATGGGTACACAGCAGTGGCCCTTAAAGTAAATTTGTCACCCTGGCTTTTAACAGAGCTAAAGCGCCCCTTCCCAACAGGGGTGGGACTCCTGACATGACATACAGAAAAAGGGTGATGGTTTTCTCCAGTCTTTTGTCAGTGTGAAGAGTGATTGCTATCAATCGAGCACTCTTCCAAGCTCATGTTAATCCTCCAACCCCACCCACCATGGGGCATCTTCTAATTTCCAGCGTGGGAGCCAATACGTCTCAGGAATGACAGTAACATCTGCTCCGGTGTCAATTAGAAAGGGAACGCTAATGGTGGTGTCATTTGAGGTATTATAGAGGGAACAGATCCCCCACACCACTGGTGGGTTATCGCACTTTATTGCCAGGGCCATCCCGGGGTCTCCCCCGCAAAAGGTGGTTCTTGCTGTCCCTGAGATAGAGGTGGATTCGGCTGGACTGTTGGTTGGACAGTAAAGTTGGCTGCTTGTTGAGGGGGCAGTGGGTTTGACATAGTTGGGCTGCCTCATCCAGGTTTGACATAGTTGGGCTGCCTCATGTTCCAAGTGGGAGAGGGCCGTGCACGGCCCGGGTGCCCTCTCCCCTTCCTGTTTTCCTGGAATTTAGATTTGCATTCCCTAGCGAGATGTCCTTTCTTTCCACAGGCCCAACACGGTCCTCTGTGTCGATTTTGGCGTGGGGGGAGTGCCGTTAAGGAATTCCCTGATTGGGGGCAATTTACCACCACATGGCCCATCTGGCTGCGTTTAAGACATGCCATCGCATTAGCTATCACGGTGCGAACAGCCACCTGGATCGGAGCCAAATGCTCTTTATTCACGACATGTTTAATCATGTCTGCAATACTTGATCCTACTGGTAGTGATCATAGGACTTCTTTGGTTTTTGCATTACACTGCTGATGTAGGCAGTCTGCAACAACCAGACCTTTTGCCTCTGGAGGCAAAGACGAGGAGTCAGCTGCTGCTTGGAGGTGATCTACAAATTGTGTAAAGCTCTCACTTTCATTTTGCTTTATTGTGGACCAAGGTGATGGCTTAGCAATAACTCTAGAGGCTGTGTGAATGGCTTCTCCAGCTGCATGAGTAGTTGCCATAACTTCATGGGCCCGCAGGCCTTGGGCTTGTGCCTGAGGGGTAATCATGGTTGGATCTGTCCCCATCAGTCGTTGTAGGCTGGAGCCATGTAGCGGGTGATCCGCCCCAGTTACTTGAGCTGGTTGCTTTGTACAGTTGTCCTCCCATTCTTATTTAAAAACAATCATTCCTGCCCCATCAAAAATCAATCTACAAGTTTGTTTTATATCAAACGGGAGCATATCATCTCCCCCAAAAATCCCATCTATGAAGGTGGAGACCGTGGCAGAATTAAGCCCTTCGTCCGCAATTGCTTTAACAATCGCTTGTATATCCTTAGGGTTTATTGGTGAATGGACCCTTTGTCCTCCGTCCATCACCCGGACCGGGAACGCCAGCGTGGCTGCTGGAGCCCAATTGGCACACGCAATCTTTATTTTTCTCCAGTCTGTGAGAGGAATTTTCTTCCCCTGTGATCCCTTTTCATTCTGGATGAGAATATTTTGGCTCTTAACTTTGTCTATTTCTGTTTCTTCCTCCTCCGAATCTGAATCAGTTTCAAGCCACTCGTCCCAGCTGTTGTCTGATTCGGGACCGGAACTCAACTGACTGGTTACTTCTGGGCTCTGATACTTTTTTGTCGGGCTCCGGCCCCACCCACTTCCCATACAGGCGTGCTGTCCCTTCTCTCTTGGCTCGCCCCGTCTTCTACTCGGGGTGGGAGGTGGGTGGGGTGGGGGGGTGGTGGAGTGTGTGTGTTTGCTTTATGGAGGCCTTTCTTCAGATGGCCATTCTGACTGGCCAGTCCCCGCCCCTCGCACACGCCTCCTTTTCCTTCTCTGTCACGCCTCTCACCTTTCTCCTTTTCGTTCTCCTCCCCTTCCCTTCTGCATGCGCATGTTAGTTCTAGAGCTTCCTCCCATTCCCGCCAGCGGTATTCTCGCCCCGCCTTCTTTCCTGCTGCTCGGCACCATCTTGGGACACATAAGGCGATGGACTAGCCCTGACATCCTGAGACTGTGATTCCTCCACGGCGCGATTAGCCTCCTCGAGTAAGCCACCCCAGAAGGATTTTGCTTGTTCCTGTCGCTCTGTAAGAGAGATAGGGTTCGGGGATTGAGGTGATGCATTACCCTCTGGCTGATCTTTAGGCCCGGCAGAATCATCATTGTCTGGGGGGGATGCAAAGTCTGCGTGGCTGCCCCGACTCCCACTTTCGGGGTGACCACCAAACAGTCTCTTGCTGCCAACCCGGTCTCCTGCTCTTGTATAGCCTTTTGCAGGGCCTGCACGAATTTCCCCCAAGACTTAAGGTGTTTCCCGCAACCCGAGGACATCGTCTCCTCGGCTAAAGCTTTAGTTCACTCATCCCACACTTCAGGGTGGAGAATATCCACCGGCTGGTCAATGACCTCTATTTGTAAAAGCCTCACAATGGCGAGAGTAAAATCTTTGGGTTTACAATCAATACCCCACTGCTTATGTAATTGAGATACGACCTGCACAAGGGCTTCCATCCTCCTTATTGGTCCAGAAGCGTCCTCCCTGCCGGGCTGGTCCTGCCGCTCCGGCCGCCGTTCACTCGTCCAGGTGATTTTTTTCCCAGATTTCGGCACCACTTGTTGCCTTCATCGAAGGCGTGGCGACCTGGTTCAGGAACTGCACGGCAACCAACCCCAGGCCACTCGGTCCATCTGCTCACAGACACCAATGTGGTGGATGGCAAAATGACCTTTATTGATAGATAACACAGGTTTATATAGCTGAGGTTTACAACGTCACTTCCGCCTGCTTATATCATGAACTAAACCTTATTGGCTACTGGGAGAGGGGCCCTATCTTTCCATACAACATGATAACTTCCAGCCGCCGGACCTTAGCTACCAACAGGAGCATTTTGGTTGAAAGAATTTTTTGGGGGGATTTTTCTTGGTTCTGTCTGATTTTTTTCTCTTGTTTTTGAATATTTTTGCTCGTATCCACTGTTTTTCGCTGGCTTTCTGTGGTTTTGGCCTATTTTGTCTGATTCGTGCTTGTTTGGGACCATTTTGCCTGAATTTGACTGAGTTTGACTGTTTTTCAGTGGTTTTGGCTTATTTTGATGGCTTTTCCGTTGCTTTGGCTTCTTTAAGTTGGTTTTCCTTGGTTTTATCTTGTTTTGTGTTGATTTTTGCTTCTTTGGGGATCATTTTTCCTGCCTTTCCCTTCTTCTTGCAGATTTTCTGCCTGTTTTGTCTCCTGTTCACTTGCTTTGGCTTGCTGTAGTTTCTTTTCGCTGGTTTTGGCTGATTTTCCATGGATTTTCTTGATTTCCACTGCTATGGGGCTTGGTTTGGCTGATTTTTCATTCCTTTGATTGATTTTGGATGACTTCTACTGACTTTGGCCAATTTTTCCTTTGTTTTCGTTCCTGTTGCTTATTTTGGATGATTTTTCTTCTTTCTGCTGGTTTGTGATGATTTTTGCTGTTTTGAGTTGCTTTTCTGTTGCTTTATCTCACTTTTTCTAATTTTCATATCTTTTGGCTGATTACTGCTGGATTTGTGTTTTTATTACTGGTTTGTATTGATTTTGTCTGCATTTCCCCTGTTTCAGCTGTTTTTCTCTTTGGGGGCTGGTTTGGGCTGGCTTTGGCTGATTTTTGCTTATTTTGGCTTACTTTGGCTCATTTTGGCTGGCTTTGGCCTTTTTTTCACTGGTTTGTGCTGATTTTCTGCTGTGAAGAGAGCTCAAAATATATTCTATTGTAGATGAGATGAGTCTCTTCTTATGTGTATCCAGTACTTGCTTGTGTCTGTATTTTATACCTGCTTGACATTATCGAACAAAAATACTCGTTGTAATAAACAGAATGTTTCCAACACCTGCATAGATCAAAGCGAAGGGAGGTGTCAGACATGGTGGGTTTGCTCACAGTCGTATTTGCTGATGTCAACATTCTGAGCTTTGAGCAAGGTCCCTGGAAAGCAAAAAGGTCTCTGCAAAGACGTATGGCTAAAGAACTGGGCAAGAGCATCTTTGTGGACAAGAGCATCTTTGTAGGCAAGGCATCGCTGTAAAGACAAAGAGTTCAGCCAGAGGACACGTGGGAAAGATGACAGTGGGAAACAACCTGGTGGAGAAAACCGAGCAGCAGAGAGACTGCAGTATGCCTAAAGGGACACCAGATGGCAGCAGACACCGTGGAACGGAGCAACTAATGAGGTCGGTACCGTTTCTTGAGAGTGGGTGTAGAGGATGTCAATGGTTTCTAGGGATGCTAATGAGTATGCAAGACTTGTGTGGCTACAAGGTGGTCGATTGCTTTGTTTGGCAGGAGTGTTTTAGTGGAAATGATTGTTTTGGGGAATTTTTCTTTTTTTACTGTTTTGAGTATTTTTGCTTTCTTCCAGTGTTTTTCCCTGTTTTTTGATGATTTGGTCCATTTTAGTTTGTTTTGTCTAATTTTGTGTGATTACTGCTTGTTTGGGCTTGTTTTGTCTGAATTTGTCTGACTTTGGCTGGTGTTCATTTACTTTTCTCTCTTTCCACTGCTGTATGTCTGGGTTTGCCTGATTTTTGTGTGTTTTCTTCTATTTTCAATGATTCCAGCCTATTTTGTCTGATTTTTTCACTTGTTTTCATTGCTTTTGGCTTATTTGGGATGATTTTCACTTGTTTCTCAGCTTTGAGCAAGGTCACTGGAAAGGAAAAATAATCTCTGCAGTTTCAAGGGAAACGTGATAGCTGAAAAAACCTTTTTTTGTCTTGCTGTGCCAATGATTTAAAACAGAGTTAAAGAGGAGATCTGCTCTTGCTTCAAATTGCAATGGTTTGCTTCATATGCATTCTCTGTAGATTTTGAAATCTTCTACTGACAGTAGTTCCACACATACAGAGAGTCTAACGGTCTGCATCTTGCCTCAGAGCTCTACATTTTTTTATGCCTTTTTCACCAATGGTCATCATCATGACTCTAAAACATTAAAGTCTTGCTCATCAAAGTAAAGGTACCAGCAGAGAAATGTATTAGACTGTAGAATCTTCCTCTACCACTGTCTTGAAAGCACAAGAAAAAGAGGAATCTGCTCTTGCTTCAAATAGCAAAGGTCATTTGTTTCATGTGCATTCTCAGCACACTCTAACTGCAAGGATTGCATACGTGCAGAGATAGATTGTTCTGTGAACTCTGGAGCTGAAACTTGTTGCTTGTTAAAAAATTTCTCTGGCAGTGATTCCACAGAGATGGAGAGTCTGATGGTCTGCGTCTTCCCTCAGAGCTCTACATTCTTTTGTGTTTTCTGCTTTACTGCCTGTTAAAAAATTGCTCTGGCAGCGATTCCACAGAGACATAGATTCCGACAGTCCGCCTGTCTCCTCAGAGCATTACATTCTGTTGTGTTTTCTCACTTTCCAGCAGTGGTCATCTGCATGACTGTAAAATGTCTAGGTCTTGATCATCAAAGGAAATGTGCTAGCAGAGAAATGTTTAACCCCTTAGAATCTTCCTGTATCAGCGGTTTTAAACATAGATAGACAGGGCATCTGCTCTTGCTTCAATGAGCAACGTTCATTTCTTTCATGTTCATTCTCAGCAGACTCCAGCTGCAATGATTGTATACATCCAGAGAAAGCTCCCTCTGCGAACTGCTAGTGCTGAAATGTGTTGGTTGTACAAATCTTCCTCTGGCAGCAGTTCGACAGAGATAGATAGTCATATGGTCTGTGCCTTGCCTCGGAGCTCTACATTCCTTTGTGTTTTCTGCCTTTTCAGCAGTGTCCACCTGAAGGATCGTAGACTATTTTAGGTCTTGCTGATAAAGTGAAACTTGATAGCAGAGAAATATATTACCCCATAGGGTTTTCCTCTACCAGAGCTTTCAAACACAGATAAACAAGGCATCTGCTCTCGGCAGACTCCAGCTGCAAGGATTGCATACGTCCAGAGACAGAGCCCTCTGCAAACTGCGAGTGCTGAGATGTGTTGCTTGTTCAAATCTTCCTCTGCAGAGGTTACACAGACACAGATGGTCTGTGTCATGCCTCAGAGTATTACGTTCTAATCTGTTTTCTGACTTTTCAACAGTGGTCATCTGCATGACTGTAAAACGTCTAGATCTTGATCATCAAAGGAAAGGTGCTAGCAGAGAAATGTTTAACCCCATATGATCTTCCTGTATCAGTGGTTTTCAACCACCAATAAATAGAAGATCTGCTTTTGCTTCAGAGAGCAACAGACATTTGTTTCATGTTCATTCTGAGCAGATTCCTGCTGCAAGGATTGTACACATCCAGAGATAGTTTGCTCTGTGAAGTGCTAGTGCTGAAACATGCTGCTTGTTAAAAATCTTCCTCTGCACTGGTTCCAGAGACAGAGGGTCCAATGGTCTGAGTCTGGTCTCAGAGCAGTACATTCTTTTGTGTTTTCTACCTTTTCAGCAGTGCTCACCTGGAGAATTGTAGAATATTTTTTTTGATCTTGCTTGTAAAGCAAAACTTGATAGCAGAGAACTACGTTACCCCGTAAGGTTCCTCCTCTACCAGTGCTTTCAAACACAGATAGATAGGGGATCTACTGTTGATTCAATTGTGTTTTCTTTCATGTGCATTCTGAGCAGACTCTGCCTTTATGCACTGCTAGTGCTGAAAGGTGTTGCTTTTTAAAAACCTCCTCTGCAGACATTACACAGACACAGACAGCACGATGGTCTGCGTCTTGCCTAAGAGCACTACATTCTTTTGTGTTTTCTACCTTCCCAGCAGTGGTCGTCTGCCTGACTGTAAAAAGGCCAGGTCCTGCACATCAAAGGAAAGATGCTAGTGGAGAAATGTTTAAGACTATTGGATCTTCCTATACCAGTGCGTTCAAGGGACAGAAAAAAGGGTTCTGCTCTTGCTTCAAATAGCAACGGTCATTTGTTTCATGTTCATTCTCAGCAGACTCTACTTGTGAGGATTGCAGACACCCAGAGATAGAGAGTTCTGCAAATTGCTAGAGCTGAAACTAGTTGCTTGTTACAAAATTCCTCTGCCAGTGATTTCACAGAGAGAGTCCGATGGTCTCCGTCTTGCCTCAGAACTCTACATTCTTTTGCATTTTCTGTCGTTTCAGCAGGATTGTAGAATATTTTAGGTCTTGCTCATAAACTGAAATGTGATGGCCGAGAAATGTGTTACCCCTAGGGTCTTCCTCTACCAGTGCTTTCAAACACAGATAGACAGGGCATCTGCTCTTGCTTCAAATAGCTAAGGTCATGTGTTTCATGTGCACTGTCAGCAGACTCCAGGTGCAAGGATTGTATATGTCTAGAGATAGAACCCTCTGAGGACTGTTAGTGCTGAAATGTGTTGCTTGTTCAAATCTTCCCCTGGCAGTGATTCCATAGAGACAGACAATTTGATGGTCTGTGATTTTCTCAGAGTATTACATTCTTTTGTGTTTTCTGCTTTCTCAGCAGTGCCCATCTGCATGTCTGTAAAACATCCAGGTCTATATCATGAAAGGAAGGGTACTAGCAGAGAAATGTATTAGTCCATAGAATCTCCCTGTACCAGTGTTTTCACAGTATAGAAAAACGGGCATCTGTTCCTGCTCCAAACAGCAACGGTCATGTGTTTCATGTGCATTCTCAGCAGACTGCAGCTGCAGGACTTGTTACCATCTAGGGGTTACTCCTACTGAAAACTGATAGTGCTTAAATGTGATGTCTGTGAAAATCTTCTGCTGGCAGCTCTTCAAGAGCCACACACACAACCCAATGGTCTGCATCTTCTCTCAGAGCACTACATATTTTTGTGTTTTCTGCTTTCTCAGCAGTTGCCCTCTGCCTGATTTTACCATGTTTAGGTCTTGATCATCAAAGGATGAAAGCAGAGAAATGTGTTAGTCCATAGAAACTTCCTGTACCAGTGCTTTCAAAGCACAGGAAAATGGGGATCTGCTTTTTCTTCAAATAGGAACATATATTTGTTTCATGTGCATTCTCAGCAATGTCCGGTTGAGGATAGAAAATGTCCAGCAAAAGCACCCTCTTGGAACTGCTGATGTTGAAATACGTTGCTTGTTAAGAAAGTTCCTCTGGCAGCTGTTCCACAGACACAGAGAACATGACCATCTGCGTCTTGCCTCAGAGCACTACATTCTTTGTGTTTTCTGCCTTCTCAGCAGTGGTTGTTCACATGATGGCAAAATCAGCAGTAACCACAGAAAAATACGGAAAATCAGCCAAAACCAGCCAACATCAGTGAAAATCAACCAAAAGACATGAAAAATCAGCTAAACTCTCAAAACTCCGCAGTTCCATCTCTGACACCTCCCTTCTCTTTGAGCTACGGACATGTCGGAAACATTCTGTGTGTTACAACAAGTATTTTTGTTCGATAAACAAAGCAGATATAAAATACTGATGCAAGCAAGTACTGGATAAACATAGGAAGAGATTTATTCCTATTCCATCTACAATTGAATACATTTCTAGCTAAGTATTCACAACTGAACACCAGCCAAAACCAGCCAAAAAAAGGCCAAGCCCTGTGAAAACTAGCCAAAGTAAACCAAAACAAGAAAAAATCAACCAAAAAAGAGTAAAAATAAGAAAAAATAGCCCAAACAAGCAAAAATCATCCAAAATAAGCCAAAAGAAATGAAAGCAAGTGAAAAATCAGCCCAAATCAGCCAAAATAATCAAAAATCAACCAAAAGAAGTGAAAACCAGGCAAACCAAGACATATAGCAGTGGAAATAAAGAAATGTCATTGTAAATCAGCCAAAGTCAGACAAAATCAGTCAAAAAACAGCCAAAAATCAGCCAAAGTAATTTTTTCCACTAAATGTTCCTGCCAAACAAATCATATTAAACTAGAGAAATTCAGACAAAATCAACCTAAACCAGCCGAAAAAGCCAAGCTGAGTGAAAAATCAGCCAAAATACATGAACATTGGCCAAATTAAGCCAAAGCAAGCAAAAAATCTGTCAAAACAAGCCAAAACCAGTGAAAATCAGCCAAAATAAGGCAAAATCAGTAAAAATCAGCTTAAATAAGAATAAAAAGTGCACAACACAGCCAAAACGAGCAAAAAAACCCCAGCTAAAACCAGCATAAATTAGACAAAAGAAGCAGAAAGCACAGAAAATCAACCAAAATACTGAAAATCTGCCAAAACAAGCCCAAACCAGTGAAAGTCAGTCAAACTCAGCCAAAACCTAGGGAAAAAAATACCCAAACCAGCTAAAATCAGTCAAAACAGGTAAACCCAGTGAAAATTAGCCAAAACATTTTTCCACAAAAATTCTCCTTCCAAACAAAGCCATCGACTACCTTTTAGCCACACAGGTGTTACATGTTCATTACCCCCCACTCACCATCCCTCAGAAACCATGACCTTATTCAACACCCTCTCCTGGAAATGGTTACATGCGTTTAGTGGCTCCTTTCCATGGTCTTTGCTGCCATCTGGTGTCCCTTTAGGCATACTGCAGTCTCTCTGCTGCTCGATATTCTCCACCAGGTGGTCTCCCACTGTCATCTTTCCCACGTGTCTTCTGAATGAACTCTTTGTCTTTACAGCAATGCCTTGCCTACAAAGATGCTCTTGCCTGGTTCTCTTCCCAGAGACCTGCTTTCCAGGGACCTTGCTCGAAGCTCAAAATGTTGACATCAACGAATATGACCGTGAGCAAACCCACCGCGTCTGGCACCTCCCTTCGCTTTGAGCTACGGAGGTGTCAGAAACATTCTATTTGTTACAACAAGTAATTTTGTTCAATAATGTTGGTAGCTCAGGTCCGGCGGCCGGAAGATATCGTGTTGTATGGAAAGATAGGGCCCCTCTCCCAGTAGCCAATAAGGTTTAGTTCATGATGTAAGCGGGCGGAAGTGAGGTTGTAGACCTCAGCTATATAAACCTGTGTTATCTATCAATAAAGGCCATTTTGCCATCCACCACATTGGTGTCTGTGAGCAGATGGGCCGAGCGGCCTGGGGTTGGTCGCTGAGCCAATCCTGAACCAGGTCGCCACACCTTCGATGAAGGCAACAAATAAGACCAAGCAGGTATAAAATATGGACACAATCATGATTCGGATAAACATAGGAAGAGACTGATGCCTGTTCTCGTCTAAAATAGAATACATTTTGAGCTCTCTTCACAACTGAACATCAGCCAAAACTTGTGAAAATAAGGCAAAAACAATGAAAATCAGCAAAAAAACAGCCAAAAACAGACTAAACAAGCCAATACCAGAAGGAATCATCCAAAACAGAACAAAACAAATGAAAATCAGCCAAAACCAGCGTAATCATCCAAAATCAACCAAAAGTAGTGCAAATCAGCCAAAATGAGACATAAAGCAGTTGAAATAAACAAAAGCCAGTGAAAATTAGCCAAACCCAGTGAAAATAATCCAAAGCTAGCCAAAGCAAGCGAATAGTAGCCAAAACATGCAGAAAATCTGCCAGAAGAAGGGAAAAGCAGGAAAAAAATAGCCAAAAGAAGCAAAAATCAGCCAAAACTAAGGAACATGAAAATTAAACAGAAAGCAACAAAAGGAAATGAAAAACAGAGAAAACCAGTGGAAATCTGCCAGAAGAAGCAGAAAGCAGTAAAAATCACACAAAGAGGAGAAAATCAGCCTAAAGCAAAGAAACTCAGCTAAAAGAAACCAAAACCAGGGAAAATCAGCCAAAATCAGACAAATCAACCCAAAACCTGTCGGAATCAGCAAAAATAATCCAAAAGCAGTGAAAATGAGTTGAAATATACCAAATCCTGCAGAAATCAGCAGAAATTAGAATAAAATAGAGAAAATCAGACAAAACAAGCCAAAATCAGTGAAAATAAATAAAAATTAGATAAAAACAGTGAAAATCACCTGAAATTAGTCAATAGAAGCAAAAGTCAGCAAAATCACCTAAAACAAGTGAGTAATAGCAAAATATCAGTCAAAAAATGATGAAGTCAGGGAAATATCCACCAAAAGAAACCAAAACCAAGGAATATCAGCCAAAAGAAGGCAAAAGCGAACAAAATCAACAGCAACCCATCAGAAACAGCCAAAAGCAAATAAAACCTTTGCAAACCAGGCAAACCCAGCAGAAATCAACCAGAGGAAGTGAGAAGGAGCAAAATTCAGCGAAATGAAGTGAAAATTAGTCAAAATGAGAGAAAATTAGCCAAAGCCAGACAAAAACAAAGAAACACAGGAAAACCAGTGAAATTAATCCAACATAATCAAATATCGGGCAAAACAAGCAGAAATCCATAGGAATCATGCAAAATAGACAAAAACAAAAAAAAGAAAAAAAATCAGCACAACCTGCCAGAAAAAGCAAAATCCAGCAAATATAAAATAAAACAGGCTAAAAAAAGCCACTAAACCCAGTAAAATCAGACAAAGGCAGACAAAGCAAGCCAAAAGCAGCCAAGACAAAGGAAAATCAACATGCACGGGGGGGGGGGGGGGGGGGGATGGATGGGCTGCACTGAAAGAAGACTGCAGACTCCAAAAATTAGCACAGAGAGCTCAAAAGCGGTGGCAGAAAACACAAAACCACAGCTAAAAGACCCCCAAAATGGGAAAAGAACCACAGAACATTGGCAAAATGGACTGCGCATGAGCAGTGGGGCAAGGGGAAAATGCATGCACGGGGGTGGGGGGGAAGTTGTGCAAAGAAGTCCACGGACTAAAAATGGGCACAGAGACCTCAGAAATGGTCATAGAAATCACAAAAACAAAGCCCAGAGACCCGAGAAATGGGCAAAGAACCCCAGAAAAATGTGAAATGTGATTAGCCAGAGAATGGCTGGAAAGCTGCATGGAATAGAAGGACCAGGGGGGGTTAGCTGACAGCCAGCTGAACATGAGCCAGCAGTGACTCAGGTGGCCAAGAAGGCCAATGGCATCTTGGCCTGTATCAGAAACAGCGTGGGCAGCAGGACCAGGGAAGTGATCGTTCCCCTGTACTCAGCACTGGTGAGGCCACACCTCAAGTCCTGGGTTCAGTTTTGGGCTCCTCAGTACAAGAAAAGACATTGAGGTGCTGGAGAACATCCAGAGAAGGGCAATGAGACTGGTGAAGGGGCTGGAGAACAAGTCCTGCGAGGAGCAGTTGAGAGAACTGGGGTTGTTCAGCCTGGAGAAGAGGAGGCTGAGGGGAGACCTCATCACTGTCTACAACTACCTGAAAGGAGGTTTTAGCAAGGTGGACGCTGGTCTCTTCTCCCAGGTGATAAGTGATAGGACAAAAGGAAATGTCCACAAGTTGTCCCAGAAGAGGTTCAGACTAGACATTAGGAAAAATTTCTTCACTGAAAGGGTGGACAGGCACTGGAATGGGCTGTCCAGGAAGGAGTCACCATCCCTGGAGGTGTTTAAAGGACAGGTAGATGAGTGTCATAGGGACATGGTTTAGTAAATGGACAGGTACGGTTGGACTTGGTGATCTCAGAGGTCTTTTCCAGACAGATGATTCTATGAAATCGGGTTGTGTAAGTACAGAGTGGGGGGAGAAGGATGCTGCGCATGAACAGTGGGGATGGGGGCTGTGCGTAAAGAAGTCCACGGACTTGAAAAATGGGCACATAGTCCTTGAAAATGGTCTTAGAAACAACAAAAAAAAATCCCAGAGACCAAAAAAATGGCAAAGAACCCCAGAACAACATGAAAATGGGCCACACATGTGCAGTGGGGCAAGAGTGGGGGCCTGCACATGCTTAGTGGGGTGCGGAGGTTGCGCGAAGAGTGCGAACTCCAAAAATGTGCACTGAGTCCTCAAAAATGTCCATAGAAACCACAAAAACAAACCCCAGAGATCCAAGAAATCAGCAAAGGACCCAGAACAATGTGAAAATGTGTCACACGTGTACAGCGGCATGAGGATGTGGCTGTGCTGCATATGTGCAGTGTGAGGGGTGAGCTGCACACAAAATAACACCACAGACCTCAGAGCCTTCTTAAATGTTTGCAGAAGCCACAAAAACAAAGACCAGAGACCCCAAAAATGGGCAAAGAATCCCAGAACAACGTAAAAATGGGTTGTGCATGCACAGAGGGAGGAGGGCTGTACATGCATGGGAGGGAGGACTATGCGCAAAGAAAGTCACAGACCTCATAAATGGGCAAAGAGATCTTGAAAACAGTCACAGAAACAAAAAAACAAAGCCCAGAGACTACAAAAATGGGCAAAGAACCCCAGAATAAAGTGAAAACGGGTCACAGGTGTGGGGGGGAGGGGGTGTGTGCTGGGGGGGGGCACGCATGCACATTGAGGGGAGGAGCTCAGTGCAAAGGAGGGGACACAGGGCATGACAGAGGTTATATAGGGGTCTCCACAGGGGAACACAGGATGCGATAGGGTGGCTCTAAAAGGAAGGCACAGGTTGATACAGGGAACTCTGTATGGGGCTCAATAGTGGGGGAGACAGGGTGTGATAGTGCCTATAATAGGGCATTCTAAAGTGGGGTCAAAGGATGCATTAGGGACTCTATAGGGGTCTCTATAGGAGGAACACAGGGTGTGATATGGTCTCTATAGCGAGCTCCATAGGCAGAACACTGGGTGATATAGGGGGCTCCATAGAGGGGATGCATGGTGGTATAGGGGGCTTTATAGGGAGTTCTAAAAGGGGCACACAGGGCATGATAGGGGCTCTATAGGGGTCTGTCTGTGTCTGTTCCCACCCCCGGGTGTACCCCCGCAACACCTGCTCAGTCATACAGGAAAGGGTCCTTTGATGTTTGTGTGGCAAATTGGAAACCAACAAATCCCCCAGGGTAAATCCAAACCGTGTTTATTTTGGACATGGCCAAAATAACAAATCAATATTTTTGGCACAGCCAAAATATCAAATCAGTATTCATTTTGGACACGACAAAAATAGCAAACCAATATTTTGGGCGTGGCCAAAATATCAAATCAAATACTCAGGTGCACTCCAAGTTGCAACTTCCCAGAACCAGATCCCCATCTTTTTAGATCACAATCTGATACCCTCAAGGTAACTTGAAAAAAACAACACAACTCAGTTCTGATCCAATGCAGAGTAGTGCCATGGAGAAAGGAAGAAAGGAAACAAGTGAGGGAAAGGAATAAGAAGGGGGGGAGGGGGAGAAGAGGAAAATAGTCATTACTCCATAGGTCTCTGGAAAACATGGTCCTGCAGTTCTTCTACAGTGCTTTTAGGTGGGTTCCATGGGGTAGTGGTCAGGTGCCTGTCTTCTTGGTGGGCTTCTATTTATAGAACAAGTCCATGTCCCCTCCATTAGCATGAGGGGTGCTCTTGCTGCAAAAGTTCTCAAATTGGCTCGTGCAAAGAAGCTTCTTCAGGAAGGTCCTGGAATTGGGGCTGGGGGTTCCATGGCCATTGGCAGTTCAACAGACCCTTGCCAGAAACACCTCTGTCTGAACCCTTTGGGTCTGCATCTGCAGTCAGGTGTGTGCGGGGGGGGAAGGGGAGGGGGGGCCACCATCAGCCCCGCAGGAGCCACAGCACTCAAGAATATGTTAAAGACAACAATACAAGTAGAGTCAGACAATGTTTAAGACAATACAAATAGAATCAGTCAATGTTTAAGATGACAATAAGAGTCAGCCTCTACATATGGTAATGATTAGATGTATTGTCTTTAAAGCCAGTATCGTTAATGCATTGTTAATTACTATTAATCATTTGCCACCATTCTTGTTTTAATAAGCTAAGTAAAAATTGATTTCACAGAGTATTCAAGAGTTTGATTTTTATGCTGACTGCACTCTATGGTTTTTTAGTGTGGTAAGACACTTGGGGATGGGGGCTGGCTCGGTGCTCATGAACATGCAGTAGTTGGCTTGGCTGCCCAGCCTGTACCTCTCCATGATCTTGTACAGCGTGCCCAGCCACTGGGCCACCAGGTGGATGTTCTGCAACAGAAGTCCTCCAATACTACTTGGGCTGAATTACCACCTTGAGAATCACTTGTTGCCCCGAGATTCCTACTGTGGCTCCACAGACAGCACGTGCAGCAGAAGATGGTGGAGGACACCCATCTAATGCAGGTAATGTCACCATGAAAAGCCCTGTGCCCCCATTGTAGGGCTGCCATCCTCTTTGGATGACCTTCTACACTTTTGGCCTCCATGTTCTGTTGCCAGTCTCCTGAGTGACAGTGGTGTTTGGTGCACACCGAAGGTCTGAGTGTCTTGGATGCCCCCCCACCTGGTCCAGCCTTGCCCATAGCAATGCAGTGAGGTTAAGGGGCCATTGTGCCCAGGCCTTCATGAACTGATATTGTTACGGTAAAAGCCAGTCAAATAAAACTCTCAGGCACGAGAGTTTAAGGTTTCTTAAAGAGGCATTCCTTTATGGCGCCAAAGTGAAAGCAGGGAACTCTTCTGCCATACACTTGTCTCCAGAGTTGATGACAGGTATGTATTTATGGAACTAGGCTTAGGTTTATTCAACATATTTCCTCAAGCTCATATTCATATTGCTTCTTGGAACTCATGCATATTAAAATGTCCTTTGTGCTTTCCTAGTCGCTCCTCCTGGTGGTCTCTGGTGGTTGCTACTTCATTATTTCCTCTTCCTCAGGTCAATTGTCAGTCAAGGAGAAAGGCTCGCTTCTCTGTTCTTCATCACTTTTGGCTGAGTTTTACTCCCCAAGCCATTATCCTGGCATCAGTTTCTCTTTAATCTTCTTTTCTCAAGGTCTCTGCTATCTACTAGCTACACACAAGCATTCCTTACTCCCTCAACACTGCACAGAATACCTGCGACAGCACTCTATTCTTCACCATCTTCTGCCACTCCGAGTATTTCTGGAAGAGGAGATTTTTGTAGAAACTAGGTTTTGAGATGGAATCTCTGTGTTTTACCTGCAGTAGAAGAAACATTCACATGCCAATTCAAATAAAGTTAGAATGAGATTTAGAAGCCAAAACCTGTTAACACTAATCCTCATAAATTTTATTGAATACAGTGATGACACATAATAATGGACGAATGAAAAAATACTGTTTTAATAGAAGAAAATATAATATTAAGATAGTTTAGAAATAATTGTCACTCAGCTTCCTCTACCCTCCAAGTTGCACAAAATCTTTGTTGCCTCGAACCACTAACATGATAGGCACAGAAAAAATAATAGTTTGCTAGCAACTTCATGAAGTAAAGAAAGGATAAATTATAAAATTTTAAAGCTTCACAATGCAAAAATAATTTTTCTATAAATTTTCTGAGTTTTCTAAAAGATATAAAAATACCTCGTTCTTAGGAAAGTGATACATTACTTCATAGAAATTTGTATGGCTGACTTTACTAAAGATAAAATCAGTTTGAAAACTGGTTTCTATTTACTTCATCTACATCTTTCCTGAATTTTTTTTCCCTCTAAATCCATAGAAACTATAACTTCATGATGGCTATGAAAGAATGTGGATAAACAAAACAAGAATTAGAGATTCACGCAAATTTTATGGTTCCTTGTGGCTTAATAAATTAACTTTCTCAAACATTTGAAGTCCACTGCAAATGTTGATGATTTAAGTAATAGGAAAATATAACCTTTACTTTCTTTGGGCTTAGTTATGAAAACATGTTTCTATTAAGAAAGCAAGCCATTGGTGTTTATCTTTCATCACTTATCACAAATGCTATTTGAGCAACAAAGCCATTATTCAGCTGTTTGCTGGTTTTCATATTTTACCCTTGATGTCTTACTATGAAACATAAGACATACAGACCAGTCAATCCCCAGGGGCTGAGGCTGCATTCCTGCCTTCCAGCACTGATGCAGGCAGTGACCAGTGGATGTGGAAACTGTGTTCAAAAATGAGCACCATCAGAGACCCTTGTCCTCACGACAGAGATCACTGTATTCTGCTGAAACTTTTGAGTGCTGCGTTAGAGCCGGTCAGGCTCCTGCTACAGATTTGCTTTTGGAGAGGGCATTAACAAGAAAAAAACCCTCCATTGCCATCATTCAGATGACCCAGTACTTTTGAGTACAGACTTTGGAATTTTTTTGACCTGAGGACTGGCAATTCAATAATTGCAGTTTTCAAAGTCCTTCTAAGGGTGTGTTCACTCCCTCTCCTCTTCATGGCACTTCCCCAGGCAGGTAACCTAAAAAGCTAAAAATACGAAGGAAGTGAAGAAAATTCAAAATTATCCAAAGAGGAGATTTTTTTTTTTAAGTCTTGTTTTAAAGTGTGCAGGCTTTGCACAGGGGAACCACAAAGAACACAGCAAATAAACCCCCTGCCTTTCAGCCGGCAATATCCCAGCAAAGAGTAGTCTCTCCGAGGGCGAGGAGGGCAAGGTGCACCACTGGTTTCAAGTAGGTTTATAATAGCATGAAGATGCTTCCACCATCCAGCAAACATAGAAGCTGCTGAGTGGGTCAGGTTTTGTCCTCAGCTGGTGTTCAGCCCTCATTCATAGGTGCAGATATCACCCCCATCCCAGATCCTGATCCCAAAAGATCCAGGTCTGTGAAAAATATATATTCTAGGAGAAGTCAAGGCAGAAAGAGATCATTTGAGTAGTGCAAATACCTGAATATTTTTAAATGAACTTGTTATATTTTACTTTTTCTGCAGCCTTTGGCAGAAACGTAGGCCAAAATACACCTACTTCACTCTTGAGATGTCTGGAATATGAGCTGTAGGTAGAGTTAAATGGGATTTCTTTATAAAATGATTAAATCAGCATTGTTTTATCACACCCCCTATTGGCATTCAGATTTCATTTCTTTCTCCAGACAGTTCCCAAAACTGACAGCTTTGTTGTTTTGGACACTTGGGGCCAGCTCTTGAGTAAGTTCATGCTGCAGGTTCACAGGTGACACAGAGCAGGCCATAGCACTGTCACAATGGACATGGCACAGTATCTTCCCTGTGTTCCCTGTACCAGCCTCCCTCAAGCCTATGGTGCATGAGGAGCAGTGGGCGATGGGATTGGGACTAGCCAAAAACTGGGGCTGTCAGGTAAATCAGCTCCCCAGAAGCCAGGAATAAATCTTGGGAGAACCCCACAATGGTGGTATTGAAGAGGAGTGTGGACAACTTCAGGTGGTTTCCAATGCAGAAAATTTTCCAATTTCTGTGCTACAGCTTGTCACCTCCCAGTTTTTACCATCTGGTCCATGTTAAGCACCATTAGGATTAGAAATAATAAGCTGTCACTTCTGTTTAGCACACTGTCTTTGATATACATTCATGAAGTTAACTCAGTTTGTACCTTGGGATTTTTAACAAATGTTAAAGTGAGGAAACAAAAAAACAATCCTCTCTGCCGGTGTTTAAATTTAGAGTACACCTTTTATTTTGTCTGACAACAGCTCTTTTCTACCAGTTTGAATTTACTTTTTGATTACGTATATTGCTTTTATTTAGCTGAAGCTCCAGACTAGAAATATGTATCTAATTGTATTTTATATTTCATTTTATTTATATTATTCAGTTGACATAAAGGCATTTTTCTTGAATACTGAGGGCTCATGTACCTTTTCACTTAAAGCTTAAAAATCTTTTAATTGAAACCATAAATCACAAACAGTAGGGTCTATTCAAATTGTCTTATGGCCTGGTCATGCTTTTCCTTTTGTGATCAGATTGACCCAAAAGGCGAAAATGGCTTTCGCAATTATTTGATACAGTACAAATTACCCTATTATCCTATATGACAAACCAAGGAGTATATTTGAAATAACACTGCAGTTACCTTCTTGGGATCACTTCAGAGCTTCTATAACTTTTCTCCCATGGTCTCCCCTAAATACGCACCCATGTCAGCAATTAAGCCTCGACGAGCTGATAAATCTTCCCAAGGTTTGTGTGCCATTCTAGCCCAAACCTTCCTTGTTCCAGTGTAGAGACTAAATATATTTTTCTGGTGTAATGTTGTTGTCTTTTCTCTGTAGACCCGAGGTTTTCATGCCACACTGCAGGGATGTAGCTGTTGTCTGATGGACTGTACCCCCTGCCTAGCGTGTGCGTACCTGACCTATGGGCTGCAGGGGGATCGAGGCATGAGATGGATGTAGAGCTTCCCAGCAGTATCGAAACAGCATAAGCACACAAAACTAGAAACCTATGAACCTCTGGGAGCTATTATTCTGAATTCAGGCAGACCTGTGGATCTGTGCCAATTTGGGTAAGTGCACTTCTTTGTTTTAGATCAGAAACTAATTAGAAATACATCTTGTCCATTAGAAAAAAATGCATCATGCACTAAAGTTGGGTAAAATATTTTTGGTCACAAGATTATAACCATTTTTCAAATTCCATAAATTCAATATTCAAAACTCAAGATTTGTGGTAATATAAAAAAGACCTTTACAATTATAATTTGTAAAATAACAACATGATCCAATGAATTATTCCCTTGACTGAGGCTAAAAGTTCAGTTGACCTTATGTCCTTTTAAGTGTTACAAAAACATTTCCCACTGTTAGACACTTTTTTTTTTTTGCACATGCTGTTACAACCAAAACTCCCAATTGCACCTTTAGTACCAGAGTGGAAAACGTTACCCTTTTACTCCTGTAGGTATATTATGCTATATCCATCTTTTTAGAGACAGCATCTTTTCAGAAGCATCCAATAAACCTGTAAATACAGGCAACTGGGAATGGCAATGAACCACCCCAAAACCTGAAATTGCAGGCAAACACAATGCATCTAGAATAAAGAAATAAATAATAAAAAAGCAAAGTATTAAAACATCTTGCCACCCCAAACATCCAATACAAAATTACTGACCCCTTAAAAAAAACAACACTGTATACAAGAAACATACTTTCTACTCTCTGTGGAGCTTGCTTTTAACTTGCCCTGAAGTTTTTACCTCAAATAGGTGCCTCTGTTTCTCTGAACGAAACAAATCTGCAAAAATATCTTAGCCAGCTCAAAAGCCACAACGGACTGAAAGAACAGCAGCACACAAATCCCAAGGAAGCTGAATAAGCTCCCTGATGAGAGGCCTATGGCTCATATACCCCAGGCTCCTCCCATCCACCACCTGGGAAAGGGGCAGGAGGAACCACTGAAAGGCATCAAGACAGCCAGAGAAGCAGTAGTGGGTTTCTGATTTGCCCAAAGTCTACAGCAAGAAAAGCACTGAATAGAAAAATGGGCTGTTACTAGAAACAGCATTATTTCTTTTACTACTGCTTTGTTCACAGTGCTAGCAACATGACCAGGTATTTGACTTTCTTGGGTCAGGCCTTTTTTTGTTCCCTCTATTTTCTACACTGTGGGGATTTTTTTGGTTGTTTTTTTTTTTGTTGTTGTTGTGGGTTTTTTTGCTTCCCTATATCTTTCTTATTCTTCTGCCTGCTCCCTCTCCTACTTTTCTTCATCCTCTGTCTCTATCCTGCACCCACTGCTGTTTCTTTTTTTTTTTGTTTCTATTGTTTTGTCCTGATTCAGAGCTCTCTCGTTTTCCCCACAGTTTCTCTGGCCCACTCCCTGGCATTCTTTTCACCTCTGCACATGCTACTCTGTGTCCCTGCCTTCCTATCACTCTCCTTCCTTCCTTTTCTTTCTCTCTATCTCTTTGTTTTGCTCACTGTCACTTGTTTCTTTCATTCTGTACCTGACTGTCCCTGTCCTCCTTCCTGTTTATCTCTTGCTCTCTCTGACCCTTTGTGCTGCTCCCTGCCCCTTCTTTTTCCATCCTTTGTCCCTCTGCAGGGCTCCCAGTACCTCTCTTTCTTTCTTCAGTCCTTTATGCTTCTGTCTCTCTTGTTGATGTTATTCACATGCCTTCTGTTGAGCTTTGTGCCTGCTGTTAAAACATATGGATGTTTTTTCCTACTTCCTCCACAAGTCCCACCCCAACCACCCTTTTTTTCAACCCCAAAATACATAAAATGAGGGACAGACATGTACATGTCCTTCAAAAAGAGGACTCTGCTAGAATCATAAAAGGGAGGGTGCTCTCCCTCGACCCGTCCCAGCTTCCCACCAGCAGACCGGCACTCTGCTGCTACGGAGCATCCTGTCCCACCACACCTGGGACATCTCCGTGCCCGTTGAAGGGGCTTGTTCCCCTCACTGATGAGGCTGCAGCAGAGGTGGTACTGGGCTGGTACAATGAACAGGGAATCATAGAATCTTTTGGTTGGAAAAGACCTTTGAAATCAAGTCCGACTGTACCTGTCCACTATTAAACCAGATCCCTGAGCACCTCATCTACTCATCTTTTGAACTGTTCCAGGGATAGGGATTCCAGCACCTCCCTAGGCAGCCTCTGCCAGTGCCCAAGAACCCTTTCAGTGAAGAAATTTTTCCCAATATCCAAAATAAACCTTCCACGGCACGGCTTGAGGCCATTTCCTCTCATACTATCGCTTCTTACTTGGGAGAAGAGATCAACAACCACCTCACTACAACCTCTTTTCCAGGAGCTGAAGAGAACAATGAGGTCTTTCCTCAGCTTTCTCTTCTTCAGAATAAACAGCCCCAGGTCCCTCAGCTGCTCCCAGAACCCCTGGGCTTACAGACCCTTCCCCTGCTCCGTTCCACTTCTCCAGATGCGCTCCAGCTCCTCAGTGTCTTTCTTGTAGTGAGGGGGCCAAAACTGAACCCAGGAGTCGAGGTTTGGCCTCACCAATGCTGAAGGTTCATGCTCCGTCATGCACGCACACAACCCAAGCTGTAGTTCTGCACCCTGGCCCCAGGCAGCAGCAAGGAGCTGGGGGCCCACACTATTTCTGCGAGTTTTAGAGGGGTTTTCATGGTGGACAACACAAAGTTGCTGAATTATCCACAACAGCAGACAAAGCATTTCTCAAAGAATCCTGACCCCGCTGCTGGGATTTTGAGCCACAGAAATGTAAATTATTCCTTCAGTCAGACCGACCCTGACCAACATGCTGGCAGTTTGGTCCAATTCCATGTAATACTGACAGTCCCAGACTCATAGACAGACCCAGAGCAAACAGTGCTGCTTTATAACATTTATCTGTAGATTGGAGGATCTTCTTTCAGGAATCAGGTTACATTTTAAAAATCCAGTAAAACTCATTTATCTTAACCAGGCAACTGTTCTCTAAACAAAAGGTGAAAGACAAAGCTCAATTTTTATAGGAAAGTTGGCTTTCTGCTTCTCCTGCATGCCTTTGAGAACACATTTTCCATGCCAGGGAAGACGTCCTCATCGGAGGTATTTTACCTTTTGAAATATGGGAAGACTAAAAAGGGAAAACTGATGTGGTCCAGAAAAATGCACTGAATTCAAATCCAACAGAACTGGATTTTGAAGCGGAATATGCACCCACAGCAAAAATATTTCCCCGCTGAACATCCACATGCAGTTGCAACCCAGTGAACTCCTCCAGCATGCATGTGAGCTCATCAAAGTCAAATTGAGTACCAATACACTAAAGCAGGCTGCTAAATCAGAGCCTGCATTTCACAGCACGGTATCCACAGTGCTGGATTCTTCTGGCTAGCAGTGTGCTCATAACACATCCTGAATGGTCTTCCCTTTTCTTTCTTTATTTTTTGTTTTTTTTTTTGATTTTACCATTGAAAAAGTAAAACACACATAGCACATGGCGACTGACACTTTAACACAGGCAATGCTTGTTTACACAGGGTTCCCCCTGCTTCCCTGTGGCTTGGCAGAAAAAGCCAAAGGATCCCTGGACACCAACATGCTGTGCCTGGTCACTCAGGAAGGAACAGCCTGCAGCAGGGAACGGTGCAGAGGATGAGGCTCTGTGATGGAAGAGGACAGAAAAAGAAATAAAGAGAGGGTATGAAGGGAAAAAGTTGTGAGGCATACATCACACATGAAGAAAGAATGCAAAAAGAGAAATGGATGTTAGCAGGGTAACGAGAGGAAGCGTCTCTTGGCCCCTAGAGAAGAGCGCTTTCTTCCTTTGCACACATTTTCTTCTCTATCATTCCAATCCCCCTCATTCTGGGCTGTAACCCATCTAGATAAAGCTGAGAAGATAATGAGCTTCAAATCAAGGGCAAACGTTTTCACTTTTCCTCCTGAGGGGAAACCACAATGAACGTTAGGACTTGCAATATGACAGCTCAATGTCGGCAGCAGATGGACTGAATACCCATTCAATTCCTGCCTCCAATCGCTACAAAAACACTGAAGAGCATTGGCCCTAAAATGGAGCCTGGGAACCCCCTGGTGACAGGGGCCAGGATGGTGTGACACCACTTGCTAAAAGTCCCTGAGGCCAACCCAGCAGCTCGCTGCTCACCCCATGCATCACGGACTTGTGACGCAGTGTGTGGATGTTGTGTCTAGGAGGATCCTGGGACAGACACTGTCAAAAGCTTTGCTGAAATCCAAACCCACATCACGAAATCATAGCATGGTTTAAGTGAGAAGGGGCCCTTAAAGCCCATCCGGTCCAAACAGCTCGACCATCCACAGCTTTCCTTGCTCAGTGAGATGGATGACCTTGTCGTAAAAGGAAATTCAGCCGGCTAAGCAAGACATTCGCCTCATGAAGCCATGCTGGCCATGACCAAATCGCTGTGTTGTCTCTCCAGTGTTTTTCAGTAACTCACAGAATAACTTCCTCCCTAACTTCACAAGGCACCAACGTGACACTGACAGGCCAGTAATTACCAGGGACTTCCTTCTCACCTTGCCTGCAAACCGGCACAGCATTTGCCAGCTTCTAATGAACTGGGACCTCTCCACACTCCGCAGACCGCTGACAAGCAACAGAGAGTGGTCTTGCAATGCCGTCCGCCAGCCCTCTCTGTGCTCTGGGATGAATTCCATCGGCTCCACAGCCTTCAAACACGGACAGCCAGCTCCAAACCAGTCCAGCGGCACGGGGAGTTCTGTCGTCCCCCAATCACGGTGCTCCGGGCTCCTCACCCGGTGACCCTGCTGCACCGTCACGTTCAGCCCCCAAGTCCTCTTTAATCCCCCCACCCGAGCCTGACCTCGTGTCAACGCTCCGGCTGCCGGAGAGCGGCCTCCAGCAGGCAGAAGCGTCCACGCCGTTATTTCCACCCCTCAGCTGCCCCGAACGGTGCTGACAGTGACAGGGCCAGGGCCGGGGCCGGGGCCGCTGCTCCTAGACACCCGACCGGCCCCCGCCACCTTCCCGGTTCTCCCGAGGTACGGCGGCCCCGGTCAACGTCGCCACAGCTCCCGCAGTCGCCGCGCTCCGCCCCGGCCGCGGCTGCCATCCCGCCCCCATTCCGCCCCCCTCTCACCACCCCCTCCAGCCGCCGCGCGAGGGCTCGCGGGCCGGGGCGGGGCCGGCGGAGGGGATTGGCTCGTCGTCATCACGTGGGCCGCC